>CM022302.1:84564460-85059178 GCA_011799875.1 Thinopyrum elongatum | reverse complement strand
TCGCTGAGCTTTTGTGGCCCAGTTGACGGTAACTCTGCCCTTGTGGAATAAAACTCTTTTATATAACCCCTCCCAAAGAAATCAAACGAGACAAAATGTAGCCAACATGCCGTGCTGCACTCTACTCTCCCGAAATTCGCCGACAGATCTGCTACTCTGTTTTTTCTTTGTTCTCCTGTTTTTATTTTTATTATTTCTCGTTTCTATGATTGTATTTGGTTTTCTTTTTTCTTCTCCATTTTTACTTTTTTTATTTGTTGTTATCTATTTTTAAAAACTTTTGTTTTCTTTATTTTGATTGATTTTTATTTTTTGTTTCTTTCTCACCTTTTACTATTTTCATTCTTGTGCACCAGTTTTCATTGGTTTCTTTATTTTTTTTCTTTTGTTTCTTTTGTTGTTTTTAGTAGTTTTTCCTTTCTCTTTTTGTGTAGATTAAAATTATTTTTATACATGTTTACACTTTTGCAAATACATGAAACATTTTTTGTATACATTTGAAAACAGATTAGTAATTACTATTCCTTCCATCTGGATGCATGGTGATTCAAACATTTGTTTCTATACACAGCTGATGAAAACCTTAGAAATTTATGAAGTTTGGCAAATAAGAAACAAAGGTAGATATCTATCAGTAGAAGTACAAATGTTGTCTTCTCGTTTTTTTTGGTTGATCATCTTTTGTTTGTAGTGGTGATGGTGAAACATCTTGTATTAACATACAGTGAGGAGCTACAGCAAGTAAGTCCCATCACTGTATTGGTGAAAATTTTATAGCTCGTACAACATTGCAAATTAACGGAGTCAGGTCGTTGTCCCCCTACTCCTTCCTCTTGCTTTGGTTGGGGGGGGGGGGGGGGGGGGGGGGGGCGACACATGACAGAGCAATCAATGGATATGCCAGGCCTCAACATCGGAGGAGGACAAGAAGACGATGCAGGAGTGACGCCACCCTCACATCTACCTCAAAGATTACTCGCAAAAAAAAAATACCTCAAAGATCAAGGGACACGTGTGGCTCACTCTGATTTGTAACACCTGACTCAAGGTCGATGGAGATTTTGGTTCTCATACCAATGGTGGTGGTCGGATCAAATTATTGAGACGTACCACTTGGTGTTACCGATTTATAATTCATGCAAGCACTATAAATTGCAGTTGGGAATTCTTTAGGGAGAAAAGTAACATCTTCGTGATACTGTAATATGTAGTGTGTGTGGGGGGGGGGGGGGGGGGGGGGGGTGCGCTATTGCACTACAGAAAAACAGTTTCAAACTCGGCGAAGCGTACGCCGAGTGTTACACTCGGCGTATAGCACACAGCTTACATCCGGTCGGCTTAGGGTCTGTAAGCCGAGTGTCACATATTGGAGCTTCGGCTTACATGTAAGCCATGTATAATACACACTGGCACACGGCAAACAAATCGAGATCGAGATCACGGTCGGCTGCACTAATGGAGGAGCCTGCGCGGTCTCCGGACCCTCCCTGGCGGGGTTTTCAACGCCGCGGCCATCCGTGGGCCCGCGCGGTCTACGACTTTGACCGGGGTGCCAGAGGGGTTTGACCGGGGGACTTTCCTCTTGTTCTGTGTCACGGCAGGTCATGCAGACGTGCCAGAGCAGGTCGGAGCGCATGCGGTGGCAGGAGTCCCCCGTCTGCTCGATGCGCGGGGGGGGGGGGGGGGGGGGCTGCCACGCTATACGTCCTAAACCTTCCTGCGTGATGTAACACCCCGTGTCATTAGCCACAGTAATCACTTTTGATAATGACAAGTCAACAAGTTTAACAGTGCATGATCATCATTAGCATCATATTGCATTTCAACTCCTAAGTCAAAATTCAAATTTAAATGAAAGTGGAAAATAAAAGTTGTTCAACATAGAAACTAAAATGTTCAATAAATAACAAATATTACAGAGACTATTCGAAAATTGTAACCAACAATTAATAAATTAATTAGGTGACTCTAACATTACCAAAATAGCAAGGTTTAATACATTTTATTTATTATAAAATTTGTGTTAACTCCAGTTGTCTCCAAACCAATTTTTGGCAGTAGTAGATATTACCTAGCATCTAATGGGCTAGGTCACTAACTTTGTAAAAGTCAGTTTGAGGCCTAACTATTTACAAAACAGAAAATAAGAATAAATAAAAAGAAAAGACGAAAGAAAACAAAACAAAAAAAATATAAAAAGGAGAAGAAAACCCCCTGGCCCAACTGGGCCACAGCCTAGTCGGCCGGCCCACTTCCCCCTGGCCTATATGGCCCCAGGGACCCCCAGAAAACCCTAGCCCACCCCCCACTTCTCTCCCCCTCGCTCGCTCTCCCCCCTCTCCCCCGATCCAGATTTGGATCGGGCCGAGCCCCGCCGCGCTCGCCGCTCGACGCCGCCGCCTCGTCCCCGCCGTCGCTCGCCGGATCGCCTCTCCGACCTCCACCCCGAGCCGCTTGCTCAAGCCTCGCCGCCCCTGTGCCCCTGCAACGCCGGTGAGCTACCGCGCCGGCCGCGCCCTCCCCTCTTTCCCCTGTCCCCCCGCGCGCGCCCACGCGGCTTCGACCGCGCTCCAGCTCGCGCCGCTGGCCCCGCCTCCCTCCACTGCCGCCCGCTCACCGCGCCCGCGCCTGCGCCCGCCTCGCTCGCCGTTCGCCACTGCGGCCCGCGCTGCGCCTAGCTGCTGCCGCGCGCGCACGCCCGCGCATGCCAACACGCGTGCCCGAGCCCCGCCTCGCTGTGCCTCGCCCCTCTCGCTGCCGTGCGAGGCCGCCGTTGCCTCGGGCTCAGCTCGCGCTCGCCACGGCCTCCTTCCCCACGCGCACCGCCGCTGCTCCGCCCGGCGCCCATCCGTGCATCGCCTCGCCTTCGTCCCACCGCCGACGTCGACCTCGCCCCGCTCCTGCACCCCCCCTGCGCCGGCGCACAACCGCTTCCCGTCGGCCTGGCCAGCGCCTGGGCTCGCCCGCTGGCCGCGCCCGCACACCCGCACCCGTTCGGGCTGTGCCTGTTGCGGCCGCGCCCGCTGTGGTTCCTGGGCCACTGCCCAGTGGGGCCCAACGCCCCTGGCCCAATGACTTGTGGGGCCTAGCCCCAGAACGATTTAAAAAAATATATATAATAAAAATGTAATTAATAATTAATTAATTAATGAACTCTGATTAAGTTAATCTAATTAATTAGTTAGTTTAATTAAACAGTAATTAAATTAGCTAAACCCTAATTAACTAGACAGAGTATGACAGGTGGGACCCACGTGTCAGGATTGACCCAGTCAACTGCACTGTTGACTACTGACGTCAGTATGATGTCATGCTGACGTCATCAATTACTGTTTTGGATAATGTTGAATTTAAATAAATAATTAAATTTCAGAAATTAATAAAAACTTTAGAAAATCATATTAAATAAACCGTAACTCCGATGAAAATACTTTATACATGAAACTTGCTCAGAATTTCAATACGAACCCGAATACGCCCTCCGTATTCCTGTCAGATACCCCTAGCTATATGAACATTAAACTTTTAGACCGATTTCGATAAATGAATAGTGCCCAACTTTAATGAAATAATTCCGAATAAATTCCTAAATTAACTAAATCATTTAGTTAGGTAGTAGAACACCCCGGCATATCATTTAGTCATGTCATGCATCTTGTTTGCATTTTTGCCGTGAATTTATTGTTTCTCTCCCCCTCCTTCTCTCTCGATAGACGCCGAGACCGACGACGCTGCAGCTGATTACGACTACGCTACAGACGAGCAGCTCGTTGACGACCCCTCTCTCTTGCCAGAGCAACCAGGCAAGCCCCCCCCTTGAGCATCCAGATATCGCCCATTCCATTTCTCCTGCTTGCATTAGATTTTGCTACTGTTAATCTTTGCTCCTATTCTGATGCATAGCCTGCTTTCGTAAC
The DNA here is from genome assembly GCA_011799875.1 of Thinopyrum elongatum. Classification (NCBI taxonomy): domain Eukaryota; kingdom Viridiplantae; phylum Streptophyta; class Magnoliopsida; order Poales; family Poaceae; genus Thinopyrum; species Thinopyrum elongatum. The sequence continues at coordinate 85,055,261 of CM022302.1, read as the reverse complement.
CTGTTCATTGTCACCTTACCTGCCTATGATAAACTGTTTAGTATAGGTTGGTAGTGAACCATCAATGACCCCACCACCTTACCCTTGTTGCCCCTGTTTGATCATCGATGACTCGATCAATGTGATCGTCGACCAGAGACCGACACATCACTTCACCCCCTTAGTTGTACGACCTGCATAGTTATATCGAGTGCCGAGGATGATACCTCGTAACGCACTCCTGATGAATACTCTGCAGTGTAGCTGTTCGGTCGTGGTCATCGAGGGTGAATCCTCCTTCTCCACTTCTGATACGACTCTGTCGTGCAACCCCTCAGTGTGAACCTCGAGGGTGATGCCTCATACATTCACCCTGATGATTTCATCGAGTGGAATCCACCGAGGGTGATTCCTCGTGGTTTCCCCCTTGATGTTGTGACCACACGGTTACTTTGACCTTGTTATAGGTGGGTCCACCCAGGTGGGTACCCGCTGGGGATCTATGATTGTCGGGTGTGCCGGAAGGGCACTCGAGTGTGATATTGTGGCGGAGCTTCAGAAACTCTGATTGCCTCCGCGTGATACTAAATGAGCCTATTGGATTTGGGTGTGTGATCTGAGTGGGTCGACGTGCCCTATACGCACTACCACCACGAGGGATTATGGTTATGGGGCCCTCTACGATGTATGTTTCTCCCGAAAGCTCATCAGATGTCACGATTCACCGTGCGGGCTGATCGCCGGGATTGGGCTGGATACTTCACTGACGAGTTCAGTGTCGCGCCTGCACCCCGGCCAGCCACGCAACGCGCAGGGTGCCCAGGGCGATGGCCCAAGACCTCTGGGTGCATAGGTTAGTCCGGCGTGCTGACCTCTCTGCTGAGCCTAGGTAGGGCGCTGCTTCGTGTTGATCTCCCGAGGCCGGGCATTACCCAGCAAGTGTGTCCGGCCAGAGGTGATCGAGCGTGTTGGGTAACAGTAGTGCACCCCTACAGGGATGAATGATCTATCGATAGCCGGTCCTACGGTAAAGGACGCTCAGTTTGTATATTCCGATCTACTACTTGAGCTGGATACTTGGTTACTTAATTGAAGCTTCGGGATCGCTTTCTCGCAGGGAGTCGAGGAAGGATCTTTAAGCTGTACTTCAACATGTTTGCTTAATAAAATGCTATCCTACTCTCTTCTATTGCTGCAAGATGATGGCTTCGTGAAGATGCTAGTCTTCGATAGGACTAGGCCTTCTCTCTATTTCTGGCATTTCTGCAGCCCAGTCCACATATACAGCTTTTCCTCTTTGATAATGTTGCATATGTAGTATAGATCCTTGCTTGCTGAGTACTTCGGATGAGTACTCACGGTTGCTTTGTTACTTCTTGTTCCCCATACCCCACCTTGATGATACATCAGACGATGGAGTCCAGGAGCCAGATGCCACCTCAGGAGCTTACTACCAGGAGGGTCCAGACGGCACTTACTACTGGATCGAGCCAGCCGACTAGGAGTAGGATCGGAGGCTCCCAGGCAGGAGGCCTTCGCCTTTCGATCTAGAGTCGCTGTTTGTGCTAGCCTTCTTAAGGCAATACTTGTCTAACTATGTGTGTACTCAGATAATATTTGTATGACTGACTTTTGTATTCGGATCTTCGGATCCCTGGTCTGTAATATTGTGGATCTCTGTTTATTTGTGTTAGAGTTGTGTTGTGATATCTTCCCGTGAGTCCCTGTGCTTGATCATGCATGTTTGCCTGTATGATTAGTGCACGATTGAGTCGGGGGCGTCACAAGTTGGTATCAGAGTCGACTGCCTGTAGGAAGTCCCCTTCCAAATTCCTTGGTCGAAGTTGAGTCTAGACATCGAAAAACTAATTTACTAACTTGGCTGTGTGGCTTACGGGCCCACGTCGCCAACTGGGTGGTATTAGGATCTTTTATTCCTTGTCTATACTCTGGGACTCTGATCTCTCTTCTATTCGGGTTAAATAAATTTTACTAACGCCGACACTTAGGATCTCGTAAATCACGTCTACCCGAAGAGCTGGATATCTGTGCGATTTCCCTGTCATTGATTTGATTAGTCTGATAATCATTTTCCTTTCCATTGTTTTGTTTAGCCTTTCTCTCCGAGTTGTATTATGCTCCGAGTTGTCATTCGATAAGACCGGGTTCTGCATCAGAGTGGCGCAGCGGAAGCGTGGTGGGCCCATAACCCACATGTCCCAGGATCGAAACTGAACTTTCAGGAATACCCCCGGCTAGTGCTGTTGAGTTCGTCATTGACTTGAAACCTGACACTGTCCCTATTGCGAAGCGTCCTTATAAGATGCCTCCGCACCACCTTCTCGAGCTTAAGGAAGAAATTGACAAATCACTTAAGAAAGGATTCATCCGCCCCAGTTCCTCTGCTTGGGGAGCACCTTCACTCTTTGTTAGGAAGAAGGATGGAACTAACCGGTTGGTTCAGGATTACCGGCCCATTAACCAAGCCACAATCCAGAATAAATACCCACTACCCCGGATCAATGATCTTTATGATCAGCTTGCTGGATCCTCTGTCTTCTCGAAACTCGACTTGAGGTTGGGTTATCATCAGATCCGTGTTCGCGAAGAGGATATCCCGAAGACTTCCTTTGTTACTCGATATGGCTCTTATGAGTACACCGTCATGTCTTTCGGCTTAACCAATGCTCCAGCAACCTTCTCCCGGTTGATGAACTATATCTTCATGGATTACCTCGACAAATTCGTCGTAGTTTATTTGGATGATATCCTTATATATTCCAAGAATGAAGAAGAACACGCTGAACATCTTCGGCTTGTATTGGAGAAGCTACGAGAACATCAGTTGTATGCTAAATTCTCCAAGTGTGAATTTTGGTTATCTGAAGTGACCTATCTTGGTCATGTGATTTCCAAGAATGGCATTGCTGTTAACCCCGAACGAGTTCAGGCTATTCTTGATTGGACTCCCCCGAAGAATGTCAAGCAAGTCAGAAGTTTTCTCGGACTCGCTAGTTATTGCCGACGATTCGTTGAGAACTTTTCCAAGATTGCAAAACCATTGACGAATCTGCTCCACAAAGGTGTTAAATTTGAGTGGACAGAAAAATGTCAAGAAAGCTTTCAGACACTCAAAGATAAGTTAACATCTGCCCCAGTGCTAGCACCCCCGGATTCCCAAAAGGATTTCGTGATATACTGTGATGCATCTCGTCAAGGATTAGGCTGTGTCCTAATGCAAGAGCGTAAGGTGATTGCATATGCCTCTCGACAATTGCGTCCTCATGAAGAAAATTATCTAGTGCATGATCTTGAACTTTCTGCGGTTATTTATGCCCTGAAGCTATGGCGACATTACCTTCTCGGTAATCGTTGCGAGATATACACGGATCATCAAAGTTTGAAGTATTTATATACTCAACCAGATCTGAACCTTCGTCAACAAAGATGGCTCGAGACAATTGCCGATTATGATATGAATATCTCATACACCCCTGGCAAGGCTAATGTAATGGCCGATGCTTTGAGTCGCAAGGCTTATTGCAGCAACCTTATGGTTCAGGAAGCACAACCTATGCTTTATGAAGAGCTTTGCAAATTGAACCTCCATATTGTTCCACAGGGTTATCTCAATACCCTGGTTGTGGAACCAGATTTAGAGCACAGCACTAAGACTATGCAACGGTATGACTCTGAAGTTGAAAGGATCAAGCGATACCTCGAAAAAGGAAAGCCGTCGGAATTCCATCTTGATAATGATGGGATCCTATTTTTCCAACACCGTCTCTTCGTACCTAAGTTCAAGGATGAGAGGGAACACGTTATGAAAGAAGCTCATGACACTCCTCTGTCAATTCATCCTGGTAGCACAAAGATGTACCGTGACATTTGTCAGAGATACTGGTGGCCTAATATGAAGCGAGACATTGCTCATTATGTTTCTGAGTGTGACGTTTGCCGCCGCATTAAAGCAGAACATCAAAGGCCTGCTGGAACTCTGCAACCCGTTGAAATTCCTGAATGGAAATGGGACAAGGTCCAAATGGATTTCATTACTGGTTTTCCCAGATCTCAGAAGGGTCATGATGCTATTTTTGTCGTCATTGACCGCTTCTCAAAGGTTGCCCACTTTCTGCCTGTTAAGGAGACAATCACTGCTAGTCAGTTAGCAGACTTGTATGTTTCCCGAATTGTGTCACTCCACGGTGTTCCCTTGGAGATCAGTTCTGATCGTGGCAGCCTCTTCACCTCCAGATTCTGGAATAGTTTCCAAGAAGCTATGGGAACTCACCTGTCCTTCAGTACCGCTTTTCACCCTCAGTCTTAGGGTCAAGTCGAACGAGTTAATAAAGTGCTCGAAGATATGCTTCAAGCTTGCATCATCTCCTTCGGTAAGAAGTGGGAAGAATCTCTCCCGTATGCCGAATTCTCTTACAACAATAGCTATCAGGCTAGTCTGAAGATGGCACCGTTTGAAGTTCTATACGGTCGTAAGTGTCGAACCCCTCTGAATTGGTCAGAAACTGGGGAACGCTCACTCGTCGGACCGGACATTGTTCAGCAAGCTGAAGAACAAGTCCGCATTGTCTGTGAACATCTGAAAACTGCTCAGTCTCGTCAGAAGAGCAACTATGACCGAAAGCACCAGGAAATGGTCTATCAACCTGGCGAGCAAGCTAACCTCCGCGTCACTCCGTTGAAAGGCACTCATCGGTTCGAAATCAAAGGCAAGTTAGCTCCTCGCTATATTGGCCCGTTCCGTATTCTTGCCCGTCGAGGAGAAGTGGCATATCAATTGCAATTGCCGCCAAATCTTTCTCAAGTGCATGATGTCTTTCATGTATCCCAACTCCGTCGCTGCTTCAAGGATCCTATTCGAGCTGTGGATCATGAAATGCTTGAATTGCGGGAAGATCTGTCTTATCCAGAACATCCCATCCGTGTTCTTGATCAAGATGAACGCCGAACTCGTCAGAAGTCAATCAAATTCCTCAAGGTTCAGTGGTCGAATCATTCTGAAGATGAAGCCACTTGGGAACGCGAGGATCGTCTTCGCGAAGAATACCCCGCTTTCTTTCAGTCTTCCTCTTAAATCTCGGGACGAGAATTCTTGATAGATGAGGAGAGTTGTAACACCCCGTGTCATTAGCCACAGTAATCACTTTTGATAATGACAAGTCAACAAGTATAATAGTGCATGATCATCATTAGCATCATATTGCATTTCAACTCCTAAGTCAAAATTCAAATTTAAATGAAAGTGAAAAATAAAAGTTGTTCAACATAGAAACTAAAATGTTCAATAAATAACAAATATTACAGAGACTATTCTAAAATTGTAACCAACAATTAATAAATTAATTAGGTGGCTCTAACATTACCAAAACAGCAAGGTTTAATACATTTTATTTATTATAAAATTTGTGTTAACTTCAATTGTCTCCAAACCAATTTTTGGCAGTAGTAGATATTACCTAGCATCTAATGGGCTAGGTCACTAACTTTGTAAAAGTCAGTTTGAGGCCTAACTATTTACAAAACAGAAAATAAGAATAAATAAAAAGAAAAGACGACAGAAAACAAAACAAAAAAAATATAAAAAGGAGAAGAAAACCCCCTGGCCCAACTGGGCCACAGCCTAGTCGGCCGGCCCACTTCCCCCTGGCCTATATGGCCCCAGGGACCCCCAGAAAACCCTAGCCCACCCCCACTTCTCTCCCCCTCGCTCGCTCTCCCCCCTCTCCCCCGATCCAGATTTGGATCGGGCCGAGCCCCGCCGCGCTCGCCGCTCGATGCCGCCGTCTCGTCCCCGCCGTCGCTCGCCGGATCGCCTCTCCGACCTCCACCCCGAGCCGCTCCCTCAAGCCTCGCCGCCCCTGTGCCCCTGCAACGCCGGTGAGCTACCGCGCCGGCCGCGCCCTCCCCTCTTTCCCCTGTCCCCGCGCGCGCCCACGTGGCTTCGACCGCGCTCCAGCTCGCGCCGCTGGCCCCGCCTCCCTCCACTGCCGCCCGCTCACCGCGCCCGCGCCTGCGCCCGCCTTGCTCGTCGTTCGCCACTGCCGCCCGCGCTGCGCCTAGCTGCTGCCGCGGGCGCATGCCCACGCATGCCAACACGCGTGCCCGAGCCCCGCCTCGCTATGCCTCGCCCCTCTCGCTGCCGTGCGAGGCCGCCGTTGCATCGGGCTCAGCTCGCGCTCGCCGCGGCCTCCTTCCCCACGCGCACCGCCGCTGCTCCGCCCGGCGCCCATCCGTGTATCGCCTCGCCTTCGTCCCACCGCCGGAGTCGACCTCGCCCCGCTCCTGCACCCCCCCGCGCCGGCGCCCAACCGCTTCCCGTCGGCCTGGCCAGCGCCTGGGCTCGCCCCCTGGCCGCGCCCGCACGCCAGTGGGGCCCAACGCCCCTGGCCCAATGACATGTGGGGCCTAGCCCCAGAACGATTTAAAAAAATATATATAATAAAAATGTAATTAATAATTAATCAATTAATTAATTAATTAACTCTAATTAAGTTAATCTAATTAATTAGTTAGTTTAATTAAACAATAATTAAATTAGCTAAACCCTAATTAACTAGACAGAGTATGACAGGTGGGACCCACTTGTCAGGATTGACCCAGTCAACTGCACTGTTGACTGCTGACATCAGCATGATGTCATGCTGACGTCATCAATTACTGTTTTGGATAATGTTGAATTTAAATAAATAATTAAATTTCAGAAATTAATAAAAACTTTAGAAAATCATATTAAATAAACCGTAACTCCGATGAAAATACTTTATACATGAAACTTGCTCAGAACTTCGATACGAACCCGAATACGCCCTCCGTATTCTGTCAGATACCCCTAGCTATATGAACATTGAACTTTTAGACCGATTTCGATAAATGAATAGTGCCCAACTTTAATGAAATAAATCCGAATAAATTCCTAAGTTAACTAAATCATTTAGTTAGGCAGTAGAACACCCCGGCATATCATTTAGTCATGTCATGCATCTTGTTTGCATTTTTGCCGTGAATTTATTGTTTCTCTCCCCCTCCTTCTCTCTCGATAGACGCCGAGACCGACGACGCTGTAGCTGATTACGACTACGCTACAGACGAGCAGCCCGTTGACGACCCCTCTCTCTTGCCAGAGCAATCAGGCAAGCCCCCCCTTGAGCATCCAGATATCACCCATTCCATTTCTCCTGCTTGCATTAGATTTTGCTACTTTTAATGTTTGCTCCTATTCTGATGCATAGCCTGCTTTCGTAACATGTTCATTGTCACCTTACCTGCCTATGATAAACTGTTTAGTATAGGTTGATAGTGAACCATCAGTGACCCCACCACCTTACCCTTGTTGCCCCTGCTTGATCATCGATGACTCGATCAATGTGATCGTCGACCAGAGACCGACACATCACTTCACCCCCTTAGTTGTACGACTCTGCATAGTTACTATCGAGTGCCGAGGGTGATACCTCGTAACGCACTCCTGATGAATACTCTGCAGTGTAGCTGTTCGGTCGTGGTCATCGAGGGTGAATCCTCCTTCTCCACTTCTGATACGACTCTGTCGTGCAACCCCTCAGTGTGAACCTCGAGGGTGATGCCTCATACATTCACCCTGATGATTTCATCGAGTGGAATCCACCGAGGGTGATTCCTCGTGGTTTCCCCCTTGATGTTGTGACCACACGGTTACTTTGACCTTGTTATAGGTGGGTCCACCCAGGTGGGTACCCGCTGGGGATCTATGATTGTCGGGTGTGCCGGAAGGGCACTCGAGTGTGATATTATGGCGGAGCTTCAGAAACTCTGATTGCCTCCGCGTGATACTAAATGAGCCTATTGGATTTGGGTGTGTGATCTGAGTGGGTCGACGTGCCCTATACGCACTACCACCACGCGGGATTATGGTTATGGGGCCCTCTGCGATGTACGTTTCTCCCGAAAGCTCATCAGACGTCACGATTCACCGTGCGGGCTGATCGCCGGGATTGGGCTGGATAATTCAGTGACGAGTTCAGTGCCACGCCTGCACCCCGGCCAGTCACGCAATGCGCAGGGTGCCCAGGGCGATGGCCCAAGACCTCTGGGTGCATAGGTTAGTCCGGCGTGCTGACCTCTCTGCTGAGCCTAGGTAGGGCGCTGCTTCGTGTTGATCTCCCGAGGCCGGGCATTACCCAGCAAGTGTGTCCGGCCAGAGGTGATCGAGCGTGTTGGGTAACAGTAGTGCACCCCTGCAGGGATGAATGATCTATCGATAGCCGGTCCTACGGTAAAGGACGCTCAATTTGTATATTCCGATCTACTACTTGAACTGGATACTTGGTTACTTAATTGAAGCTTCGGGATCGCTTTCTCGCAGGGAGTCGAGGAAGGATCTTTAAGCTGTACTTCAACATGTTTGCTTAATAAAATGCTATCCTACTCTCTTCTATTGCTGCAAGATGATGGCTTCGTGAAGATGCTAGTCTTCGATAGGACTAGGCCTTCTCTCTATTTCTGGCATTTCTGCAGCCCAGTCCAGATATACAGCTTTTCCTCTTTGATAATGTTGCATATGTAGTATAGATCCTTGCTTGCTGAGTACTTCAGATGAGTACTCACGGTTGCTTTGTTACTTCTTTTCCCTCATACCCCACCTTGATGATACATCAGATGATGGAGTCCAGGAGCCAGATGCCACCTCAGGAGCTTACTACCAGGAGGGTCCAGACGACACTTACTACTGGATCGAGCCAGCCGACCAGGAGTAGGATCGGAGGCTCCCAGGCAGGAGGCCTTCGCCTTTCGATCTAGAGTCGCTGTTTGTGCTAGCCTTCTTATGGCAATACTTGTCTAACTATGTCTGTACTCAGATAATATTTGTATGACTGACTTTTGTATTCGGATCTTCGGATCCCTGGTCTGTAATATTGTGGATCTCCGTTTATTTGTGTTAGAGTTGTGTTGTGATATCTTTCCGTGAGTCTCTGTGCTTGATCGTGCATGTTTGCGTGTATGATTAGTGCACGATTGAGTCGGGGGCGTCACACGTGACTGCCCGGTTTGTGAGGGAGGTGCCACTCTATGTTGTGCACTGGGTATTTAAACATCAGTCAACCCTTTAGTTGATATATTCCGTCCCCACGCAGGACGGTGGGATCTCTGGGTCCTCGATAGGACGCCGCGACTATCCGTGGGCCGGGTAGACGGCGGTATGTGCCGGTGTTCGGTTGGACGGTGTCACGTGGAGGAGCGCCCGTGGTTAGAGCATCGGGGATATATCCGAGTCGTTGAATCTTTTGTTAACAAATTTCCATATCGGTTTCGTGTGATCACTTTTAGTCCTCAACCGAGTACGCGTCTCAGATTTTTCTGACAATGATGAAATGAGATCTATAGTGTGACGAAAACTAGGCTAGATAGAGTGTGTGAGAAAGAGGAGGAGGAAAAGAAATGAAACAAGAAGTACGCGTAAGCCGAGTGTATTATATCGGGCACTCGGCTTACGTACAACGCCATCACGGAGGCGTTAGTGGGCGGCGCAAGAGCCACGTGGCTACGTTTTGCCGGGGCTTTGCAGTAAGCCGAGTGCATCCCCGATGCAACTTTGGCTTACATTGATGTATGCCGTGTATTTTATTAAAGCCGAGTGCTGATGCAATGGGTTCACGGCGTACGTCTACACAAGCCAAGTACTTTGAGTTTGTCGTGTGTCCTTCAGAGCATACTCGGCTTAAGTGGAGGTAAGCCGTGAGCCTGTGGTTTAGCACTCGGCTTACGTTATCCTACCTGGCAACGTGTGTTTTTCCTGTAGTGTTGCTACCCTATATGTCATTATCTTTGTTGTTCATTGTTCATACATAAAGGTTATAAATCTCTCAAGTGAGGTAGGAAGGAAGAAAGATAAGCAACCCTGCATGTCATTATCTATGTTGTCCATAGATAAAAGTTACAAATTTCTCAAGTGAGGTAGGAAGAAAGATAAGCAGGAACCTAACTATTAAATCACTAATTTATAGTGATTGTTCCAATTTTTAGACAAATATGTGTTTCTTGCTCATCGCTGTCTGTAGCTTATTAAGTGTGCGATGACTTGATGTGAATTCGACTAGCAATCGAAGAAAAAGGTTAAAAAACAACATTGCCAAACTTGGGAAAGCCTTGAACTATCTAACAAACATACGAATCGGTGTCACTTCTGCCCTATACGCCGAGTCAACCATTCGTAAGCATCTCATGCGGGAGATGCGTCGGTCGAACACCGAGCATGGTGTTGCGTTAAGATGTAGGCGGCTAGTCGCTCGGGCATTTGTCAATGAAATGTGATAGCTTGTTTTTGCGGGTAAAATGAAATGTGATAGATTTTCTATGCATAAGTTAGGAACTACATATATATGGCTCTGTAGTCGTGTCCCTTTGATAAGCCGAGTCATTTAGTTATATTTGATTTATTCTCTCTGTAGCTTGTGAATCCTTGTGGGTATGTGATTGAAAATTGCAGGCACATATTGTTAAGACAAACACAATATGAAATATGACACAACTACACGGTTACATGTTTGAAATTCAAAGTTTGTGTAGGTAGGGTTACAATGGGGGATTCCAAGTCAGACGTTGTTGACAAAGGAGGCGGGCTGGGTTTTGTTGAGGTGGAGATAGTGGGTGGAGGAAGAAGAGTGTATTGAAGGTTAAATAGTCGACAATGTCGTTGGGTGTACATGAAGATTTAATGTCAGAGACTCGACTGGTTTTGGATGACTAGAAATTGTACGCTCCGTCGCAACACACAGGCACTGTCCTAGTGCTTGTAATACATGAGATAAATATATTGTTAACACGGATGTCATGACTTTCTTATGGATTAAATTAATTAAAAAATTGCTAATATGTCCAACAGCAACAAGAACAGGCTGAATATAGCGCAATTTTATGCCCAAAAATCGATTGGGATTGTAAAAGAAAATAAATTAATTAATTCCCTAGGAATTATCACGAATTCACCCAAACAACAAACAATTTGATTTCATTGTCCTGTCCTCGAGTTAATTAGTTCAACTTCACATGTTTGAACGAACAAACGAGGGAAAATAAATTACTCGAGGAACTAATTACGTATTATCAATTAATCCATCCATGGACCTATAGTGGCTAGTAATAAAGGGAATCAATCAATCCATGGCGAGGTATTGCAGATGTTGGTGGTGATATCCTCCCAGCACCTGGTGGTGGAGCTGGTAGTGGTCCCCGGCCGCCGCCGGCACCGCCGGCACCGCCTGCCCGTCCATGCCATCGAGCTTCGCGTTCGTCGGCGGCGGCGGAGGGAGCGGGGACGACCACGCGCCGCCCCCGCCGTACATCTCCCTCGTCACCTCCAGCAGCGAGTCCCTCACCCTTTCCGCCGGCACCGCCGCCTCGTTGTCCTTCATCTGCAAACCAACCAAAGCCCACCGTGAATCCCCATCAGCAGGCTGCGACAATGGCGATCAGCCGGCGAGAGCGGAGCGTACGACGGCCCGGAAGACGTTGAGGACGAGCTTGTTGTAGGAGGTGACGTTGACGCTGGTGATCTGGAGGCCGAGGGCGGCGATCTCGTCCATGATGCGGACGAAGCGCCCGGACTTGTGGGAGCACAGCACCTGCAGGAAGAACTCCTTCCCCTCCACCTGCCGGACCTCCACCTGCGGCTCCATGTCCTGGTCCTCCGCCTCCTTCTCCTCCTCGTCGCCGGCCTCCTCCTTCCGGGGCCGCTTGCCGCCGGCCGACGAGAACGGCTGCTGCTGTGGCGAGTCCTCGTCGTTGTCGAGGCCCGGTGGCGGGTGGTCGTCGAGGAGCACGTCGGGGGCCTTGCTGTCGCCGCCGGTCCCCCCCGGCGGGTTCGGGTCCTCCAGCTCGTCCTGCAGGTCCTTCACCTGCTTCTGCAGCCCCACGATGTAGTCTATCGCGTCCCCGAGGATCGACGCACGGTCCATCTGCCGACATGGATCCACGCGCTCTCTTTGAGCTTTGAAATTTACAAGAATCATGCATGGCGGCGGCCATGGAAGGATGGTAGTGATTACCTTGGTGATGTTGGGGACGAGGGACCGGAGCGTGTAGAGGCGGCTGTTGAGCTTCTTGCGCCGCTTCCGCTCCGCTATGAGGTTCTTGCACTGCTGCCGCTTCCCGCCGCCGTCTTTGCCGGAGCCCCTCTGCGTCTCGCCGTCGACGTTGTCGTCGGGGTCCCCCAGCTGCATGTCGCTCCTCTCCGACCCCGAATCCGCCCTCCCCACGCCCAAGCCGTGCAGCTGCTGATGCTCCTGCGCCACCGTCGACGGCGGCTCGCTGCTCTCTGCCGCGTACTGCCACCCCACGCCGGCCGCGCCGTCCTCCTGCACTCCCGCCAGGAACGGCTCGCCGGAGCCGCTTCCCCCAGCGCCGTCGAACAGGTTGAGCGACGCTGCCGCGTAGAGCCGCCCCGGGTCTGCCGCCGCCGCCGCTGCCGCGTCCCACGCAAACCCCTGCGCCTCCGTCTCCTGCCACCCCTGCCCACCGCCGCCGCACTGTGCCATGACCAGCTCCGCCATCTGCTGCTCCTCCGCCATCTGCATTAATCGCACCCCAGTCAGGTCAGCCGTAGGCGCGTATATATACACCACACACCATGGAAACGCGAAGGCTGTTGCGTACGGTGCACCGACGTTGCCGCCGCCGTCGCGTCAGCTCACGCGAACCGCGTGCTCCCTAACTACTTCCAAAACTAACTGATATTTCCCATCACCGGCCACGCACGCACGCACGCACGTACGTATCTCGAAGCGAAGAGCTCGACGATCCCGCCGGCGACGGGGACGAGGAGCCGTGTCTTCTCGCCGCCGCTGGAGGCAGCCTCGTAGTCCGTGAGTAGATCCGAAGCCGGCGCACCGCCGCTACTCTGCCAGATCGGCTGGTTCGACAGCAGCGCCTGAGCGTGCATCCTGACCAACCAACAAAATCAACAGTCAGAGATCTGGCCAAAAGTTAATGGTGATCGACATGACCGGCCGGCATCCAGGAGAAGAAGGTAGTTTAATTACCCGATGGAGGAGGAGTCGAGAGGGATGGAGGAAGGGACGTCGGCGAGCGTGGCCACCTGCGCCTCGAACTCCGCGCTGCAGCAGAACCCCGTCATCTCCAAGAACCTGCCATGGATCATCATCATCAAGCTCTGGCCACAAGAATCGCATAGACAATCAAACACACACGTACATACCGCTGGTCAGGGGACAGCCGCCAGTAGATGCAGTATTCCCAGCCCTGGGCGCCGCCGACGAGCGGCCTGAGCGCAGCCTCCACGGTGCCGCCGCCTCCCCCTCCATGGCCATGAACAGCCGCACGGCCGCCGATGATACTCTGCTGGTGATAGTCTCCTCCTCCCATCGCTCAGCTCAGCGCCAGTGCGCAGTGGTCAGCTTGTCCTAGGATTGAGCAAGTGAGGGACACATCATACACGCAAGGCTTTCTCTGCAGCTGTCAGGAATCAGGATAGGATTTGTTGATGTCACCGGTGTGGTACAGGGCTACACACGATCGCAGGCAGCAAAGGTACATTATACAGCACTAGTATCATGCATGCATCATGATCATCAGCAAGCAAACAGAGGATCAAAATCAAGCAGTGTGAGCTAACAGAATTACATAAACCTAGACTGCTGTTATAGCTAGCTGTTCTTGGATGGGGTCAGAAGAAAGCTACCTTTCAGAACGCTTCCCGGCGGTCGGTCGACGGATCAGCCGAAAGCAATTGCTAACCGAAGAACCGCTTCAAGTGAAGGCTGCAAGGGGTGATGCATCATCAGCAAAGTATATATAGGGCCATACACCTCAATGCCATTTTGGGGATGCAATTCAGAAATGCAAGTACCTAATTATATTACTGGTGAAAACTGAAAACCTGACAATTAGCATGAATGTGCTCTCGCTTTTATCCATCGCCGCACCGGTATCATCGCCGTGATTCTGAGGCTGTTATGGGTAGGTGGGGTGCAAGAAAGGTGTGAGGGGTTTCAAAACTTAATTTATCCTGACTCTACTAGTAAAGATGGCCAATGCAAATGCAAATGATGTGGCTCGCTCAATCGATTAATGGCAGTTAAGCAAGATGCAGTTCTGATGAGAGGCTAGGCCCCCAGTTCTGCTATGGAATGTAAGGTGTGGTGTCATGGCCTCATGGAGACGCAGTGTGCGCACTGCCACTTTCTCATGGTCCAGCCAGGAAATGACGCTAATGGCATGCGGCTTAACGAAGAGGCAGCTAAGAGCAGGAGGGGCATGCACGTCATTTCGCCTAGGCAGCTAAGAGCAGGACGGGGTGACATCGGAGGTTGTTTGCATCGGCAAGAGCTGCTTCGCCGGTGAAGATATCTGCTGACCAAATGTGTTACTGTACCGTCCACGCATCACCCAGTTCGTCATGATCATTCACACACGATGTGAAAGGACAGACACAACAGAAATTCTTACGGCCGAAAAGAAAAGGAAGGATCAATGGAGGGATGGATTTCTAAAGCATAATTGTTTTGCAGTTTCAGGCATGAAATGTGCCACCAGCAGTGTGAGTATGCTTGCTTTCTTTTAGTAAGAGCATCTCCAACAGACGCGCGGTAGCGCGGCGCGCTAAAAATGTTTTGCAGCACCGAAATAGTGTTTTTGCGCACGGGAGGTCTACCAGACGCATAAAAACACGACGTCCAACCCGACGGCCCCACATGCAGCAGCCCGCGCGCACAAGCCGACACCCCAAATTTGCAGCTCCGTAGCCCAAGTGCGCTAAAGTTCTTCGTTTTTGTACGCGCTCTATTTTACAGCTTCTGCTAGAGTGCTATTATTTTGTCTCTCGCGCGTCAAATAGGCGTGTTTTTTTCCAGCGCGCGGCTTATTAAGCGCGTCTGTTGGAGATGCGCCCCGATTTTTCGTCATCGGGAAATCAGTACGTCCTTAGAGGTGGTGACGGAAAACCCACACGCTACATGAATGAAGTGACTTCGACCATTTTGTTGTCGATGAAAGAGTTTTGTTGTACAGTCCTCCCCTGGTAACTCGCATTTTGCAGAAACTTTCATTCTTGAATATGTACTAGGAAAATGCCCGTGCGCTGCAACAGGGGTATAACAAATATTCTACTGGTTCAACATCAATTGTATAAAACATATACCTTTAACATCCTCATCTTTTCCTTCCTTCGTCCGCTGTCTCCGCCTTTCCAATCTAAACACGTTTTGACCTATGTTTTTCACTTGTTCTTCCGAAGAAAAGCATTATTGCATACTTATGTATCTTTTTTTAGGGTTTCATACAAAGGTATCAAGATGATAAAATGCTATTAACCATGAGCCATCATCAGAAAATGTTTCATGGGAAAGCCGAGGACAATGCAAGCCATTATCATGTTAATTTCATCCAATTGCTTCAATTATTTGCCAACTGGACTTTGCTAGAGCTTCGTCTCTTGAATAACCATGGTCTCTATTGTGTTGCAAGATTGATCATCCCTAAAAGCCAGGGTCCATTTCCCATCAACAACATACTTTTTTGTCTTCCCTTTAAAATTTCCTGAATGAAAAAATGTTCTATTTGAGAGGAAATAAATTGTGACCAATATTGTTTTATTAGATGCATTATTCACAATAAAATCTTATGTCTTAATGCTAATTCGTACATCGGGTCCATTCAAGGAGCCTGTATATGAGAACAATGGCATGTTGATGTACCTCGAGGTAATTCTTAAAAAAAATCCACCCAGATATTTCGTTAGAAACAACTAAAAAGCAGAATTAGCGTTCTTTCCCCCTCTCAAATGCCACCCGGCAAGGAAAAGCATCAACCGCAAGAACATCACGATAAACATTTAGTGTATCACAAATATAGAGAAGAATTAAGGTACTCTTTAAGAAGTTCAAGAAAACTCAGACCTAAGTTGACTTCGAGCCTGGGTTAGGGCACTCAACAATGAACATCTAGCTCAGTTGCTCGCTTATTTATAGGCTGATACATTGGAGAGTAAATAGGCGGTTATTAGTAGGTAAAAGTTTCTCATAGGTGTAAGAGTATAACTTGATGTTGTACCATAGTACCTTGCAAAAATTATCACTATGTTTCAAAATCATAAGGGAATTTGAAGAAAAAAAATACTTCCAACACAAAACAAAATTTAGCAAGATACGAAATATTATTTAAATTCAGAGAGTACAAGATTAATTTGAGCAGATTCAAACTCAAATCTTGCACAGAATATTCAAATTCAAAGGATACAAAAGGTAAACGGACAAAATCTACCTAGAAGTGGTGCCACATGTGTCTACTGCCACACTGCTGGAAATGCTCAAAGTATCATCAGTGTTAGTGGGAATGCCTAGTACTAAATAAGGAAGCTGTAATTTGAACAACAGCAGGTCCCAGAACCACACCTCAAGCAACATCTCCTAGCCAGTATAGGTCCTCATCCTCTCTAGTGTAGAGATCCTAATCTCATTCTCAGTAATCCATCCATGACGTACGACAATGAACTGACATAAATTTTAGCATGACAAAAAAAGGAGATGGTAGCATTTGGTTTTGCCAGGGTAGGGGGAGCTCGGACAGAAAAATGAATTGGTGGAGATAGCTTAGCCTTGCATGCAAGAATAACATATCGAAGGCCGGGAGGAGATCGTGAGCGAGCGAGATGATGGCCCACAGCTGTGCTCGAGTGCAGACGGAGCGCCGAGCTCGAGTTTGATGGAAGGTGGCATAGCTTGGACAAATGCCTGCATCAATTAAAAAATGTAAAAATTTCTCATATTCATTATTAGTTGCTTAATCTGACAAGAAAGTAGAGATGACATTGAGTAGAAAAAAAATCTAAAATATGCGGTAACTGAAAGAGACCTATTTTCAAGGCCTGCATTAAGGGATGATGAAAAATCCATATGCATGTCCATCGAGCAAAGCTTCCACACCCAAGCAGTCGAACCTCTTGATGTCTGCTTCGGTGGAGTGGAAGTTGCTCGTTCACCGAGAAGAACCCCGAAGGGGTCAAGTGCCAAGAATAGGCGTTTGATAGTTCAGACGTGTCAGCGAAAGGGTCACCCGTACGTCAGACCAAGCAATGGTTTCCTCGGGCCCGAATGTTCGTCGAAATGAGGCGTTCCAATCCGATTGCGGACGATCAAGGAAACCTACAACAGAGCGTTCACACAAATAGCAAACAAGTTCAGGAATCATAGTGGTGCGGAGAGCCATTTACCCATGTATCAAGCCAGTAGAGGGTACCATCTCCATTGCCAATGGAGATAGAAAGTCCTAGCCGAATATCATGCTCGATTAACTTCCGAAACCGAGGCCCCTCTCTACGATCGCACGCAAGCAGAAGGCAGCCCCGCAAATATTTTGCTTTTGTAAGTCTCAGCCACAGGCCGCCATTCTCTCGGAGGATCTTCCAAACCCATCTCAACATAAGGGCCACATCCATTCCTTGGGTAAGAAGATATCAGCCCACTTGACCGTATGGTATTTCTGAAGACCATCAGCTGCCTGCCAGAATAAGCGTGGTAGATACTTATCAAAGGAGCTATGCACCCCTTCCAACAAAATATACAACCCCATCATATACATAGGAAGACTAGAAAGTCACGAGTTAATAAGCATGGATTTACTCCCTTTGGAAGTAAATCGACCGCACCAAGGCTAAGACCTAGAAGCAACACGATCCATAAGTGGGTCAAAATCCCATACGGGGATCCATAAGTTCAACTTGCTGGAATTGAGTTCACCGGTTACGCGCTAATTTGGTGAAATCAAATTTGCCTGTCTCAACATCGTCCGATAACTTGGCAAGGGATGAAAGAATTCATGAGGCGACGTTTTTGTTGGGAAACATAGTAGAAAACAAAAAAAAATTGCGCCAACGATCACCCAAGATAAATATGAAGATGCATAACAGATTGGGATCATGATCGTTACCGTCACCAAGTTGCAGCGAAAGAAGAACGTGTCGGTATAGACCATACTTGGAGTCCCTCGAATCATCGATGAGCGACCCCTCATACCGCCCACGAACAGTCCCTCGAACCGAAGACTGAAAGCATGGCCTATCTACTTGGTTGCAAGCGTGCAGCCTTCACGATCCGGCAACGCTTCGCCGTCCAGAGCTAATCATCGCCGGAGAATTAGTGGGAGGAGATTAGAACCACATAGAGCTTCTAATTATGAGGACAAGCCAATTAGCCTAGCTCTAATTAGTCACTAGGACCAACAAGAACTAGAACTAGAAGAACTAGAGGAGGCTCCAAAACTTGTGTGTCCAATAGAGCAAAAAACCCTAGTATATATAGGTTAGAGGAGGAGGAGGGGCAGCCAACAAGGAGGGAAATACCCTCCTTGGGGACTCCTCCCCAAGTCCAATTCGCCCCCCCAGATGGCAAGAGGGGGGGGGGGGGGGGGGGGGGGGCACCACTTCCTTATGGGCCCTTGTGGCCCATAATTCCCTCAACCTCTTGGCCTTTTAAGGCCTGTTGATACTTAAATTAAATATAAAATGCTATAAATACTTCTAGACCATTATATATATTAACATCTTCAAAACATTTTTCACCTATATATAATATATCGGTAATACCCGGTATTACCCGATATTCACCGAAACCCCGGAACACTTCTCGATCCTCTCGGAATTATTGCGAATATTCATGAAACAATCCCCAAATATATTCTCATAACTCCCGTCCTACTAACACTCAGCAGATCGTGATTGCCTTAAGTTTGTGAGCCCATAGGTTCGGTAACTCACAGACATGGACGAAACCGTTCTTTCAATGACCGACAACGGGACCGTGGACGTCCATATCGGTCCCTGTGAGCACACGAATGATATTCGAGTGAAACTTAGGTTATCATGTGATGTTCCCTTTGCTTTGCGATGCTTCACAGAACCTATGATGTGTCGGTATCCTCCTGAGTCATCACTATGCTCACTATATCGAAATCATCGTTACTGGTTTTGTTCTTATTTCTCGTTATTGTGTTCCGGCAACCCCGTGATGAAGTCACCTGTGTCTGGCCAGACTATGACTGATGCCGTCACACCGAGAGGGCCCTAAGAATATCATCGGAGGAGCAAATCCCAGTCTTGAGCTATCCGGCCACTTCTCAAACTTTTCGATGAACCCGTAAGTTGTTATGATCACCGTGTTATAGGTAACGTTTAAGCAACCCCAAAGCCCATCGTATGGTAAAAAGTAACCATGATACTCTCATGGTCTAAGGAGCAATATCACACATTAACACTCCGTGTTATTACAATTGAATACAGATGATATTATTCCAATTCACAACAAACAAGTTTGGGTCGATTCAATATGATCATTCTTCCAACGTCATAATCTCAATGTTGTTTTAGGACTATCATTACACTTAACGATATCCTAAGATCTGAAAAACGTGATCACCAACAACACTTCTGTTAGTCTCAGAGGCAAGACTAGGAACCTTTTATTTAACCGTTTATCATTCCACACGTGCATATGAGTTTTGCACTGAATCACATATTCCAGGATCATAGCAGTTATAGAGAATATAAACTCTTTAATTATGAATATGGAAATATAATAATACAAATATTATTGCCTCTAGGGCATATTTCCAACAGTCTCCCACTTGCACTAGAGTCAATTATATAGTTTACATAGTCTTTTTAACACATATGGGTATCCGGTGTTGCTCATGCTTTGTTCGTGGTAGAGCCTTCGTCATCGGGTCTGACACATTCAAATCCATGTGAATGTTGAGAATCTTCAGACATCCCTTCTTAACATATTGTCGGACAATGTGATACTTGCGTTCAATGTGTCTGATCTTCATGTGTGATCTTGGTTCCTTTGCTTGAGCAACAGCTCCACTATTATCACAATAGAGAGCCATTGGATTCATCACACTTGGGAAAACAACAATTTCTTCAAGAAACTTCTTGATCCAGAATGCATCCTTTGAAGCTTCCGAAGCCGCAATATACTCTGCTTCTGTCGTAGAATCCACAATAGTGTTTTGTTTGAAACTTTTCCAAACAACCGCACCACCATTAAGTGTGAAAACATAACCTGATTGAGACTTATAATCATCTATATCAGTCATGAAGCTATCATCGGTGTAACCATTTACAACGAGTTCTTCATCCCCTCCATAAAGTAGGAGCATCTCCCTTGTTCTTCTGAGGTACTTAAGAATATTCTTTACTGCTGTCCAGTGAGCCACTCCTGGATCACTCTGGTATCTGCTACTAACACTTAGTGCATAAGAAACATCTGGTCTTGTACATGTCATAACATACATAATGGAACCAATAGAAGAAGCATATGGTACTCCACTCATTTGCACTCGCTCATCAACTATCTTGGGACATTGATTTCTGCTACGTGTTATGCCATGTGACATTGGGAGAAATCCTTTCTTGGCATTCGCCATTTTAAATCTCTTTAAAACCTTGTCAATGTATGTGCTCTGAATTAGTGCTATTAGAACTCTTGATCTATCTCTATAGATCTTTATGCCCAATATATATGCAGCTTCACCTAAGTCTTTCATTGAAAACACACTCTTCAAATAGTCTTTTTGTTAGGAAACATTGCATGGAAAACAAAAAAAATTCTACGCACACGCAAGATCTATCCATGGAGATGCATAGCTACGAGAGGGGGAGAGAATCTACATACCCTTGTAGATCGCTAAGCGGAAGCGTTTATCAATGCCGTTGATGTAGTCGTACACCTTCACGATCCACCCCGATCAAGTACCGAACGTACGGCACCTCCGCGTTCAGCACACGTTCAGCTCGATGACGTCCTCGCCTTCTCGATCCAGCAAGAGAGGCAAAGTAGTAGATGAGTTCCGGTAGCACGACGGCGTGGTGACGGTGGGTGAAACTATTCCGCTGGGCTTCGCCAAGCACAACGGACGTGGACGGAGGAGGAACTAGAACTAGAGGGAGAGGGGGCTCCGCACACGGCTTGGGAATCGTGGTGTGTGTTGCCCCCTCCCCTCCTCACATATATATAGGTGGAGGGGGGAGAGGAGGCTGCCTAGGGCACCCCCAAGGGGGCCGGTGGCCAGCCCTAGGCGCCCCTCCCCTTCCTTCCTAGGCGCGTGGTAGAAGGGCAGGAGGGGAGGCGCCCCCTTTCCTTTCCTTAAGCGAGGAGAAAGGCAGGCGGGGCTGGCCCCTTCTCTTTCCTTCCCTAGGGCCGACGGCCAGGATGGGGGCGCGCCAGCCCCCTTGTGGGCTGGTGTGCTCCCTCCCCTTGGCCCGTTTAGGCCCAATAACTCCCGTGGCCTTCCCGGAACCCCTTCCGGTGATCCGATAAATACCCGGTGCATTCCGAAACCTTTCCGGAGACCAAATACTATCATCTTATATATCAATCTTTACCTCCGGACCATTACAGAGCTCCTCGTCATGTCTGTGATCTCATACGAGACTCCGAACAACATTCGGTCACCAAATCACATAACTCATATAATACTATATCGTCAACGAACGTTAAGCTTGCGGACCCTACGTGTTCGAGAATGATGTAGACATGACCGAGACGCTTCTCCGGTCAATAACCAATAGCGGGACCTGGATGCCCATATTTGGTTCCTACATATTCTACAAAGATCTTTACCGGTCGAACCTTTATGACAATATACATAGTTCCCTTTGTCTGTCGGTATGTTACTTGCCCGAGATTCGATCGTCGATATCTCCATACCTAGTTCAATCTCGTTACCGGCAAGTCTCTTTATTCATTCCGTAATACATCATCTTGTAACTAACTCCTTAGCCACTTTGTTTGCAAGCTTCTTGTGATGCTGTATTACCGAGAGGGCCCAGAGATACCTCTCCGTCATACGGAGTGACAAATCCCAATCTCGATTCACGCCAACTCAACAGACACCTTCGGAGATACCTTTAGAGCACCTTTATGATCACCCAGTTACGTTGTGACATTTGATAGCACACAAGGTATTCCTCCGGTCCGGGGGTTGCATGATCTCATAGCCGAAGGAATATGTATTTGACATTAAGAAAGCAGTAGCAAAAACTGAATGATCATATGCTATGCTAACGAATGGGTCTTGTCCATCACATGATTCTCCTAATGATGTGATCCCGTTATCAAGTGACAACACATGTCTATGGTCAGGAAACCTTAACCATCTTTTGATTAACGAGCTAGTCTAGTAGAGGCTCACTAGGGACACGGTATTTGTTTATGTATCCACACATGTATTTAAGTTTCCGGTCAATACAATTCTAGCATGAATAATAAACCTTTATCATGATTAAGGAAATATAATAATAACCACTTTATTATTGCCTCTAGGGCATATTTCCAACACTTTTATTGTGCCAAGATACTTTGTATCATTCCCAATCAACAATATGCCATTTACATATAATATCAGAAATGCTACAGAGCTCCCACTAAACTTCTTGTATACACAAGCTTCCTCATCATTTTTAATGAAGCCAAATTCTTTTACCACTTCATCAAATTGTTGATTATTGCTCCTGGAGGCTTGCTTCAAAACATAGATTGACCTTTGAATATTGCACACCTTTTGGGCATCCTTTAGATCGACAAAACCTTCTGGTTGTATCATATATACATCCTCTTTCAGATTTCCATTTAGGAAAGCAGTTTTGACATCCATATGCCATATCTCATAATCGAAATATGCAGCTATAACCATCATAATTCATACAGACTTTAGCATTGCTACTGGAGAGAAAGTCTTGTCATAATCAACTCCCTCGACATGCGAAAACCCTTTTGCAGCTAGCCTTGCTTTGTGGATGGTTGTATTACCACCCCTGTCTATTTTTCTCTTGAAGATCCATTTACATTGTATGATTTTACACCCTCTGGAGGATCAACCAAGTTCCAAACTTGATTCCCGTACATGGACTCCATTTTGGATTGCATGGCTTTGAGCCATTCTTTTGAGCAGGGCAACGCCATTGCTTCCTTGTAGTGCGCAGGCTCATCTTCCTCTAAGATGAATATTTCATTATGAAACCATTCAGGAGGTTCGATAACTCTTCCTGACCCACTCGGTTCAGTCACAGTCTTAACTTGAGTTTCTACAGCTGGTGTAGTAACTTCTGGTCCAGTTGTGTGGACAACTTCTGGAACACATTCCGTATTGTCAGTCCTATTCACTTCTGGAGATTCAGTAATCTCGTCAAGCTGTATTGTCCTCCCACTTACTTCTTTAGTGAGAAACTCATCCTCAAGAAAGTGTCCACCTTTTGCAACAAACACTTTGTCACTGGACTTTTGGTAGAAGGAATATCCAAATGTTACTTTGGGATAACCTACAAAGTAACACTTGTTTGCTTTAGGATCAAGCTTGTTTGCCTGTAAACGTTCTACATAAGCTTCACAACCCCAAGTCTTGAGATGCGACAAATTTGGTTTCTTGCCATTCCATAACTCATATGGTGTTGTCTCATCAGACTTAGACGGTGCTTTGTTTAGTGTATATATTACTGTTTCAAGTGCATATCCCCAAAATGATAAAGGTAGATCGGTAAAGGACATCATTGACCTGACCATGTCTAACAAGGTTCGGTTACACCTTTTCAACACACCGTTTCTTTGCAAAGTTCCGGGAGGGGTAAGTTGTGGGATGATGCCTCAATCACTTAGATGCTTGCTAAACTCATGGCTTAGATATTCTCCTCCACGATCTGATCATAGAAATTTTATCTTTTTGCCACGATGATTCTCAACTTTGTTCTGAAATTCTTTGAACTTTTCAAATGTCTCAGATTTATGTTTCATTAAATAGATATTCCCATATCTACTCAAATCCTCAGTGAAGGTAACGAAGTATAAGTATCCACTGCGCGCCGAAACACTCATTGATCCACATGCATCACTATGTATTATATCCAATACTTCAAGCACCCGTTCAGGATGACCATTGAACGGTGCCTTGGTCATTTTACCCATCAGACAAGCTTCGCATGTATCAAATGATTCAAAATCAAATGATGTTAACTCTCCATCTTTATGAAGTTTTTGCATACGTTTCTTTCCGATATGACCAAGACGGCAGTGCCACATATAAGTGGTATTATCAGTTTTCTTATGACGTTTAGCATTAATGTTATAGACTTCCTTCTTACGTTCAAGATCTAATGTGAATAATCCACCAATCATGGGTGCAAATCCATAAAACATATTCTTATAATATATTGAACAAAACCATTGCTCTCAGACTTATAAGAATAACCTTCATTTATCAAACATGATTCGGAGATAATATTTTTACATAACTTTTTAACAAAATAACAATTATTCAGTTCTAAAAAAAATCCTGAAGGTAAACTTAAGGACATGACACCGACGGCCTGAGCGGAGATCCCACCACCATTTCTGACACGCATCACGACTTCATTCTTTCCCAGCTTGCGAATTTTCCATAGTTCTTGTGCAGTGTCGCAAATGTGAGCAACCGACCCGGTATCAAATACCCAAGACTTGGAATTTTCAGCAAGTAGAATATCAATAACATTAACTTGTATAACTTTTATACCTTTACCAGAAGATGAGTTCTTCTTACCTGCCAAATATTTTGCGTAACCACTTTTACTTTTTCTTTGTAGTAAAAACAAATAGTGTTGCTAGAAGTTCCACCCTTGTTCCTCCTGGTGTTGCATTTCCTTTTGAAACTCTCTGTCTTATTTATCAACAACTTTTGTTGATTCTGCAATCCAATCTCATGTTTTTTTAGCATTGCTTCATAAAGCAAGGAGAACATCAAATCATTCTCAGGTGTTTTGGGAATATCAACTCCCATTGCAGTTACACTATCATCAGAGTCTGCAAATCTTTCACCTTACTCATCCATTGTTTCAGTCATCTCATGAACTCCAGTCAGATCTTTGTGACACAGAACTTCTAGTGCCTCGAAAATCTCGATGGGACTGAGTTTTTGATAACATTTCTGTAACACTTGATCCATGCATGACAGCATAATACTTTTGACGACACTGAAATCATTCCTACGAGATATGAACACATTGATGACATCTTGAGACGCTCCTGGCATCGGGCAGTCACCAAGTTCTTGATCCAGCACATGTTCTTTCTTAGCACTCTTAAGAACATGTCTTAGAGTGTGGATCCAATCCTCATTGTTTCCACCACTTGCAGTCAACTTCTCTTTCTCAAACAGGGGTGCTAAATTGAAACTATTGCAAGCCATTGATCTACAACAACAAACACAAGATTCATTTAGACATTTATTCATAATTAATGTTGCACTAGTGTTTAATTTTTTAATATAAAGTGCACTCCCACTCAAATCAACATCTCTCATAATTGAAAGTGAGTGATTCAAGATCCTGATCTCATTCACACCCATGGATGGTAGCATCTCATATGATGTGAATTTCAACAGGTAGGCAATCCTTTGCCAATCATGTCTCCATATGACTCTTGTTCATCTTTCGATGCTTATTGCTCCGAGCTCAGAACTTTTCTGCCAGAACTTGAAGGCAACCGAGTGTTTCTGCTGTGAAGTCCTACCTCACATGCCTTACACTTGACTTCTCGTTTGTACTCATGGTAGCATGTAGTACTCCGAAAGGCCATATGTTATAAATGGTTGCAACACTAGAAAGAGCACCTTTTAACTTGATATTAACTATGAGAGATCACCCTAATAATTGACTACTGCACAATCAAAGGGTGCAAACAAAAAAGGTATAAACTCTCAGGCAATTCATAAAAGCATGATACGGTATAGCCGTGGGCACTGGGAATCTCCGTGATCTTCTTCAATCTGTAGTTAAATCGTCGTGACGGCCAATATTTCATTGTCGTGACAACCATTTTAAAAAACTTTGTCGTGGCGGCAATTTTAGAAAACGTTGTCGTGGCGACCGTTTCAGAAAACGATGCCGTGCCACCAAATTCAGAAATTCCGCCATGGCAAAAAATTATAGCTCCTCAGTCCGCGCCATGTACACCTTCTCCACGTTGGGGTCCTCCGTGTACGGTTGCCACTGTCACATGTAACCTGTAGGCTATCTCTACGATATTTAGATTAACGTGGCAATCTCGTGGCTCCAACCATCATGTCGTGACGTGCAGGCCACTTAATATTACAACATATAACCATCTCATACATAAACTCATTATCATGATGAAGGCTATACCACATCATATGCATACCCTGCAAAACCAAGTTAGATGTCCTCTAATCAATTTTAGCAAAATTTTAGTTACACGGTTAACCAATTTTAACAAGTAATACTAGCTACCTACGTCCACAATTTAGACGATGATTCTTGATGCTACATTAAGTTTCGGGGTGTGTGAAACAAGAGACTTAATTAAAAATCTCTAGCCCCACATTAAACTTCGTCAAATACGCGTGACCCCCTAGAAGATCATCCATCTTCGGCACTCTCTTGTGTATGCGACGGTTCACTATTCTTAACTATGGTGAAGCCCAAGGAACTGCTAGCAGATCGTCGACAGCCAGAGCCGATCTATTGTCAGAACCTTGTAAAAAGCGACACCATGCCATCGATGAATTGAACCGAAGCAACACTCTAGGGAAGCATAGCAAGAACATCAACCCTCACAATCACATGTGATCTAGATCGCAACCTGCACCTACTCATATAACTGCTCATGATGCCACTGTTGGGAAACATATTAGAAAGCAAAAAAAATCGCGCCTACGATCAGCCAAGATCAATATGAAGATGCATAACGGGTTGGGATCATGATCGTTACCGTCACTGAGTTGCGCGAAAGAAGAACGTGTCGGTCTAGATCGCACTTGGAGTCTCTCGAACCATCGATGAAGGATCTTTCGTACATCCCACGAATAGTCCCTCGAATCGAAGACCGAAAGCACATCATCTCTACTTGGTTGCAAGCATGCAGCCTTCACGATCCGACATCACTTCGCCGCCCAGAGCTAATCGTCGCCGGAGAATTAGAGAGAGGAGATTAGAACCACATAGGCTTCTAATTATGAGGACAAGAGGATTAGCCTAGCTCTAATTAGTCACTAGGACCAACTTGAACTAGAACCGAAAGAACTAGAGGAGGCTCCAAAACTTGTGTGTCCAATAGAGCAAAAACCCCTCGTATATATAGGTTAGAGGAGGAGGAGGGGCAGCCACCAAGGAGGGAAAGACCCTCCTTGGGGCGCCGGCCAAAGGGGGAGGGGTAGGACTCCTCCCCAAGTCCAATTCGCTTTCCCCCATATGGCAAGGGGGCGCCACTTCCTTATGGGCCTTTGTGGCCCATAATTCCCTTCAGCTCTTGGCTTTTTAAGGCCCGTTGATATTTAAATTAAATATACAATGTTCTAAATACTTCTAGACCATTATATATATATTTTAACATCTCCGGAAACATTTTCCACCTATATATAATATATCGCGGTATTACCCGTTATTCACCAAATCCTTCTGGTGACCCCGAAACGCTTCCGGATCCTCTCGGAAGTATTCCGAATATTCATGAAACAATTACACAAATATATTTCATGACTCCCGTCCTACTAACACTCAACATATCTTGATTTCCTTAAGCTTGTGACCCCGTAGGTTTGGTAACTCACAGACATGGACGAAACCGTTCGTTCAATGACCGAGAGCGGGACATGGACGTCCATATCGGTCCATGTGAGCACACGAATGATATTCAAGTGAACCTTTGGTTATTATGTGATGTTCCCTTTGCTTCGCGATACTTCACAAAACCCGGGATGCATAGGTATCCTCCCGAGTCATCACTATGCTAACTATACCGAAATCCTCGTTACTGGTTTTGTTCTTCTTTCTCGTTATTGTGTTCCGGCATCCCTGTGATGAAGTCACCTGTGTCTGGCCAGACTATGATTGATGCCGTCACACCGAGAGTGCCCTAAGAATATCTCTCCATTATCGGAGGAGCAAATCCCAATCTTGAGCTATCCTGTCACTTGTCAAACTTTCTGATAAACCTGCAATTTGTCGTTATTATACAGGTGGCGTTTGAGCAACCCCAAAGCCTATCATACGGTAAGAAGTGGCCACGATACTCTCATGGTCTAAGGAGCAATATCAAACGTTAACACTCTGTGTTATTACAATTGAATACAGACTAATCCAATTCACAACAAACAGGTTTTTGGGTCGATTCAATATGACCGTTCTTCCAACGTCATAATCTCATTGTTGTTTTAGGACTATCGTTACACTTAACGATATCCTAAGATCCGGAAAACATAATCACCAACAACACTTGATCTAGTCCCAGAGGCGAGACAAGGAACCCTTTATTTAACTGTTTATCATTTCACATGTGCATATGAGTTTTCCATTGAATCACATATTTCAGAATCATAGCAGCTATAGCATAGAATATAAACTCTTTAATTATGAATATGCATGGAATATAATAATACAAATATTATTGCCTGTAGGGCATATTTGCAACAGTTTTGTTCCTGACCACCGTAGAAGAAATATGTACAACAAGTTGCAGCGGCTTTGTCAAGGTAATATGAGTGTTGATGAATATTACAAGGAGATGAAATTGCTTATGATACATACAGGGACAATGGAGGATCTGGAGGCAACCATGAGACATTTGTTTAATGGGCTAAACATAGAGATGCAGAATCGTGTAGAGATGGTGGTTTATTACAACATACAAGATCTTGTGTACCAAGCTGTGTGTGCAGAGCAGCAAATTAAGCGACGCCAAGCTAATGTTTTTCACAGCACCACTTCTAACTCATGGCGAGGTCCTCAACAAAAATCTGATGAAGTTGGCACTAGTTCCAAGATGGCATCGTCGAATCAATCTAATGGTTTTGTGCATAAGGATGTGTCAAAATTAGGAGCTTCAAGAGCTGATACAAGTGTGCAGTCCACCAACCGTTCTAGTGACATAGAGTGTTTCAAGTGTGGAGGAAGGGGACATATGAAGTGTGAATGTCCTAATGAGAAGAGAGTATTGCTCACAAAAGAAAAAGATGGATATAAATCTACTAGTGACGAAGAGGCAACTTCTGACACTTCTAGTGAAAAATCTGTAGATGTTGAAAAGGTGACTGCGAGTTTTGAAGCCGTTTAATTATATCCTTCCTTGATGGTGCAATGACTGCAAGAGGATCGTATTGAGGATAAGGGCAAACGTTGGAATATTTTTCGGACTCGGTGTAAGATCAACAACACCAATTGTAAGATGATCATTGATAGTGGAAGCTACACCCATGCCGTCAGCAAGGGCATGGTGGATGCTTTAGCTTTGCCTACCTGGAAGCACCCACAACCACAACGCGTCAAATGGTTATATCAGTCGAGCAAATTGGAAGTTACTCACAAGGTGCGTGTCAATTTTCTACTTTGGCGACTATAGTGATACAGTTATCTGTGATGTTTTGCCAATGGATGCATGTCAATTGTTATCAGGAAGGCCATGGCAATATGATCATCGTGCCACACACGAGGGAAGGTCCAACAATTATTCTTTTTGGGGCGCTGGAAGGCGACGTGTGTTGCAGCCAATGTTTGCTAATGCTATTAAGGAGGATGATATTCTTTCAGTAAAGAAGGTCTCTAAAACCACCACGCAGCTGAGGATGGCTTCGTTCTAAGGAGGGGATGATGTGGGCATCCATGTCATACCTGAGAGTTCCAAAACAACTACATGCTCATTTGATCATGCGTGGAAGAATCCCTATTTAGAACTCCATGTGTTGTACACACGTTATGGTAGGAAATGTACGAGTCAAATTTGATTCGGTTTGGTATAGGTGGCGTATACGTGAGTCAACTCTATTTTGTTTTGGTCCAGTACTAGTTACGTTGTTATCTAGTCTCCTAGGTGGTTAAGATGGCCGGATAATTAATTAGTTAAAATCCTTGATTAGCTTGAATAGGAGATAGAGTCCGTATCTGGTGCTTGAGTCGGTTTGGTCATATTTGTGTCCCCTATATAACAAGCAGGCTTCGGCCCTGTATTCTAGTTTTGAGTTTTGTTCTCCTGAGATTGAAATAAACAGAAAAGTTCCCAGTCGGGGGACACCAAGTACTGCGTTTCTGCGACCCTTTAAGGGATCGACTGCTGCTGCGTTGAGGCTGGTGATCTTGCTGCAGATTAGTTTTTGTTCTTGTTAAATAATAGCAAGGGCCGAAATCTCTTTCTACCTGATCATTTACTTTGAGTACAATATTTTTCTAGTTATCACAGACCGTTCTACTACGCCGCAACAATGACAGTACTGTGAAAGATCGGGCCGCGACTCGCACAATTTAGCAACTCGCTAGTTTGTGCTTTATCACCTTGATAAAAACACATCAAGCAATTAAAGATCATGGCCCTAATCATAGTGTGATCGGTTGATATTTCATGCATGACTGTAATACCAGAAGGTTCTACGAAATATGTTGCCTTCATTTGTTGTTATTGACAGAAAGACACTCATCTTCCCTGCCTATATGCGATGCTCAATAAAATTGTTAAACTCGAGAGGAAGAGTTTTGTTTGGTTCCAATTGGATATTAAATTTCATGTGAACATTTTTTATCGGTGTTATTAATCGAACAAAGGCCTTATCATTAAGATCATTGAACAAATTCTCAAATGATAGGATATACTACAGTGCGATCCCAAGATTCGGCCAATCCATCGGCCGCTAGACAAAACATACATCAAAATACATATTCAAGAATGAAAGGTTCTTTTGGGAATGCGATTTACTAGAGGTGGAGTGTACAACAAAACTCTTTCATCGACAACAAAAAGGTCGATGTCACGTCATTCATGTAGCATGTGGGCTTTCTATCACTACCTCTAAGAATGTACCGATTTCCATATGACAAAAAACCAGGGCGCTTTCGCCATGCTAAGAAAACAAGCAAGAAACGATTATGGCCCTAATCATACCGATGATGGTACATTTCATACCTGAAATCAGCAACCAATTCTGATCTGAGAGATCCATCCACTATGCCCATTTTTCTTTTCCGACTCTCTATTGCGTTTGTCCATTTCATGTCTGGCTGAAATTGTAGATAATCCTGCTATGAGAAATCCATTCCCCACTGTTTTCCTTGCCTCTATGTTGTCTGTCCTTTTACATCACGGTAACGATCAGAAGGTTTATGGAATATGTTGCCTTCGTTTGTTATTATGAGCGGAAAGACAAAGAGAAAGAGTTTTGTTTAGTCCAATGGATACTGAATTTTCACCGAAACATTGTTAATTGGCACTATTACTCCAACACACACCTTATAAGATCATTGAACACACTCTCACCTTATAGGATATATTAGTGTGTGACCCCAAGGTTGGGGCAGTCCATCGAGCGCTAGACAACACAAGCAGGAAAACAAAATTAAAGCATGAAAGCGCCCTTTCGAACAGGCAAGTTACTAGCGAGGGGCGTACAGAAGCAGAATTGTTTCATTGACAGCAGAAAGGTCAATGTCATTTCATTCGTCTAGCATGCGGGTCTTCCGACGCTACCTCTAAGTACGTATCGATTTCCAGATGACGAATAATTGGGGCGTTTTCGCCGTACTAAAAGAAAGCAAGCAAGAAAAGATCATGGCCCTAGTCACACCGCTGATGGTACATTTCATGCCTAAAATTGCATCCGGTTCTAACCTGAGAGATCCATCCATCTATTATGACCATCTTTCTTTTCTGGCTTTCTATTGCGGCCATGCATTTCATGCCTTGCTGAAATTGTAGATGTCCCCGCTTCAAGAAATCCACCCCCCCCTTATACATCATGGTAATGATCAGAAGGTTTTATGGAATATGTTTCCTTCATTTGTTATTATTGACGGAAAGACAAAGAGTAAGAGTTTTGTTTGGTCCAATTGCATACCAATTTTGGCAGGAACATTGTTGATTGGCACTATTACTCGAACAGACACCTTATAAAATCATTGAACAAACTCTCACCTGATAAGGATATATTAGTGTGTGATCCCAAGATTGGGGCAGCCCATCGGACGGTGGACGAAACAAGCAGGAAAACAAAATTCAAGCATGAAAGTGCCCTTTTGAAAGGCCAAGTTACTAGCGGAGGGGCAAACTGAAGCAGAACTGTATCATCGACAACAGAAAGGTCGAGGTCATTTCATTCCTGCAGCGTGCGGGTTTTCTGTCGCTACCTCTAAGATCGTCGTATCGATCTCCAGATGATGAAAAACCGGGGCGCTTTCGTTTTGCCTTACTAAAAGAAAGCAAGCATAATCATACTGCTGATGGCACGTCTCGTGCCTGAAATTGCAAAACAGTTCTGTTTCAGAAATCCAGCCGTCCATTGCTCCTTCTTTTCTTTTTCGCCCGTACGAAAATTTCGTTGTGTGTGTCCTTTTAGGTGATGAATGTTCATGATGAAGATGAACTGAGTGATGCGTGAACGGTGCAGTAACACATTTCGTCAGCAGATATCTTCACCAGCGAAGCAGCCGATGCAAACAACCTCCGATGTAACCCCGTCCTGCCTCTCATCCCTGGGCTGGGCGAAATGGCATGCGTGCCCCTGCTCCTCTTAGGTGCCCCCTCGTTAGACGGCATGGCACTAGCGTCATTTCCTGGCTGGATCATGAGAAAGTGGCAGTGTGCACACTGCATCCCCATGACACCACACCTTTCTGAGAAGAACTGGGCATCAGAATTGCATCTTGCTTAACTAGGCATTAATCAATTGAGCCACATCATTTGCATTGTGCAAGTTTGAGTCAAATCTGTGGCCAGCATTAGTAGTGGAGTTAAGTTAAATGAATCAAGTTAACCGGGGGTGTGGATTTTGAAATCCCTCACACCTTTGTTGCACCCCACCTACCAGTAACAGCCTCCGATCGAGCGCGGCGATGATACCGGTGGCGATGGATAAAAGAGAGAGCGCATTCATGCTAATCATCAGGTTTTCACCAGCAATTAGGCACTTGCATTTCTGAACTGCGTCCCCAAAATGGCATAGAGGTGTATGGCCCTATGCTTTTGCTGATGATGCAACACCCCTGCAGCTAGCTAGCAGCATTCAGTTGAGATGGTTCTTCGGTTAGCGATTGCTTTCAGCTGATACACGCCGTTTTTCCGGATCGGTCCATCTGCCGGCCGATCGCCGGGCAGCCTCTACTGAAAGGTAGCTTTCTCCTGAGCCCATCCAAGAACAACCATGACAATGACACCAAGCAGTCTAGGTTTATGCAATTCTGTTACTAGTTCACACTTGATTTTGATCCTCTGCTTGCTGATGATCATGATGCATGCATGATAGTACTAGTACTAGTACAACCTTTACTGGCTGCAATCGTATGTAGTCTGAAGTTCCTTGCTGCCCTGTGATACCGGTGACATCAACAAATCCTATCCTGATTCCTGACAGCAGAGAAAGCCTTGCGTATGCATAGATTGAATTGATTGCACTGCTTCGATCAATGTGTCACTCACTTCACTTGCTCAATCCTAGGACAAGCTGACCACTGGTGCTTAGCTGAGCCATGGGAGGAGGAGATTATCACCAGCAGAGCCTCATCGGCGGTGCGGCTGTTCATGGCCATGGAGGGGGAGGAGGGGGCGCCACCGTGGAGGCTGCGCTGAGGCCGCTCGTCGGCGGCTCCCACGGCTGGGACTACTGCATGTACTGGCGGCTCTCTCCTGACCAGAGGTATGGACGCGTCTGCGTGTGTGTTCGATTTATTGTTCATACCATTTGTGTTCCCACCAGAGCTTGATGATGATGATTCATGGCGGCGGTGACGGATATACGGCAGGTTCTTGGAGATGGCGGGGTTTTGCTGCAGCACCGAGTTCGAGGGGCAGGTGGCCACGCTCGCCGACGTCCCTTGCTCCATCCCTCTTGACGCCTCCTCCATCGGGTAATTAAACTGGCTTCTTCTTCTTCTCCTGGATGCAATTGCCTGCCGGCCATGTCGATCGCCAACGAGAAAAGTCTACTTTACGACCCTCAACTAATCACACAGTTTAAGATATCCCCCTCAACTCCTAAACCTATCGTTCTACACCCTCAACTTTTCATACCATTCAAAAGACCCCCCTTGACCCGCTAGAAGCTGTTTTTTTTTTCACACGGAACCTGTTTTGACTAGCAGACCATGTTGTTTGCATTGCCACGTCACTTTGGTGATTTTTTGGCTTCCAGGACGTGCGCGCCATACTCGAAGGGGAGCGCCAACACGGATGTATACCAAAAAAGCAATAAAAAGATTAACGGGAGCGTGTCGCTCGTCGTCGTGTTCTCGCGTGTTTGTTTCGTCGAGTCGTGCCTCGTGCGTACTTGAAGCTAGCCTCACAAAGCATCCACCTGCCTACTTGCTAGTAATACTTGTATACGTGCGTGTGCTAGCCAGCGTCAGGAATCGATCCATCTACTTACAGCGTGTTTGGTTCGGTGGAATTACAGATGGGGAATGGGAGTTGAGAGGTGTGGAGATTAAAAGTCCACTGTTTGATTAGAGGGAATGGGAGTTTAAGTGGGAAGGGGAATGGGAGTTGAGAAAGCCAATTCCCACCGATTTCTTCCCAGGGGGTACCCTGTTAATTCGTGAGCAGAGTTTTATCCCGCGCCAATTCCCATCGTATACCAAACAAGGGAATGGGAGTAAAAATCTACTTCCCATGACTAATCCCTCCATAAACACCCATGTGCAAACTCCCATTCCCCTGCCCTAGTGTTTACCAAACAGGCTGTTAAGGAATCAGCTAGCTTGGCTCGTGTCTGGTGCATCTCGCCGTAGACGAAGCTGCAGTCGGAGTAGGCCACGGCCGATGGCGTGGCGCTTGAACACGCCGAACACTGCCACCCACCTGAGGATCCTTCTGCTCGTCTCCAGCAGCAGCGACCCGGTCTCCACGTCAGCGATCAGCTCCGCCATGTCCCCGGCGAACCAGTTCGCATGCAGCGTCAAAACCAGTCAGCGATCAGCTGCAGCGACGTCAAAACCAGTCAAGAGATGATGTGGTGTAGCCCAGTCAACTGTCAATGCAGTCAAAACCGGTCAACACAATCAAAACCAGTCAAAAGTGAGCGGGGGTTGATTTTTGAACCGGATGACGAATTAAGAGTGTGGGATAACTAGTTTTGAAGTTGAGGGGGTATTTTAAACTGTGTGGTTAATTGAGGGTTGTAATGTGGACTTTTCTCATCGCCAATCGCCATTAAGTTTTGGTCGGCGCTCTGTTTGACTGCTGATTTTGTTGGTTGGTCTTGGTCAGGATGCACGCTCAGGCGCTACTGTCGAACCAGCCAATCTGGCAGAGCAGCGGCGGGGCGCCGGGCCCGGATCTCCTCACGGGCTACGAGGCTGCCTCCAGCGGCGGCGAGAAGACGCGGCTCCTCGTCCCCGTCGCCGGCGGGATCGTCGAGCTCTTCGCGTCCAGATATGTACGTGCGTGCGTGGCCGGTGATGGGAAATATCGGTTAGTTTTGGAAGTAGTTAGCGAGCACGCCGTTCGCGTGAGCCGACGCGACGGCGGCGGCAACGGCTGTGCACCGTACGCAACAGCCTTCGCGTTTCCATGGTCCGTGTATATATACGGCTGACCTGACTCAGTGCCATTAATGCAGATGGCGGAGGAGCAGCAGATGGCGGAGCTGGTCATGGCGCAGTGCGGTGGCGGTGGGCAGGGGTGGCAGGAGACGGAGGAGTAGGGGTTCGCGTGGGACGCATCGGCGGCGGCGGCGGCAGCAGACCCCGGGCGGCTCTACGCGGCGGCGTCGCTCAACCTGTTCGACGGTGCCGGGGGAAGCGGCTCCGGCGAGCCGTTCCTGGCGGGAGTGCAGGAGGACGGCGCGGCGGGCGTGGGGTGGCAGTACGCGGCAGAGAGCAGCGAGCCGCCGTCGACAGTGGCGCAGGAGCATCAGCAGCTGCACGGCTCGGGCGTCGGGAGGGCGGATTCGGGATCGGAGGGGAGCGATATGCAGCTGGGGGACCCCGACGACGACGTCGACGGCGAGACGCAGAGGGGCTCCGGCAAAGACGGCTGCGGGAAGCGGCAGCAGTGCAAGAACCTTGAGGCGGAGCGGAAGCGGCGCAAGAAGCTCAACGACCGCCTGTACAAGCTCCGGTCCCTCGTCCCCAACATTACCAAGGTAATCACTATCATCCTTCCATGGCCGCCGCCACCCGCCATGCATGATTCTTGTAAATTTCAAAGCTCAAAGAGAGCGCGTGGATCCATGTCGGCAGATGGACCGTGCGTCGATCCTTGGGGACGCGATCGACTACATCGTGGGGCTGCAGAAGCAGGTGAAGGATCTGCAGGACGAGCTGGAGGACCCGAACCTGCCGGGGGGCACCGGCGGCGACAGCAAGGCCCCGGACGTGCTCCTCGACGACCACCCGCCGCTGGGCCTCGACAACGACGAGGACTCGCCGCAGCAGCAGCCGTTCCCGTCCGCCGGCGGCAAGCGGCCCCGGAAGGAGGAGGCGGGCGACGAGGAGGAGAAGGAGGCGGAGGACCAGGACATGGAGCCGCAGGTGGAGGTCCGGCAGGTGGAGGGGAAGGAGTTCTTCCTGCAGGTGCTGTGCTCCCACAAGTCCGGGCGCTTCGTCCGCATCATGGACGAGATCGCCGCCCTGGGCCTCCAGATCACCAGCATCAACGTCACCTCCTACAACAAGCTCGTCCTCAACGTCTTCCGCGCCGTCGTACGTTCCGCTCTCGCCGGGGATCCCTCCCCGCCCATCGCCATTGTTGAAGCCTGCCGATAGGGATTCACGGTGGGCTTTGGTTGGCTTGCAGATGAAGGACAACGAGGCGGCGGTGCCGGCGGACAGGGTGAGGGACTCGCTGCTGGAGGTGACCAGGGAGATGTACGGCGGGGGCGGCGCGTGGTCGTCCCCGCTCCCCCCGCCACCGCCGCCGACAAACGCGAAGCTCGATGTCATGGACGGGCTGGCGGTACCGGCGGCGGCTGGGGACCACTACCAGCTGCACCAGCACCACCAGGTGCTGGGAGGATATCATCACCAGCATCTGCAGTACCTCGCCATGGATTGATTCATCCGCTTTATTATTTGCTACTATAGGTCCATGGATGGATTACTTTTTTTTTAGCAAATGGCGGAGGGTTCCCGATTTCATTAACGAAACCAAAGACAACCATCGCTACCGAAAAAGGGTATCCCGCTTTATATATAAATCAACCAACACCGATCATATAGCAGCACTGGGCGAGCAGCACACCAAGCCCAAAAGAAACGAGAAAGAAAGAAGAAAAAGGAACAAGTGCCAACAACGACAGCACGACAAAGCGCGGATTACCCGTCACCGCTGCACCCTCCGGATTCGTCCCACCCCCGCCCAAGGCTCCGCACCGCCGCGTACCAAGCAGCACCTCGAAGAAGGAATACGATGCCGACGATGCTGCTGCCCGGAGGTGTCCTAGGGTTTCAACCGACATGCGTGCGCGCGCGCGCGCGCGCGCGGGGGGATGTGCGGGGGGGGGGGGGGGGGGGGGGGGGAGTGGGTGCTGAGCACCACCGACACCCTTCAGGAAGGAATGGAGGCACCCGCAGGCGTCACCGCATCGGTGCCGGAAGAACCGACAGTGATTTCTCCCGCACCCCAAACTCCACTGCCCAACCGATTTGGAGCCAACCATCCAATTTGCCGCCTCCCAGCATGCGCCACCACGGTCTTGATGCCCCCCACCCCACCGCACTAAGATCACCACCACGAGGGCGAGAGGACGGAGAGAGGAGCGCCAGGAATCGGGAGCAACAACACCGGAGGCCCGCGGGAGGGAACCACCTCCACCGCCATCGTGCGGGAAGCCCATGCCTCCAGCACCATCACGGTAGCCATACGGATGCGGCAGCAGGCATACCAGGACACCCCTGCCCGGCCAGGCCCAAAGCGGGCCCGCAAAGCCTCGGCCGCCACGCTGTAGCAGGCCGGCGTCAGCGTCGCCACCACCCACCAGACCAATGCCGCTCCTCCGCCCCCGAAAGCCATGCCGACAACACGCCCCGCCGCCGGCCCGCCCAGACCCAGATGGGGCCCAAAGGGCCCTGATCTGGGTCGAGCGGGTGCCGCCAGATCGCGCCGCCGCACCACCACGCCGCCAGCAGAGCCCCACGCCCGTGACTGGCCGCCCCGCTACCGCGCAGGACCATCGCCGCCTAGGTGCACCCCCCCACCCCCTCCGCGCCACCCCGCCCCGCGTCCGTGCGTCACTGAGAGGGGAAAGGCCAGGGGCCGCCGGCGCCGCCCGGGCCAGGCCTGCCGCCAGATGCCAGCGACGGCGACGGGAAGGAATGAGCTGGGGAGGGCTCGAGGGGGAAGGAGCCAGTGACGCGGCCGGTCGCGAGTGGGGAGGGGGGGGGGGGGGGGGGGGGGTTAAAGACAACCATCCAACAGATTCAAGTACTATGAAACTACCTTCAGCTGCTAAGTAGTTTCGATCAAGTCTAGGTAATTAATAACAGGGTCCAAACTAACGGGATGCAACCCGCTGAATAGAGCACCAACCAAGTCTGGGAGGAATACTAAAAGAAAATAGATAAAACGCTGCAGGGAAAAAAACAGTCAAACGGAAGTAGCCAGCAACTTCAGCATCTTGGTCAGAGTCTGGAGGATGAAGGCCACCTGCAGCGTGCCCATCAGTTCCCCAACCTTTGCATCCCCGGGCTCCGTAAATGCGACGCGCGATAGATTTCACTTGTCACCCGTTCGACTAGTTTTGCCCAGCGTCAGTAGCTTTTGATCTGGGTTTTTTTCCTGCAAAATAGACCAATCGCAGATTCAATTGCACATTAGTCCCATAAGAATCATGGGATCATGAATTTTCTTTGCTCTGAAAATAATATCGTTTCTACATTTCCAAATAGACCAGAACATAGCAGAAATTTCAACTAAGATGAGTCTTTTGTCAGTTTTTTGGAATGTTTTCTGCCAAACATTTAAACAGTCATCCAAACTGCTTGGGGTTGACCTCAAGCCAAAAGCACACTTCACCACGCTCCAGACTAGCCTGGCAGCTGCGCACTCAAAGAACAGGTGATTGATATTCTCATCCTGTCCACAATAAACATATGTTTTCTTCCCTTCCACCCTTTTCTAATCAAATTGTCCTTCATTAGAATGCCTTTACGAGCAATCAACCAGAAAAACATTTTAATTTTAGCAGGGATTTTAATTTTCCACAGGAATTTATGTGGAT
Source organism: Thinopyrum elongatum (assembly GCA_011799875.1). Taxonomy (NCBI): domain Eukaryota; kingdom Viridiplantae; phylum Streptophyta; class Magnoliopsida; order Poales; family Poaceae; genus Thinopyrum; species Thinopyrum elongatum. Next base: position 85,016,102 of record CM022302.1, on the reverse strand, counting down.
ATCCTACATCAAATCTAACAAGGAACAAATATAAAGATTTGTCAGAGAAGATTCTGTCATTGGTCAGCATCCACTGGGGTTTGTCTTTTTCCCCATGCATTCTCAGCTCCTCCCATCTAGTTTTAAGACTAAACCACAAATCAGCGGTGTCACCAATCAGATTTCATCTAAAAGAGAAGTTATCCCATCCATTATCAATGGACTCTGCAACAAAGTTTTCATGATAAAAAAAACTAATATTGTATAACCTGGGATAGGCCTCTTTCAAAGGTTTGGAGCCCACCCACCAGTCCTCCCAAAATCTGGTATTTCTCCCATCTCCTAACTTTTTCTTAACATGTTGATAATACAGATTTTTAACTTTCAGGAGGCTAGCCCAAAATTGAGAATCTCCCACTCTCTTTTTAATCCCAAATATGCATTTGTCTTTGACATATTTGTTAAGCAATAAATCTATCCAAATATTTTATTAAGTTTCAAGTTTCTAGAACCACTTAGCTAACAGAGCTTTGCTCATGAGATTCAAATTTAAGATCCCCCACTACTGCAGGATGCTGCTAACGCGACATTACAATCATAGACCCTTCGACGAAACTATGTGCGATGCATTAATCGCAAACGGTGATGTAAAAAAACCGTCAAAAAAGATGCAAAACGTTTGCGATGGTGGATACATCAAACACGGTTCAGATTTTAGATGCGTGTGCGATGCGGGGCATACGATTGATCCCTACGAACTATTTGCGATGATACAGAACAACAGAAACGGGCAGCCATATCAAGGTGTGTGCGATATACGACATACAGTTCACCCCGATAAACTGTCTGTGATGAGGCGGAACAACAGAAACAGGCAGCCAGATGAAGATGTGTGCGATATACGGCATACAGTTCACTCGGATGAACTGTTTGTGATTAGGCAACACAAAAGAAACGGTCAGCCCAATGAATATGTGTGCGATATACGGCATACAGTTCACTCGAATGAACTGTTTGCGTTGAGCCAAGAGAACAGAAACGATTCAACTTAATAAGATGTGTGTGATACGCGACAAATAGGTCTGCAATCGGAAATGTGTGGGAAGACCGATAACAACACAGATGATTCCTGTTAACAAGCCATGTGTGTTGTGAGCAAACGATTGCTGGTATACAATTATGAGGGATTGATGAAAACATCACCGATGGGTTCCATTGTTCAGTTCGTGTGTGATGTGATTTGCTCTGTCCGCACAAACAACATCTACGCTCTGTCTACAGAGCATCGACATATATACTTAAAAAGACAGCATTGCATAACCAAATTAAGCATACAATTACACAAGTGACTACACACATAACATTTCTACACACCAAAGTAAGCAATTACATGCATACTAAACTAGGAGAAACGAGGATTTATGCTCTGCTTCTAGCTGGATCCCTGGTCGTTTTGGGGAAGGAGGCACTTCCTCATGTCAACGATCTGCCTGTACATCTCGTAGCTCGTGTACGCCTCCTTGGCCGCGTACACGACGTGAGCTTTGTTGAGTTTCTCCATCCAGGCCGAGTGCCAGGCACACTTGTCCTTGTTGCAGGAACCCTTCATGTCTCTGCAGTAGGGGTCGATGATGGCCTCGGCGAGGTGAACCAGTGAGTCCTTCTCATGCTCGTTGCTGCCCCAGATCTTGTATTGGTCCTGGATGTCGACAAGATTCGGGCAGGCGATGCCCGAATTCTTGAGCACCTTTACATCGTTGATGATGTCCACCGTAGCGAACATGTAGTGGGGGCTGTTGACAAACCTGGCGTGAAGGAAATATGCCCTAGAGGCAATAATAAAGTTGTTATTTTATATTTCCTTGTTCATGATAAAGGTTTATTATTCATGCTAGAATTGTATTGATCGGAAACTTAAATACATGTGTGAATATATAAACAAATACCGTGTCCCTAGTAAGCCTCTACTAGACTAGCTCGTTGATCAAAGATGGTTAAGGTTTCCTAACCATAGACATGTGTTATCATTTGATAACGGGATCACATCATTAGGAGAATAATGTGATGGACAAGACCCATCCGTTAGCTTAGCATATTGATCGTTCAGTTTATTGCTATTGCTTTCTTCATGTCAAATACATATGCCTTCGACTATGAGATTATGCAACTCCCGGATACCGGAGGAATACCTTGTGTGCTATCAAACGTCACAACGTAACTGGGTGATCATAAAGATGCCCTACAGGTATCTACGAAGGCGTTTGTTGAGTTGGCATAGATCGAGATTAGGATTTGTTACTCTGAGTATCGGAGAGGTATCTCTGGGCCCTCTCGGTAATACATATCATAAGAAGCCTTGCAAGCAAATGACTAATGATTTAGTTACGAGATGATGTATTACGAAACGAGTAAAGAGACTTGCCGGTAACGAGATTGAACTAGGTATAGAGATACCGACGATCGAATCTCGGGCAAGTAACATACCGATGGACAAAGGGAATTACGTATGTTGTCATAACGGTTTGACCGATTAAGATCTTCGTAGAATATGTAGGAGCCAGTATGAGCATCCAGGTTCCGCTATTGGTTATTGACCAGAGAGGTGTCTCGGTCATGTCTACATAGTTCTCGAACCCATAGGGTCCGCACGCTTAACGTTCATTGACGATATAGTGTTATATGAGTTATATGATTTGGTGACCGAATGTTGTTCGGAGTCCCGGATGAGATCACGGACATGACGAGGAGTCTCGAAATCGTCGAGAGGTAAAGATTGATATGTAGGACGATGGTATTCGGACACTGGAAGAGTTTTGGAGTGTACCAGGTAGTCATCGGAATACCGGAGGGGGTACCGGACACCCCCGGGAGGGTAATGGGCCTATTGGGCTATTAGAGGGGAGCACACCAGCCCACAAGGGGCTGGCGCAGCCCCTATGGCAGCCGCCCAAGTGGGGGAAAGGAAAGGGGGGATTCGGCCTCCCCCTTTCTTCCCTCTTCCCCCTTTCCCGCCCCCTCCGATAAATATGGTAAGGGGGGCGCCACTTGGGAAGGACCCCAAGTAGGATTCAGCCTACTTGGGGGCGCCTCCTGGCTGCTCCCTCCTCCCCCACCTATATATATGTGGGAGGGGGGCGCCTAGCACAACTACAACAATCTCTTAGCTGTATGCGGCGCCCCCCTCCACCGTTTACACCCTCGGTCATATTTTCGTAGTGCTTAGGCGAAGCCCTGCGGAGATAGCATCACCATCACCGTCACCACGCCGTCGTGCTGCCGAAACTCATCCACTACCTCGCTGTCTTGCTGGATCAAGAAGGCGCGGACATCACCAAGCTGAATGTGTGCTGAACGCGGAGGTACCGTACGTTTGGTACTCGATCGGTTGGATCGCGAAGAAGTTCGACTACATCAACTGCGTTGTCAAACGCTTTCGCTTACGGTCTACGAGGGTACGTAGACACACTCTCCCCCTCGTTGCTATGCACTCCATGGATAGATCTTGCATGTGCGTAGAATTTTTTTTGTTTTCCATGCACCGTTTCCCAACAGTGGCATCATGAGCCAGGTCTATGCGTAGATGATATGCACGAGTAGAACACAAAGAGTTGTGGGCGGTGATAGTCATACTACTTACCACCAACGTCTTATTTTGATTCGGCGGTATTGTAAGATGAAGCGGCCCGGACCAACCTTACATGTCCACGTACATGAGACCGGTTCCACCGACAGGCATGCAACTAGTTTTGCATAAAGGTGGCTGGCGGGTGTCTGTTTCTCCTACTTTAGTTGAATCAAATTTGACTACGGCCGGTCCTTGAAGAAGGTTAAAACAGCAAACTTGATAAATCACCGTTGTGGTTTTTGCCGTAGGTAAGATCCGTTCTTGCTAGAAGCCCGTAGTAGCCATGTAAAACTTGCAACAACAAAGTAGAGGACGTCTAACTTGTTTTTGCAGGGCATGTTGTGATGTGATATGGTCAAGACATGATGTGATTGTATGAGATGATCATGTTTTATAATTTATCGGCAACCGGCAGGAGCCTTATGGTTGTCTCTTTATTGTATGAAATGCAAATGCCATGTAATTGCTTTACTTTATTGCTATGCGTTAGCAATAGTTGCAGAAGCAATAGTTGGCGAGACGACCCCGACGCAACGATGGAGATCAAGATGTCGAGCCAGTGACGATGGAGATCATGACGATGCTTTGGAGATGGAGATCAAAAGCACAAGATGATGATGGCCATATCATGTCACATATTTTGATTGCATGTGATGTTTATCCTTTATGCATCTTATTTTGCTTAGAACGACAGTAGCATTATAAGATGATCCCTTCACTAAATATCAAGATAAAAGTGTTCTCCCCGAGTATGCACCGTTGCTAAAGTTCGTCGTTTCGAAGCACCTCGTGATGATCGAGTGTGATAGACTCTATGTTCACATACAACCAGTGTAAGACAGTTTTGCACATGCAGAATACTTGGGTTAAACTTGACGAGCCTAGCATGTACATACATGGTCTCGGAACACTGGAGACCGAAAGGTCGAACGTGAGTCATATAGTAGATATGATCAACATAGAGATTTTCACCATTGATGACTACCCCATCTCACATGATGATCGGACATGGGTTAGTTGATTTGGATCATGTATCACTTAGATAACTTGAGGGAAGTTTATTTAAGTGGGAGTTCATTAGTAATTTGATTAATTGAACTTAATTTATCATGAACTTAGTCCTGATAGTATTTGCATATCTATGTTGTAGATCAATGGCCCGTGCTACCGTTCCCCTAAATTTTAATGCGTTCCTAGAGAAAGCTAAGTTGAAAGATGATGGTAGCAACTACACGGACTGGGTCTGTAACTTGAGGATTATCCTCATTGCTGCACAGAAGAATTATGTCCTTGATGCACCGCTAGGTGACAGGCCTACTGCAGGAGCTGATGCAGATGTTATGAACGTCTGGCAAGCTCGATCTGATGACTACTCTATAGTTCAGTGTGCCATGCTTTACGGCTTAGAACCGGGACTTCAAAGACGTTTTGAACGTCATGGAGCATATGAGATGTTCCAAGAGTTGAAGTTAATATTTTAAGCAAATGCCCGGGTTGAGAGATATGAAGTCTCCAACAAGTTCTATAGCGGCAAGATGGAGGAGAACAGTTCTGTCAGTGAACACATACTCAAAATGTCTGGGTATCATAACCACTTGACTTAGCTGGGAGTTGATCTTTCAGTTGATAGTGTTATTGACAGAGTTCTTCAGTCACTGCCACCAAGCTACAAAGGCTTCGTGATGAACTATAATATGCAAGGGATGAATAAAACGATTCCTGAACTCTTCGCAATGCTTAAGGCCGCGGAGGTAGAAATCAAGAAGGAGCATCAAGTGTTGATGGTTAACAAGACCATTAGTTTCAAGAAAAAGGGCAAGGGAAAGAAAGGGAACTTCAAGTAGAATGGCAAGCAAGTTGCCACTCCAGGGAAGAAGCCCAAAGCTGGACCCAAGCCTGAAACTGAGTGCTTCTACTGCAAAGGGAGTGGTCACTGGAAGCGGAACTGCCCCAAGTATTTGGCGGATAAGAAGGATGGCAAAGTGAACAAAGGTATATTTGATATACATGTAATTGATGTGTTCCTTACTAATGCTCGTAGTAGCGCCTGGGTATTTGATACTGGTTCGGTTGCTCATATTTGTAACTCGAAACATAAGATGCGGAATAAATGAAGATTGGCTAAGGACAAGGTGACGATGCGCGTTGGAAATGGTTCCAAGGTCGATGTGATCGCCGTCGGCACGCTACCTCTACATCTACCTTCGGGATTAGTTTTAGAACTCAATAATTGTTATTTGGTGCCCGCGTTGAGCATGAAGATTATATCTGGATCTTGTTTATTGTGAGACGGTTATTCATTTAAGTCAGAGAATAATGGTTGTTCTATTTATATGAATAATATCTTTTATGGTCATGCACCCTTGAAGAGTGGTCTATTCTTGTTGAATCTCGATTGTAGTGATACACATATTCATAATATTGATGCCAAAAGATGTAAAGTTGATAATGATAGTGCAACATATTTGTGGCACTGCCGTTTAGGTCATATTGGTGTAAAGCACATGAAGAAACTCCATGCGGATGGGCTTTTGGAATCATTTGATTATGAATCATTTGATACTTGCGAACCATGCTTCATGGGCAAGATGACTAAAACTCCTTTCTCCGAAACAATGGAGCGAGCAAATGACTTATTGGAAATAATACATACCGATGTATGCGGTCTGATGAGTGTTGAAGCACGCGGCGGGTATCGTTATTTTCTGACCTTCACAGATGATTTGAGTAGGTATGGGTATATCTACTTAATGAAACACAAGTCTGAAACATTTGAAAAGTTCAAAGAATTTCAGAGTGAAGTGGAGAATCATCGTAACAAGAAAATAAAGTTTCTACGATTTGATCGCGGAGGCGAATATTTGAGTTACGAGTTTGGCCTTCATTTAAAACAATATGGAATAGTTTCACAACTCACGCCACATGGAACACCACAGCGTAATGGTGTGTCCGAATGTCATAACCGTACTTTATTAGATATGGTGCGTTCTATGATGTCTCTTACCGATTTACCACTATCGTTTTGGGGTTATGCATTAGAGACAGCCGCATTCATGTTAAATAGGGCACCGTCTAAATCCGTTGAGACGACACCGTATGAACTATGGTTTGGCAAGAAACCTAAGATGTCGTTTCTTAAAGTTTGGGGATGCGACGCTTATGTCTTCATAGGATACCCTAAGGAAACAATTGGGTACACCTTCTACCACAGATCCGAAGGCAATATCTTTGTTGCTAAGAATGGGTCCTTTCTAGAGAAGGAGTTTCTCTAGAAAGAAGTGAGTGGGAGGAAAGTAGAACTTGACGAGGTAATTGTACCTTCTCTCGAATTGGAGAGTAGCACATCACAGAAAACAGTTCCCGTGATGCCTACACAAACTAGAGAGGAAGCAAATGATAATGATCATGAAAGTTCAGATCAAGTTACTACCGAACTTCGTAGGTCGACCAGAGCACGATCCGCACCAGAGTGGTACGGTAATCCTGTCCTCGAAGTCATGTTACTAGACCAAGGCGAACCTACGAACTATGAAGAAGCTATGATAAGCCTAGATTCTGACAAATGGCTTGAGGCCATGAAATCTGAGATAGGATCCATGTATGAGAACAAAGTATGGACTTTGGTGGACTTGCCCGATGATCGGCAAGCCATAGAAAATAAATGGATCTTCAAGAAGAAGACTGACGATGATGGTAATGTTACTGTCTACAAAGCTCGACTTGTTGCGAAAGGTTTTCGACAAGTTCAAGGAGTTGACTACGATGAGACTTTCTCACCGTAGCGATGCTTAAGTGTGTCCGAATCATGTTAGCAATTGCCGCAATTTATGATTATGAAATCTGGCAAATGGACGTCAAAACTACATTCCTTAACGGATTTCTTAAAGAAGAGTTGTATATGACGCAACCAGAAGGTTTTGTCGATCCTAAAGGTGTTGACAAAGTGTGCAAGCTCCAGCAATCCATCTATGGACTGGTGCAAGCATCTCGGAGTTGGAATATATGCTTTGATGAGGTGATCAAAGCATATGGTTTTATACAGACTTACGGTGATGCCTGTATTTACAAGAAAGTGAGTGGGAGTGACGATGACATGTACCTGGGGTAGGGTAATAGGCCTGACCTAGACACCCTTCCCAAGGACATTACCTTAAAGTCAGGGATATTCAAAGGACAATACCATTCACTCGACCAGAAGCATTCCACTCGGAAAACCCAATTCCATTCGACCGGAGTGTACTCACTCGACCACATCAGAAATCACTCAGAAGACAGAAGATCTAAAGTCACTCAGAACGGCAACGGTCAGGCGTTCACTCCGGAGTCTTAATGATCATTTATATGCCTTTATTGCTGGCGTTACCAGTAACATCCCATCTTTATGTACCTTAAATCCTGTGTAACTGACGGCTGGAGGGGTCTGGCGAACTCTATATAAGCCACCCCCCTCCTCAGGCACAAGGGTTCGCACCCCCTGTAACCTCACGCATAATTCAGTCGACCGAGCCTCCGGGCACCGAGACGTAGGGCTGTTACTTCCTCCGAGAAGGGCCTGAACTCGTAAATCTTGCGTGCACAACCTCATCGTAGCTAGGATCTTGCCTCCTCATACCTACCCCCTATTCTACTGTCAGACTTAGAACCACGACAGTTGGCGCCCACCGTGGGGCGGGGTCTTAGCGACTTTCCGGTGAGGTTGCGATTTTTTCGGATTCCCAGCATCATGGTTTCTGATGGAGGTTCGGCTGAGGACCGCGAGATCTGTCTCGGCGCGCTCGTCTTCATCGCCGATGACTTCGCCTGGCTCCAGGAGGCCCCCCTCGACGTCGAGACACTCCTCATCCGCGGGGCGACGCACTTTCGCGCGTGTGTCCGCAGCGTCCTCCTGCGGCAGCCGTCGACCCAGTATTGGTCGGCTCCCGCAGTAACTTCGTCCCCCGCCATTCGTCGTCGCAAGCGATCCGGTCGGTCGCGGCTTCAGCGGTGGGTGAAGCATGCGGTGGCGCGTCAGTCGGCTACCCCTCAAGTCGCGGCGATCGAGCCCGATGAATCTCTCTACGGCCTGTTCGATCTGTCGACTGGCTCCATCGAGACCCTGTCTGAGTGTGACAGCAGCGACCCTGCAGCGGAGGTCCTGATGGTCGACACACCGCGCGGCCCACTTGGCATGCGTTGCAACGGTGGCGGCGACGGCGGTGACGATCCATCGCATGTTCACAAGGAATATCACCCTGAAACCCTCTCTTCGCAGCGGAGGGAGGAACTCCACCGCCGCAACGAGGAGGCACTCCACACGCCCATCGTCGGAGAGACCTCTGAGGCTCGGGCCTTGGAGGCAGCGCGCTTGGCCACTTTGGCTGAACGCACTCGACTGGAGAACCTTCAGCATGCACTCGACGAACGTGCTCGGCAGCAGATTCCTGAGTCCAGTCGACAGCGGCAATTGTTCCCGCCTCAACCTCAGGTATACCGCACTCCTATTCAGAATCTTACGGCCGCAGCTCGTATAGCGGAGTCCATCCAACCATCCCAGTCGGAGGCTGGACGAGGTTTGATGCAGATCCGGGCTCTGCTCCGGGCAGCAGGAGAGCAAAATACTGCAGTATCTCAGTCGCGTAACAGAATCCATAGCAGATCTGTGGTGGCCGACACAGTTCAATCGGCTCACAGCCCAAGATCGCCTCCGTGGCGTGAGGGACGTGGGCATCGCCAAGAACGGTACTTGGGTCAGAACCACGAGCAGTACGATCATCGGCTCGGCCGTGGTGACCACCGTCGAGTGCCTACGCCCCCTTTGAGAGGCGGGTCATATGTGCCCCGGCGTTATGATGACAGGCGCCCGAACAGCGAAGAGCGGAGGGTGCTAGTCGACCCAAGAGAGCCAGGGTTTGATACGAGGTCAATTTTGGTGCAAGGTTTGGTCGACAGGAACCGAGCACACAGAGAAGGGCGAGACAGAGATCACCCGAGTGGAAGCAGAGTACATGTTTCAGGCCCCGAGTGTTTTAGCAGGGCCATCAGAGCTGCTGAGATCCCCCCCAACTTCAGGTTGGCGACTGGGGTTAGTAAGTTCACCGGTGAGTCAAAGCCTGACACTTGGCTGGAAGATTACCGGGTAGCTGTTCAGATCGGTGGTGGAAATGATGAGGTAGCTATGAAACATCTTCCTCTCATGTTGGAAGGATCGGCCAGAGCATGGCTGAATCAGTTGGCTCCAGGCAGTATATTCAGCTAGGAAGAGTTAGCTCGAGTGTTTGTCCGGACATTCGAGGGCACATGCAAACGACCTGCAGGGTTGACAGAATTGCAACATTGTGTACAGAAACCGAATGAAACTCTGAGGGATTACATCCAAAGATGGACCACTTTACATCACACAGTAGAAAATGTATCCCATCACCAAGCAGTTTGCGCCTTTAAGGAGGGCGTTCGGTATCGAGAGCTTAACCTGAAATTTGGTCGGACAGGAGATATGTCTCTGACCCGAATGATGGAAATAGCCACTCGGTACGCTAATGGTGAAGAAGAGGATCGACTCCGTAGTGGAAAGGGCAAGCCAGTCGCCCAAGACACCGGAGGAGTCCGGAAGCAGAAACGCAAAGCCGAGCCAGCAGGTCCTGGTGAAGCTGCAGTTGTAACTCAAGGAAAATTCAAGGGGAAGCCCAAAGGGTCCTGGATCCCCAAGAAGGTGAAAGATCAAGCAGGGAATGATGTGTTGGATTTGCCATGTCACATTCACACCAAGAAGGATGAAGAGGGTAATCTGATTTATCCCAAACATACCACTCGACAATGTCGGCTCCTAATCCAGCAGTTCCGAGAGAAACAGCCCAATGAGAAGGAAAAATAGTCTGACAAGGATGAGGACAAGGAAGAAGATGATGACGGTTTTCCTAACGTCAATTCCACTTTGGTGATTTTTGCTAACATTGAAAGCAAAAGTCGACTGAAAGTCATCAACAGAGAAGTAAACATGGTTGCTCCGACAATGATGACATATTTGAAATGGTCAAAGACTCCCATTACATTCGACCAATCTGACCACCCACCGCATGTTGCCACCCCCGGGAGGCAAGCGTTGGTGGTCGACCCAGTCGTCGGGGGCACCCGACTGACCAAAGTCCTGATGGATGGTGGCAGCGGCTTGAACATTTTGTATGCTGAGACCCTCCGTGGGATGGGCATTCCGATGTCCAAGCTCAGTGAGAGCAACATGCGATTCCACGGTGTCATTCCAGGAAAGAAAGCTGATTCACTCGGCCAGATCGCTCTTGACGTGGTTTTCGGTGATTCAAAGAATTACCGTAAGGAGAAGTTGACATTTGAAGCTGTGGATTTTCACAGTGCCTATCATGCTATTCTGGGCAGAACTGCATATGCCCGTTTCATGGCTCGACCGTGTTACGTGTACCTCAAGCTGAAGATGCCTGGCCCCAGGGGCGTGATCACAGTCACTGGTAATCGGCAACGAGCAGAAGAGTGCCTCCAGAAGGGCTCTAAGATTGCCGATGAACAGATGGCAGTAGTAGAAATGGAAGAATATAAGAAGACTGCAGATCCGAGTGATTTGTTGCGTGCTAAGAAGCCTGCTTCAGAGTCTGCATTTCAGTCGTCCGGTGAAACAAAGCCTGTTCACATTCACCCGACCGATCCCAGTGCTGCTCCGACTCATATCTCAGCAACACTCGACAGCAAATAGGAAGAAGCGCTCGTCCAGTTCCTCCGTGAGAACTGGGACATCTTCACATGGAAGCCGTCTGACATGCCGGGTGTACCCAGGAGACTGGCTGAGCACCGTTTGCGAGTCGATCCAAAGGCAAAACCTGTGAAAGAGCATCTCCGTCGGTCCGCTGTGGAGAAGAGAAAGGCAATCGGCGAAGAGGTGGCTCGGCTTTTGGCGGCTGAGTTCATCCGCGAAGTTTACCACTCCGAGTGGCTCGCCAATGTTGTCATGGTTCCCAAGAAGGACGATTCACTTCGTATGTGCATTGATTTGAAGCATATCAATCGGGCCTGCCCGAAAGATCATTTTCCTCTCCCCCGCATCGATCAGATAGTCGACTCGACTGCGGGATGTGAGCGATTGTCCTTCCTGGATGCATATTCCGGGTACCATCAGATCCGACTGTATGGACCTGATGAAATAAAAACAGCTTTTATCACCCCATTCGGGTGCTTTTGCTACGTCACCATGCCCTTTGGTCTCAAGAATGCTGGTGCCACATTCATGCGCATGATACAGAAGTGCCTGCTAACTCAAATCAGTCGGAATGTGGAAGCATACATGGATGACATCATGGTTAAGTTGCGTAAAAGTTCCGACCTGCTGACTGACCTTGCTTAAACCTTTGCCAATTTGAGAAGATATGATATCAAGCTTAATCCGTCGAAGTGTACATTTGGAGTTCCAGGTGGAAAGTTACTCGGTTTCCTCGTTTCTGAACGTGGGATCGATGCAAACCCAGAGAAAGTTGGTGCAATCCTCCGAATGAAACGCCCTGTGCGTGTGCACGACGTTCAGAAGCTTACTAGTTGTTTGGCCGCTTTGAGTTGATTCATCTCTCGTCTCGGTGAAAAGGCATTGCCTCTTTACCGACTGATGAAGAAATCTGATAAGTTTGAGTGGACTCCTGAAGCTGACGCAGCGTTTGTAGAGCTCAAAGCCCTGCTTTCCACCCAGCCGGTGCTTGCTGCTCCAATCAGCAAAGAGCCTTTACTGCTTTATATAGCAGCCACTGGACAGGTTGTCAGTACAGTACTCACGGTCGAGCGGGAAGAAGAAGGTAAAACCTACAAGGTTCAACGCCCAGTGTACTATATTTCTGAAGTCTTAACCCCATCCAAGCAGAGACATCCACATTATCAGAAGCTTGTATATGGAATTTACTTGACCACAAAGAAGGTTGCACATTACTTCTTAGATCATTCGATTACAGTCATCAGCGACGCTCCATTGTCAGAAATTTTGAACAACAGAGATGCAACTGGTCGAGTGGCAAAGTGGGTGATTGAACTCCTTCCGCTGGATATCAAGTTTGAGGTAAAGAAAGCGATCAAATCTCAAGCAATAGCGGATTTCCTCGTCGAGTGGGTTGAACAGCAGCTACCGACCCAGATACAGTCGGAACATTGGACTATGTTCTTCGACGGGTCCAAGATGTTGAATGGTTCAGGCGCTGGAGTAGTCCTGGTATCTCCACGAGGCAACAACCTCAGATATGTTCTCCAGATTCACTTTGATTCCTCCAACAATGAAGCTGAATATGAGGCACTCCTGTACGGGTTGCGTATGGCCATTTCACTCGGCGTCCGTTGCCTAATGGTTTACGGCGACTCAGATTTAGTGGTTAATCAAGTGATGAAGGAGTGGGACGTCAGTGGCCCAGCTATGACTGGTTATTGCAATGCGGTGAGAAAGTTAGAAAAGAAGTTTGAAGGGCTAGAGCTCCACCATATACCCCGACTGAAGAATCAAGCAGCTGATGACTTGGCGAAAATAGGTTCCAAGCGGGAGCCTATTCCCAGCAATGTGTTTTTGAAGCATATTCACGCACCATCAGTTCAAGGAGATCCCTTCACTAAAGAGCCCCCACAGCCTAAGAGCTCCACTGATCCGACTGAAGTTGAAGTCCCAGCCGTGGTCGACTTGATCATGGAGGTTTTAGTCGTCATTCCCGATTGGACAGTGCCATATATTGCATATATTCTCAGGAAAGAGCTTCCAGAGGATGAAGAAGAGGCTCGTCAGATTGTCCGTCGGTCCAAAGCCTTCACGGTAATGGGTGGACGGCTCTACAGAGAGAGTATTACTGGGGCCATTCAGAAATGCATCACTCCAGAAGAAGGCCGAATGATCCTCAATGATATCCACTCAGGGACCTGTGGTCACCATGCGTCCTCTCGGGCCATCGTGGCCAAACTATACCGAGCAGGGTTTTACTGGCCACGGGCAAATGAGATGGCAAAGGAAATAGTTGACAAGGGCGAGGGCTGTCAGTTCTACTCCAACATGTCCCACAAACCTGCTTCAGCCTTTAAGACTATTCCACTCGTCTGGCCATTTGCTGTTTGGGGATTAGATATGGTCGGACCTCTAAGGACTGGCAGGAGTGGCTTCACCCATGTGCTTGTAGCAGTCGACAAGTTCACTAAATGGATTGAAGCTAAACCTATCAAAAACCTGGAAGCAAGTACTGCTGTCAGCTTCATCCGAGGGTTAACATTTAGATATGGAGTTCCGCACAGCATCATCATGGATAATGGGTCAAACTTTGATTCAGATGAGTTCTGAGCTTTCTGCGCTTCCCAAGGTACTCGTGTCGACTATGCTTCAGTCGCCCAACCTCAGTCGAATGGACAAGCAGAAAGAGCGAACGGTTTGATTCTCAAAGGGCTGAAACCTCGATTGATGCGCGACCTCAAGCATGCAGCCGGCGCTTGGGTAGATGAGCTACCGTCAGTCCTTTGGGGATTAAGAACAACACCGAATCGGTCGACCGGTCGAATCCCCTTCTTCATGGTCTATGGGGCTGAGGCTGTGCTGCCGAGTGACTTGCTTCACAATGCACCCCGAGTAGAACTTTTTTCAGAAGCCGAAGCAGAACGGGCTCGAGAAGACACTGTTGATCTTCTGGAAGAAGAAAGAGAGATGGCCTTGATCTGATCGACCATTTATCAGCAAGACCTTCGTCGATTATATGCCATAAATGTGAAGGGTCGAGCATTTCAGGAAGGGGACCTTGTGCTCCGAGTGGACCAGCAACGGCCTCACAAACTTGCCCCCGCTTGGGAAGGTCCCTTCATCGTCACCAAAGTGCTCCACAACGGAGCATATCACCTCTACAATGTGGAGCAGAATAAAGACGAGCCACGCGCTTGGAATGCGGAGTTACTCCGCCGTTTTTATACTTAAGCGTTCAGACTGATGTAATAAGGAGTACCTTTCAGTTCGTTTATCAAAGACATGGTTTTACAGTCTCCTAAATGATTGTTGTTACTAATACATGTGTCCAAAATCCCCCAGTGGGTGGCTTAGCCGCGAATCCGATTCGCCTAAGTTTAAAAAATCCTACCGAGTGATGAGCAACCCTCTCACTCGGGGGCTTAGCTGCAGTCCTGTACTCGCCTAAGTTTAAAAAATCCTACCGAGTGATGAGCAACCCTCTCACTCGGGGGCTTAGCTGTAGTCCTGTACTCGCCTAAGTTTAAAAAATCCTACTGAGTGATGAGCAACCCTCTCACTCGGGGGCTTAGCTGCAGTCCTGTACTTGCCTAAGTTTGAAAAATCCCACTGAGTGAAGAGCAACCCTCTCACTCGGGGGCTTAGCTGCAGTCCTGTACTCGCCTAAGTTTGAAAAATCCCACCGAGTGAAGAGCAACCCACTCACTCGGGGGCTTAGCTGCAGTCCTGTACTCGCCTAAGTTAAAAACATCCCACCGAGTGAAGAGCAACCCTCTCACTCGGGGGCTTAGCTGCAGTCCTGTACTCGCCTAAGTTTAAAACACGCTCCATCCTGATCCGTCAGGACAATGAAGTGCAGGTCGACTGCGACCTTCTCTTCAGAGCTACGCCACAAGTACAATGTGTGCTCCATCCTGATCTGCAAGAATGATGAGGTGCAGGTCGTCCGCGATCCTCTCCTCAGAATTGCATCACAACAACAAAAGTCCATTCCGAGTGAAGGTACAAGTTCCACTCGGAAATAAAAACAAGCATATTTCAGGGAAAACTAAGTTCGGACAAATCCCCATGAGGTTCCAGACCACAGATTAAAGTACTCGGGCATCCGGCCCGAAGGAGTTTAACGGTTACAAAACCACTCGGCATACCGAGGCAAATTTAATCAGATCGTAAAATTTTTGTTCACTCCGCAAGAGGGCTGGCAGGCTGGACGAACTCATCCAGGTCGATTCCATCTGCAATTCGAGTAGCAGCACAGATAAAAGTCTCCATGAAGGACTGGAAGTCAAGTTTCTTGGTATTGGCAACCTTGATTGCTGCTAGCTTCTCTTCTTTGGCTTCCTTGCAATGAACACGAACCAGGGACAGAGCTACGTCGGCACCGCATCGAGCAGAGGACTTCTTCCATTCCTGCACTCGACCAGGAATCTCATTGTGTCGAGTCATCAAAGACTCAAGATCATTTTGGAGCGTTTCCCTTGGCCAGAGCGCCGTGTCGATCCGCGACACCGCAACCTTCAGTCGAGCAAGGTAATTCATGGCGCTGGCAAGGCGAGACTCCAGTCGGAGCACGTTCATGGCAGCTTCATCTTTAACAAGGGAGTTGATGGGGTCCAAGCTTGTCTCGACTCGTCCAGTCTCTTCCTCGAGGTTTTGACAGAATTCTGCACTCACAGAGAAATAATGAGTCGACAGTTATATGACGAGTCAACGAAAGCAAATCAATCGGACCGGGAAAAATACCTTCAAGCATGAGGAATAACTTCTTGGCGAGCCCCCCTAGATAATTCTCTAGCTCGTTCCTCTTGCGGGTGATGTCTTCCACTTTGTAAGTCAGGGTCCCTTTATCCTTCTTCAGTCGAGTTACCTCTTTGTTGGCGTCATCGAGAGCAGTCTTCAGCTTGGTATTCTCTTCCTCCAACTTTCCGACTGAGGCCAGCTTTTGGTCAGCGAGTGCCGTTTTTTCTTCTGCTATTTTCTTCGCAGCCGCAAGGTCAAGGTCCTTCTTCTCCAAAGCCCGTCTCATTGTTTCTAGAAAGAATAACATTCAAATCAGAAAAAGGAGGAGAAAAGATGGCAAGAGAACCAGTCGACAAGCTTTCCTTACCAGCAGCGTCATCCTTAGCCTTCTGCAAGTTATTCTGAGCCAACTCCAGATCAATATTTAGCTGGATCTGCTTCTGCTCCAAGTCAGCGAACCGGGCTCCAAGATCACAAGATTTCTATGTTCAGAAGATAGTCAGATGGCAGACACACAGATTGGTTGCTTCCGAGCAATAAAGTAACAAGTTCAAAGAGTTCTAAGACTACTGCCGAATCAAACATTCAACAATAGTCTCGGGACTACGGTCTCGGGGACTACACCCAGTGGGTGCACTCAGCGTGCCCCCACTGGTTCGACTTTTCAATTGACTTGGTCCGTCCAGTAAAAAAATACCTCAGACCATAGCCGACTGCCCGTAGTCGACTACGGTCTCGGGGACTACACCCAGTGGGTGCACTCAGCGTGCCCCCACTGGTCCAGGTTCCACTCGACACGATCTGCTCAGACCGAGTGGAAAAGTTCTTTTCAAAGACCCCTGCCGAATCAAACATTCGACAGCGGTCTCGGGGACTACACCCAGTGGGTGCACTCAGCGTGCCCCCACTGGTTCAGAGATTCAATCGACACAACCTAGTCGACTCAAGTGGAAAAACTACTCAACAGAAATTAAAACACCCAGTGGGTGTACAGACTGACAATGAGTGTGCAATTAAGGTTCCAAAACGCTCATCCACGGACGTCTTGCAGATAATAAAGCAGCAGTTTCTAAATATCATATCCTAACAGAACAAGCGTCAAGATGGAGTGCAGTCGGAAGTAAGTTAACCTGGACATTGGCCTGGAGTGCTGAGCTGGCATCATAGGCAGCTTGACTGGCCTCACGCACCACTTTCATCTAATCCATCATAATGCGTGCCTGGCGTATGGCTTCCTTGACAGCACTCACTTGGTCTTCTGGGACGTGATGGGCGGTGAAAAGTGGAGACGGTGGATTAGCTGCAGCAGCTTGAGAGCTTGAGGCATGAAGATGCACAGATGAAGCAGGGGCCTGTGCAGTCGACGCTGAAGGATGACTACTCGACAAGGGAATCACAAAAGTAATAGAAGCACGGTCGAGGTCCCCAGGCTGCTGGGTAGCTGGTTCTGCCGCCAGCGTCGACTGAGGCGAGATCTACGTGTGAAGCGGAGTACATAGCTGCTTCGGAAGCAGCGCATGTAGAGTCTGGATGAAGGAGTTCATATCCGATCTGGGTGTAATACCCAGTGCATCGGGTCCAATGAAAATCTTTTGTGACAACACTGGATCAATTGCCTTGGCGAAGGAATCCAGGTTTCACAAGAGAACCAAACACATCAAGAGGTGCTTCAACTCCATTCGTGAAAAGGTCAAGGATGGAGACATAGATATTTGCAAAATACATACGGATCTGAATGTATCAGACCCGCTGACTAAGCCTCTTCCGCGAGCAAAACATGATCAGCACCAAAACTCCATGGGTGTTAGATTCATTAAAATGTAATCTAGATTATTGACTCTAGTGCAAGTGGGAGACTGATGGAAATATGCCCTAGAGGCAATAATAAAGTTGTTATTTTATATTTCCTTATTCATGATAAAGGTTTGTTATTCATGCTAGAATTGTATTGATCGGAAACTTAAATACATGTGTGAATATATAAACAAATACCGTGTCCCTACACTACAAAATAATACACTTCCGTGATGATACGTGTTTGTCACAGTAGGTCACGTTTTCTGTCATGCATGTACATCCATGACGATTTTATGACAGAATC
The DNA here is from genome assembly GCA_011799875.1 of Thinopyrum elongatum. Classification (NCBI taxonomy): domain Eukaryota; kingdom Viridiplantae; phylum Streptophyta; class Magnoliopsida; order Poales; family Poaceae; genus Thinopyrum; species Thinopyrum elongatum. Next base: position 84,997,976 of record CM022302.1, on the reverse strand, counting down.
AAGATAGTCATACCTGTGCTGTCGTAGAAGTGTTCCATGACAATACCAAAATTATCATCATGGAAGTGTCCACTTCCATGACGATAAATGGCGCATCATGGAAGTGTCCACTTCCATGACGATAAATGGCACGTCATGGAAGTGCTTTCGTCAAGGGTAACCGACACGTGGCATCCACCGTAACGGGTCGCCGTTAAGCTATCGGGTTCCGGTTTCGATCCGATAACCCGTTAACCGCCCGGACCAATGGGGATTTTCCACGTGTAAAATTCTGATTCGCCTTAGTATCCACGTGTCAGCTCCGCGTTGGGACAGGTGTCATCAAGCGAGTGGACGGGACGAGCCTATGGTACGTCGACACATGGCTCGGCCCAACAGTGGCCCGTTTAGGTTAAAAGGCCGGGCCTGTCAAAATAAGCGGGCCGGCCCATTAGCGGCCTACTTGAGTCAGGCCCATTCACAAGCATGGCCCATACAAGTTACACAGAATCGGCCCATCAAAGGCCCATTCTAGATTTGACAATTTCCAGCCCATCGTCAGTTCCAGCCCGTTAACGGCCCGCTACGTCTTTGGGCCCAATTACGGCCCGACTTTCTTTTGGCCTGGTAGCAGCCCATCGTCAGTTCCAGCCCGTTAACGGCCCAGTACGTCTTTCGGGCTTTTCTCGGCCCATTCTGCAGTTGGGCCAACTTCTAGCCCGTTGTGACTTTAGGCCTTTCCTCGGCCCATTCGGTAAATGGGCCAATTCCTAGCCCATTTTGTCTTACGGCCTGTTAACGGCCCGCACAATAGTTGGGCCTTTGACTATGTAACCTAATTTTGGGTCCATTAGCGGCCCATGTTCCGCAGGGCACAATTTCAGCTCGACGCGACTTTCGGCCTGTTAAAAGCCTAGTTTGCAAATTAGGCCTCTTCTGGCCCAAAGCACTTTTGGCCTCTTACTGGCCCGTAAAGTAAAAGGGCCGAGACAAAATTGACATTTATTTCAGCCTGCTAGAGGCCCGCGGGCCAGTTCCATTTATACGGCCCTATCGAGCTTTCGGCCTGTTAACGGCCTGCTAAGAGCCGTTGTTACGGTGGGCCACATCATTTGGGATCCACTAAATATTAATTTGACTAGCTCAATTAAGGCCCGCTTTGACTACACATGTTTGTTCGTTCGGATGGCGTCCAGGTAATGTTTGGGCGTTTGGGCCTCCATCTCAACGATATAGCATATACAAAGAATTATCCTACTCTATACTACCGCCTCTAAAAAACGTACACTATACAATAAAGAGACTAAGGCATAGAAACATAGAATAATCCTACACTATACAATAAAGAAATTACAGCAGATTATACCCATTGGGCATTATAGTTCGGCACCAGTGATAATAAAGCATACACAAATAGCAAATTACATACACTGGACAAATAAAGCTCATACATCATGGACACGCATCAACAGAACTTACCATTTGAACTATAATCTCTTCAGAAAATAGGATTGGCCGAATTCAGATAGCACAAATTTCAGTCTGCAAAATCTCCAATTCCTTCGTGGTTACCTCAGTGTCTCGTTTCATTTTTTTGACTCCTGCATCTAATACCTGCAACTCCAGTCTCAACTTGTTGATTGCATGTTGAGAATCATGTACACGTTGTCTTGCCACCTCTAGTTGATGCTCGAGAACATCAACACATTCTAATTCCAATCCATAATCATTTGGTAACGGTCATGCCGCACTGCTCGCAGATCTTTGTGTTGGTGTCACTTCATCCTGAAATGTTTCTGTAAGTACACATGACTAGGGCAAAAATATAGTTACAACAGTGAAGCGAGCAAGACAGATTATTTTGTACATGGCAAAACAGGACAAACAATAATGTTACACGTCATGAAGCATAAGCAGGTGATATTTAAAAAATTATAAAAATGGTAGTCTGTGCAGCCCGCATACAGAAATCTCTCTTAGCTCACCAGAGGAGCATGATGTTGGGGCCAAATACCAAAACACAGACAGGTTACAAATTTAGACCACACGTAGCTACTGAACATTATATATATAAAGCAAGCAGTTGGCCATTCTGTAGCTCAATTAAAGTCTTAGGGAGCATAATGAACAACAGAGGGATTCATACAAACCTACTACAACAAGCAAAATTATGCAATCATTAGCCTAGTATAAACTAGATTGTGAGCCCCATGCAGTAATAGTTGGTTAATAGACTTCAAAGCTTCAGGCACACTTCGCCAGAGTAATTAAATGGTAAGGCCTTTAGTTATGTCAACTAATAGTTATACAAGTACCCAACATCAGGCATCATTGTTTGGGCATCTCATTAACTGAGGACAAATAAAGCAATTGAAAAGAGCAATTTACCTATGCCTGAAACAAACAAGCAATTGAACTGTTGAGTTGGCAGCATGCATACATGCACGCCTCAATAACATCCATGGCCTAGCTACATTTACTATATAAAGTAATGTAATATAATTTGCCCCCTATGAAGTATCTCGACTAGTATGTAATCAATATCCTAGTAATGATAGGGAGGCTAATGATGTGAATATGCGTTTGGTTATGACATTTATGACATCGACAACTCCACCATGGCAGGAAGCAGTTTCACACTGTTCACTACTATAAGATGTTTTAGATATTTAAAAGTAGACTACATTTGTAATGAGTGAACAGACACATTAAAATGTGTTTACATACATCTGATTGACAAAAAAGTTAGAACATCATATAGTAGTGAGCGGAGGGGGTTTTAATCAATGGCCCAATGACTGGGTTACAGGTGAAGAACCCTACGCAAGCACAATGTCAGACAAATAGGATGTCCTGGTAATTGTAATACAGTGACTTACCATAACTGGTTGAACAGGCTCAGCACTGCTCCTCCTTCTCTTGCAAGGCTCCTTCCTAAAATCTTGTACTTGGAAATCCTCAATCTTATCTTCATTGCACCCCCTCTGCAAGGTGACACAAACTAGTTACTGGTCTCCTTGGAAGACAAATATGCATACTTTCCAGTCTGTGAACAACACAAAATGATGAGTTTATAACAAAACAACACCACATAATGAAACATGCCACATCTCTTGCACACAATGAAATGAGCATTTACTGTGTGTGCACTGTGTAAAAACTAGGCATACCTTCGAACTGGATCTCCAGGTACTCTTGGAGAGCGTACTTTAGTGTACAACCAAACCTTTATGTCACCTATGAGTTATACAAGCCCCCACTACAGCAGCCCTTAGTGTTTAAATCGTTGACAAGCTCTGTTAGGTCAAGAACAACAAGTAATCAAAGCAAACAGTCCTAGTATGGCTGGCTGATACAAACAAGCAATTGAACAGATGTGTGAGCAAATCTTACATATCAAGAAAAGAAGCATAGAAGGAGGCTTAAAGACCATCACTTGACTGACCAGATTTAAGGGGCATTTAAACATCATGTGCAACGTATGAACTAACATAAACATTGCATATTTCAGATTCTATAATGAAATGCACATGTATTAGGTTATGCCATGTATGATGCCTAAATGTACACTATAGCAGGCAGGAGTGATTCATCATTGCATGCACAATTGAATTGCAGGTTAAGGGCCAGTTCTATTCCACCTTTTTAGAGCTTATTGTCAAAATAAGCCATAAAAGATGTAAAGAAGTCATCTTTGAGTTATGGGCTTGGGCTTAACTTATTTCGCTTTGGAGGGGGGTGCTTCGGGTAGAAGCTCACTAAAAATTGAAGGGAAAGGGAATAGTGAAATGACTCTGTTGTCTGCCTATATTACACTCAAAATGCCACTGCTCATGCCCGCGTCACACCTGACCCTCAAGTAAAAACAAACACGCAAGCGTTCATTGCCCTGCCCGCTTGCATCTTGTGGCGCCCTGCCTGATTACCATTGTAGCCAGACGGTTGCCACGCATGCCAGCCCAGGAAATCACTCTGGCATGCGTGTTTACAACAAGTATCATGAACACAGGCATTTCTATTAAGGGATATATATAAGTCTTACATGATATATATTAAAGAGGTGATGGCAGCGAAAAGGCTCTATCTAAGGCAGCATGATCCTGGTGCGGCTCCAATCCACAGGGATCTGACTGGGTTATGCTCCTAGCCCGCGAACGCTCCGGCTCCTCGTCGACGGACGACGGATCCTTATGTGAACCTGGCCACATTGAAGGCCGCTGAGTACTTTTGAATGTACTCGCAAGCAAACCAAACTAACATATACACCAAGCAATGCAATCCATGGCATTCAAGCATGCACTAGTTATTAGAGCAATATTAATTATCATGACATAGCAGGATTATCTAGCAGGTTAATTTCTAAAGTAAAATTATAGTACAGTAAAGTATATCAAGTAAATAATCAATACTCCAAACATTCTCATGATCCAAATCTAATCCAAGTCTTTCGGTCATCCGACCGCTCATCTCATAGCCATCCCTTGGCTAACATGTCATATTCCTAACATCATCTGATTTCTATGCATCTGCACTACCAGTTTGACAAACTTACTCTCTCTCATCATTATTATCACTGTTCCGGTTGACCACCTAGAGAGGTCTAGACAGACTGTCCAATACCGTGGGCGCGGCTATTTGAATAGATTTTACACTCTACAGAGGTTGCGCACTTTACCCACACCATGGAGCACCCGACCTCGTGATCCCATTCGGGTGGACCAGCATTGCTCCAACAAAACCTGCCTGACCCGTGACTCTTCTACCGTACCACCAGCAATCATCCTCCCCCGGAGTCCTGCACTGGGTGGCCCCCCGTGTCACCTCGTGACACCTGTCACCGTCGTGGCCAAACTAAACTGTCCCAAACGGGGACTCCCGGGTTAAACAATCAACTGGGCTCACAAGGTTATCGCCGCCTACCGGGCCAGGGTAGCGCGCACGCATAACCTTCCCTAGTTGGCGGTACCGATAAAAGAGCACGCGATCAGACCAAGTCAAGGCCGTCCCATACCGGCAAATGTGGTTGCACGGATAAGTCCGGACAAGTGACTCTGGATCAACCAACTAGGTTTAGCTTAAGCCAGTATTTAGCAAGCATGGTTGTTTATCATAATAACTTGAGATGGCAGTAGCATGGCATGATAAAAACATAACAGCCTATCTCCATATAACATCACAACGAATCATTATTGAAACATGATTAAATAGCAAGTTATCACTTTACAAGTTCTAGCTGTAAGTTACGACCATCGGAACCCTTGCACAAAACCGGCAAAGAAACCAGTAGCCACCCGAACGGTCTTTACAACTCAGATCTGGGACATTACCGGAATAACTCAACCCCGGCTCAAGACGGCTGGAAAGCAGCTCAGAGCATGAGACGGTGTTGATAAGAAGAATGTAGCAGCTCCCTAAGATGGCCGAGAAACAACTCAGAGCATAGGGTCTCTACTACGGAAAGAAATTCAACAGCTGCCCGAGACGGCCGAAAAGCAGCTCAGAACACGGACAATTGCTGACAAGAGAAATAAAAGTCGGCATCCACACCGGACGGCCGGAAACAGCTCAGAACACAGGCGTGGTGCCGTTACCGAAGAAAGTGCAAGCAAGGGTTCGTCAGAGTCACATACAGCTCACTACTACATAGACAAGCACAAGCATATTAATTTAAACATGCAAGAAATATCACAGAGCAATGCTTTAGGGCATATATCAGATGGTCGGCTTGCCTGTGGGTCGCAGAAATACTCTGGGAAGAAGTGCGGAGAGTCCGCGGAAAGGATCGCCGGAAAACCGTTCCTCTCGGAGGGGGCTGATAGAAGGGCAAGGGCAAAATGGTGATCTTAACAGTGTGAAAACATTATGAAAATGATACCATCGGGACGGGCTCGACGAACTGAAGATGCGGGCGTTGGTTTCACCTGAATCGGAGTTACGGGTAAAAAGATGTGAGCGTTTGACTATGAAAGAAAATATTTACTTCTGGGTCCTTGGCTGATTTTTCTGGAAAAAGAATAAATGAGAACTGCTGCACCGGGCCAACTCGGGCCGAATCTGGCTGCCGCCGCTGCTGCTTACTTGGCCGGCCCACTTGCCCCGCCACTTATCCAGCGTGGCGCGGGCGGGGCCCGATCGCTGCCACTGACCAGTGGGGCCGCGGGGCCCGCAGGCAGGCAGGGGAGGGGGCGTCGTCTTCAACCTCCATCGCCCGCTCCTGGCCGTGGACAGGGCCGACTCCGGTGACGGTTGCCGGCCACTCCGGCCGTATCCCGCTACGCACGGCCTACCGGCGTGCTCGGGAGCTCACGCCGCATCCATCCCGGGGTAGCACGGGCAGCGAGGAGGTCGGAGTAGGGCGCTTCCTTGACGGCGGCGGACGGCGGCTTCGAGCGGTTTCGGGCACGGCGCCATGGCCACAGAGAGGAGAAGGAGCAGAGCGCCCGAGCTACGCCGGGTCCTAGCAGTCCCGCTGAGGAAGAAATGAAGAGGGGAGGGGCTCGGGCCTGATCGAATTTGAGCGAGGCAGTGCGGCGGCCATGGCGGTGAGGAGAGGAGGATTGGGCTCGGGCACGCACTCCTCTGGGCAAAGGAAGGACCAGGAGGGAGAGGGAGGGCTGCGGGGGTGTGGTGGTTGCTCGGAGAGGCTCCGGGCCGTGGCTTATTTAGCCAGGCGACGGCGAGTGGATCGGGACGGCCATCGTGGCATCCTCAGCCACTTACTGGAGCTCCGGGACACGCGGCGGGAGGGAGTGATGTCGGCAGGGTTACTGGGAGAGTGGAGGAGCTCGTGGAGTCTTCAGGAGAGCTCGGGCTCGGCTGTATACGGCGGTGCATGTGCGGGCACAGTGACGGAGCAGAGTGCTCATCATGGCGCGACGAGGAAGAGGACGGAGGGGGAGTGGGTTCCAGAGGGGTGCGGGGACGTCGAGGAGTCAGGTCGGCACCAGGGGGCACGCCGCAGCAGCTCGAGCTGGCCTGTCCGAGGCGATGGACGCCTAGAGCGCCACTGCTGCACATCGCACCCGTGGTCACCGCCGTCACCACATGTCCAAAGCATAGTAGCAACCTCAAATCATGTCAACTGTATAGATTAGAGGTCAGTGAGTTGACCCATCATGGTTTGGATGCAAGTGGCGGCAAGAGTTGACGGATGAGAGCTCACATGTGTTCTGACATGAAGGTGTTTGATGAGATTTCTGGAGATATCGCTAGGTGAAACGAGCTGGTTTTTGGCATGGAGCAATGATCTACCAAGGTAACTACCCTGGTAAATTTTGAGGCCAGTTGGATAAGAATTGGGGGCACTTGCTGTAGAATGGACTCTGCTAAACAGAAAGGCAAACTTTGATGTGGGCCTCACATACTAGCTTGCATTGAACTAAAATTCTGAGGAGATGAATTATTTGAACATATGAAGCCACTGTAAAAATTTCATACCATTTGGATACACCAAAATGGTACTTCCTTCACAGAGGTTCCATATGGACAGAAACTTAGGAAAATTGCTGGGGAAGAATTAATGGAGGGATTGAGCTGATTTTTGGTTTCCATGAGTGATTTATCAATGTTAATCACTATGAAAATTTTCAGCTCAAATGGATCAAGGGTTCAAGCACTTCCTTTGCAAACTAAAAATCTGGACATAATTTGCAAATGGATGCTGTGCTCAAACCTTGAACTATGGGACTTGGGTTTTGATGGAAATAGTGAAGATATGGATATAAGAAGCTCCACAATTTATTTGGGATTTTTCCTGGCTACCAAAATGGTAGTTCCTTTAGAAAGGGCCCAAAATGCAATATTGGCATTAAATAGGAAAATGCAATTTCCCTTATTTAATTATGGCCAATATTTTTATGGGAGCTTAATATGATCACAAAGAATATCTCCACAAGTTTTCATCAACTTTGGAGATGGATAGATATTTTCCTGGATTTAAATCCTTTAAACAACAGAAAAAGGAATTAATTATAAATGAAAAATATTGCAAATGACTTGGCAATATTTTTGCATATCCAGGGTTTATAGATGTGGAATGATCACTGGGAAAAGTTTTGGAGTCAACAGATTAAAGGAAATTGGGGTTCCTTTGTAACTGCAAGAGTTAGGGTTTCCCTTCCGGCAACTCGGAAGGTAGGGTTTCGGTGGCAAAACCCTGAGAGTATATCTTGGGTGGCAAGGTTGGACTTGAGAGAATCTCTGGTTGGATAGGGAAGGCAAGGTTAAATTACCATCTTCATATACCCAGGAGCGAGAGAAAATCCGATAACATCGAGAAAAAAGACGGGATTCAAATCCCGCGAAGGAAAAAAATAGGAGCGAAAACCAGGGTGTCACACATCTCCTCTCCCCTTTACCTCTACCTCGATCCCCTGCCTGCAGTGCTAGGGTTCCTCCAGCGAGCCGTTGCCACTGGTCCCATCTGGCCTGGTCCTCGACGATGCTCTGTCCAGCTAGGCTACATGGCCGGCGGGTAGGGCCAAATCTCCCCGGCTGCTCCTCCCTCTGGTGCCGCCCCTCATTCTCATGGTCTCCATCAGCTGCTCCGCTATGGTCCATCCAACGCACTACTCCGGCGGTCGCCGCACAACTATGGCCGATGCCCCACTCCGGCAGAAGGCACCTCATTCCCCCTCCCCTCCTCCCAGGCCGTGGCCTTGAGGTGCTGTTGAAGGATGAGCTCATCCAACAAGGTGAGGATCTCCTCTGATTTTTTACCAAATTTTCATTCTGATCCGCTATACGATGAATTGCTATGAGCTGCTACTGCTATATGATGCATTGCTATGAGCTGCTCCTGCTGTTGCTATATGATGAATTGCTATGAGTTGCTGCTGCTATATGATGAATTGCTATGAGCTGCTGCTGCTATATGATGAATTGCTAGAAGCTGCTCCTGCTGCTGCTATATGATGAATTGCTTTGAGTTGCTCCTGCTGCTGCTATATGATGAATTGCTATGAGCTGCTGCTGGTATATGATGAATTGCTAGCTGCTGCTGCTGCTGTATGATGAGTTGCTATGAGCTGCTACTGCTGCTGCTACTATATGATGCTTTTAGGTGGTGCTGCTATATGATAATAACCAGCCACTTGGACCATCGAATTTCGATAAATAATGGTTCTTCATTTAAATTTAGGTTATGCGTTCTTCATTTAAATTAGGCAATGGGATCTCTATGGAAGACATTGACCAAAGTAGATTGTGCCAAGTAGATGGCATCTTTGTATTTGCATTTTGAACAAATATTGATGGTCTATTTTCCTATCATATTAATTACTGCACTGGGTTCAATTTGTGATGTTTGCAAGTCAAATTAATTTTCATATGGGCAGCAAAATGACAAAATATAATGCAATCTAGACTTTTCACTGATCATACCACAGATAAGCTGAAAAGGCAGGCAATGCAAAGAACTGGTTGGCTTATTATCTGGAGCTTATATTCAAAGGTGCTTATTTTCTTAGGATAACTCGAAATAACTGTCCCTAAGAAACTTGGACAATCGAACAGACATACAAATAACATGTCACGATGATTGCAATGGAGGCCCAGTTCTTTTGCCAGATTCTCCTAGAATCTGGCCCCTACCCAGATTCTCCCAGAATCTTTGAGTCCCATTTGTTTTACAATCCTATCTAGTTAGGGTCTAATTAGTTAGGATTGTAAAACAAATGGGTCAAAGATTCTAGGAGAAGCTAGAGAGGGGCAGATTCTGGGAGAATCCTGCAAAAGAACTGGGCCGGAGTGACCTACCATAGCACACTGTATAGGCTCACCACTGCCTCTCCTGTTTTTGCGATGTTCCATGAAATTGCCACATACATCTTGTACTTTTTCATTGCGTAACCCTATCTGCAAGTTGACACGGCTAATTTCAGATATCTCTACATGATAATAGATTGCATATCCCTTGCGCATATTTAAACCACCAATTAACGATTGTGTTCGTAGCATAAACTAGCCATGACTCTGTGTACTGGACTAGCAGGCACTCTAAGGGAGCCTAACGTAGTGCACTGGAATTCCTACATGCCACCTACGATTTTGTGTAATGTGCTACCTCTGTTCCTAAATATATGTCTTTGTAGAGATTCCAGTATGGACCACATACATCTTTGTAGAGATTCCAGTATGGACCACACACATATGTATATAGATGCATTTTCGAGTGTAGATTCACTCATTTTGCTCTGTATGTAGTCTATAGTGGAATCTCTAGAAAGACTTATATTAGGAATGGAGGGAGTATCATGTATGACATCTACATCTCTAATTTAGCAGCCAGTAGTGGAAATCATTGTCTGCACGAAGGGATTACTGGTCGAAAATCCTAGCAAAGCACGCTGGCAGGCACACAACAATACAAGAGAGAGAGACATACTTACAAGATCATAGCAATGCCTCAGTCCAGGATCTTGGTTGGCCAAGCTGTTAGATCCAGAAGAAACATCATCCTTGTAGTTTATGCCAGCTGCATAACATGTAACAGCGACCTGTTAGTATATTTGAAGTACATCGGGCAGGTGATGCTGGACGGGTTTAAAGGTGACAAGTACCTAGGCCATGGCGGGTGCTTGGCATCTTGCCAGACGGTGGGAATCAGGTTAGAAACGTGAAGGGTGATGATGATGCACTGGCTATCGGGGTCCGGTATGGAGATCTAGAACCGTCGAGTAGGGTGTTTGTGGAGCGGCTTCGGTAGGGTGGACTACGGTGTGGGCAAAGCGGATTTGAGACCGTGGACGAGGCGTTGGTGAAGCTGCTCCGGTGGTTGGGTTCAGGATGGTGTCGACGATGCGGATCTGCGGCCGTGGACGGGGTGTCAGAAGCTGCTCCGGTAGGTTGGATGAGGGTGCGACAAAGCGGATATGAGGCCATGGACTTGTGCGTTGGCGAAGCGGCCCCGGTAGGGTTGAGAATGGTATAGGCGAAGCTACTCCGGTAGGGTTGAGGATGGTGTCGGCGAAGCGGCTCCGGTATGGTTGAGGAAGGTGTCGGCGAAGAGGATCAGAGGCCATCGATTGGGGCGTCGGTGGGGCGGCTCTGAGGGTGTGGACGAAGCATCTCTGGTGGGGAGTACGAAGGAGCCGCTATAGATGCGCTACGGTTGACGAGAGTACCGGCAAAGCAGATCCAGCACCGTGGACAAGGCCGGCACTGAATGGGCTGTGGTACAGTGGTGGATGAGCAGTCTACTTGTTTCTAGGGTAGGTGGGAGGGGTAGATGCGGCCGCAGAAGCAGATCCGGCGAGGTGGACGCCGTTGGCAGTGAATGGGCTCTGGTACGCCGGTGCATGAGCAGTCTAGGGTTTCGAGAGGGGAGGGGTAGAAAGGCCGATGAAGTACGGACGGCGTGATGTGAGATGCTCTGGTGCTGTGGAGTAGTCGTTTTTGCGGGAGGGGGAGAGGAAATGGGGGTGCCGTGTGGTGGGGGAACCGAAAGTTACCAAAGCAGCCCCGACCTATTATGTAAATGAGGGCCGTATTGTAACTATTGTTCTCCGTGCACCAAGGACAAAAGGAGAATTTTGCATGCTAAAGACTAGGTGGCGGAAATTTTAGAAGGAGGCGGGAGATTTTTCCGCCCGCGGGATCGTTCGTATCCAGTTTGAACTAATTTTGGACAGTGCTAGCGGGAAGGTCATGCGATACTGTGTACACGGGGCACACGTCAGCAGTTAATAACTGGTATGAAGTCCACCCCAGAAAAAAATACAATAACTAGGGATGATGCACCGATAACTTGGACGTTCACACGGGCTCGGCCAATCGTACGGGTGTAGAGGCGCGTTCACAAAAAAATGGATCAAACGCTCAGCCTATGTATTTCTCGTGTAAATATATAATTTAGTGCCATTGGTTATTTACTTTAAACATAATGCATTGACGTGTTATTGTAGAGGCGCACAAAAAGAAATGGATATTGTAGTCCGCTACTTAAAAGTGTTACCTCATATGATTACATGGCCTCCATTTCATAAATTGCATACCCGTTGAATTCATATATGAATATTACATATATTACTTCATAATAGAACCTTAAATCATCCAAGACTAATGAATTTGAATGCAAAACTAACAATGGTGCATGTACATGATAGCTACAGTGGTTGTTTGAAGAAACATCACTGTAACTTTGGCATGCACAATTGAAAAGGATTATTTGGAAAAAAATGCGATATGTGAGTGTCCAATCTTTATAGCGTTGAATCGATATTGTATCTTTGGCCACAATACAAAGTAGATATTGATTTATGTTCAAGTGATGCACGTCCACGATCGCTAGATAGTGATACGTGAATGAATTGTGCAATCTCTCTCACACGCATACATATCCCATTTCTCCGTGGGCATCGGAATCACATGCACACGCACTTCATGTATTTCTCTCCCTCCGTCAAGGTTATAATTCATCTTTCTACCCCGTCCTACAAGTCTCTCACACAGAAACACACACGCCCTCTCTGTCTAACACGCCCACCCCTCTAATTCCACCCACCCACCGCCACCAATGTCTCAAAGTATAACTATGTCTCGCACACATATGCCTAAGGTTAACTCAAGTCCCGGAACCATATGAATACATACAATGGGATTCTAGCAGAGCATCTTTTGTTTTGAGATTTTGCTCTCTCTCTCTCTCTCTCTCTCACACACACACACACACACACACACACACACACACACACACACACACGCGCGTGCGTAGACATTGTTTCTTTCTTCATTTTTTTCCGGCACTTGCATGCACACCGCTTGTTTATCTCCGTGATGCTTTAAGTATGCCTCGCACACATGCTATCTACCTATCCCTTAATATAGATATGTATCACACAAACTCCTTCTCCCTATATCTAAGTGTCACTGCCCCCCACACCCACACACACACACTTCCCAACACCGAAGGAGTAGGGTGACACCTCAATCTTGATACTAATCTATCTACTGGCTTCTCTCTCAAACACACACACACTACCGGACACCGAAGGAGTAGGGTGGCACCTCGATCTTGATAGTAATCTATCTACTGGCTTCTCTCTCAAACACACACACACACACACTCGCTAGTTGTGCCTCTGTGCCTACCGCACGCACACTCTCGATACGTCTTTCTCTCCCTCCCCCCTCCCCACCCCCCAACAATGACAGTAGAAGGGTGACAACTCGATCTTGATCTTAATCTATCAATTGGCTTCTCTCTCAAACACACACACACACACACACGCTAGTTGTGTCTCTGTGCCTCGCTCACACACACTCGATACATCTTTCTCTCCATAGCCCCCTCGATATGTAGACTTCTCGCGCGCGCACAGCTGTAGTGACGATGACGCTGAACCCAGTGTGCCTTGTGTTTACCGGCCTCATGTGATAGTTTTCGCCCTGTTTTCTGTTAATTAACAAGGCAACCTTTTCTTTGTTACTACTAGTGAATTTGAGATCATTTGGGGCAGACATAAAATATATCACTTCAACCCAATTATCGCAGTAACTATTTAAAAAGAAACTAGCAAGATGCCCGTGTGTTGCACGGAACATCAAGATGCATTTGTATGAGTAGTTTATCTTGTGAGAGAAAAGGATGAACGAGGGAAGGCCTTATTTGCAAATGTGGAGAGGGGTGTGGATATCTTTTTGCAAAATTGCATAGTTTCCTTCCTATCCGTCAGATATAAATCGGACGACCTATATTGCAGGATGGCAGGCACACCATCATCACCAACTCTGTTTTCTACTATAAGAGTAGACATAGAGATATATCTCCAGCATCGTCCACGACGAACATCTGCTGGACTGGTTAGCACCGTATGCTTGCAACGCGATGACCTGAGTTCGAATTCTGTTCTAAACTTTAGATTTTTATATTATATATTTGTTAATATATACTTCTTTCGCTACTGTACTGACAGTGGAACCCACAGAGTACTTAGAATACAAGATTAAGGATGGATTTGTTTCTTTTTAACTTTCTGTACGAATCTGTAGCCACCCTGCAAGTCATGTACACTATACATGCAATTAACTTTTTATAGAGGGAGAATCATGCACGCAATTAACTCAAATGGATTGGATGTGACTCTATTATTTCCAGCATAAGAGCATCTCCAACGGCAACCGGCAAATTTCCTCCCGCTTCCTTCCACGGAGGACGACATCCAACGCCACTGGCATACATTTTCACAACTCTAACCAACCAGAGGAAATTCGTGCAAACACGGACTGATTTCATATAAGCATGAAGAATTTCGTATAAAAAAGCCGGATCTTCATATAAACATGACGAATTTCATTACATTTACATGAACTAAGCGGTGCTAATCCAGCTCTCGTGGTATATAATTAATACCTAATCTAAATGGCCGCCCGCGGATCTCTTTGTCTTCCTCATGTCCGACAGACACTTGCAGGGTCGACGAAGGTCCTCGCAAGAGACGAAGCAGCCAAGAAACCACCTGTATACACAGTCGTCGCCTCGGCGGTGGCCTTCGTGGGACCCAAGCAGCGGCGGCCTCCCGTGTTCTACTTCTCCTCGATGATGGCGGCGGACAAGGAGAAGCTGGCCACCGACTCGTCGCTCTCCCCGCACCCGGCTTCTGTCTCTGCCTGCATGGCCCTGCCGCAGGCACGGGAGGCGCGCCCACAGACACGGGAGGCGCGGACACCGCAGACATGGGAGGCGCAGCCGAAGACACTGGTGGCGCGGTACGACGCGGCAGCGACGACGCCCGTGCCACCGTGCTCGCCGCTGTGCCGGCGTGGAGCAACCCGCCACTCCTCATCAAGCTGAACTGGAGCGGTGAGTTGCTGAACCACGCGCCGGCTTGGGGCGGCAACTAGCTCCGTCGGGCCAGGCGAGGTAGGTGAAGCACCGAGCGGCCTCGCTCGTATCCGGAGGGCTCGGCGGGCCACCCAGCCGGGTAGTATGCCGGAGAACGGCTCCTCGGAAGCCATCGGAAGAGTGGAGAAAATGGTGAAGGAGGAGATGGGGGAGCGGTGGAGGGGTGCGATTCTTGCCCGCTGTCTGGCCTCGTTTAAATAGAGGGTGGACGGTAGGAGCTTGGCCGGCGTCTGGCCTCGTTTAAACTGAGGGCGGACGGGAGGAGCTCGGCCGGCCTTGCGTTTAATTCTGGCCCGCTCATGAACGGACGTGTGGCCGAAGTAGGTTTCTTGGTTTGCATTCATTTGCATGGAGGTTTAACGGAGGCGTTTGATGGAGGCGAGGAGGCGTGTTCAGCTGGGCGGCGCAGTACTATTCGATTTGACAGCTACTAGTAAACCACGACAGCTCCCGATACTGCTTTAATGCAGATGAGGGAGAGGGTAGTTGTTCCCGAAATGTTGAACGACCAATGATGCATCCTCCTTCAATTAGCATCCTGAATGCATGAGGGAAGTAATGGGAGGAGGACGGGGAAAAGAGGTAGCATGATGTGAATGCTACGCAGTTTGCACTCATATAAAGGCGCCCCTCCATTCCAATGCATCTACCACATCGTACGCACCTAAGCACCTACACTAAGCGCAAAAGTGCTCACTCCAGACCCATGGCGGCGATGCGCGCGAGCGGCCAGCGGCTGTGCCAGATGGTCCACGACGCCGGCCTGCGGCATGGCACCAAGGATCATCTCCAGACGGTGTTGGCAACCGGCTGGTTCATGGCCATCGTCGATGGCAACTACGACTCTCAGTTGGACAAGATGATCGTTGCCACCATCAACAAGTTCACCGTTGTCAAGAAGCTCGCGGACGACATCGCCGTACTCTTCCAGCCCGCGTGCCCGGGCTCCTCATTGCCTGCCACCCTAATCGGCCTCCATGGTGAGAACCTCTTTCAAGCACTGGTGGCCCTGCGACTGCCCGCCGACGCAACGAAGAATGTCCACCTGGAGGTCGCGCTCGCCGCGAGGTGCCTCGCCCTGCAAGAATTCGTCGACCTACACATCCACGTGTATGAGGAAGTCGTGTACATAGGTATCTACAAGACCGGTGAGGACGCTACGATGTTGGCCTTGGTCAACCGGCTGGAAGCCTTGGACACCTTTGTTGAGAAGCACCTTGACCTCACCACAAAAGCCGCCGCTCCTAAGCCGCCGGTCGGTGGCCCGGCGCACTAAGTCGAGGAGGAGGAGGTCGTACGTTGATGGATGCATCTTTCTTCTTGCCTCCTGTAACCATCACTGCGATCGCATCATCGTGGCCTTAATTCTTATTGTGCTATTGCATTCTCGTTCCAGTCAATACAGACATGTGCGATCCCTTTGCTCACATTTGGAGGCAATTATATGCATCACTGTAACTACCGTCAATTTATAAGTTGTGCTTACCTTTTCCATCAACTTCGTAATTTACATTCGATGCTTGACCCGACCTATGAACTACTCCTAAATTCAAAAACTGAGACCGAACCTATAAATTGAAAACTACTTGTGCAGCACACCTGTCACGTTCGCAAGTTCAAAACGAGAAACTGGAACATGTACATGAAGCATGTCCCTTTCCCATCGCATACCACACTATCGTTCCGCCCCCCCAGTCAACGCGCATTGGCTAGGCTTTATATCACTACAACATGTGGGACCGTATGTGACCAAACCGATGATGCGCCAACCTAGTTACTACCCTGCTTATCTCGCGGGAAAAGCCCCGCCCTAGCATTTCCAATCGTTATTTCTATCTATCGATCGTGCCAAGGAGTAGAACCAAATGTTACAATTTATACATGTTTCTCTACTCCCATAAAACACTCAGTTGGTGATGGTGGTGTGTCTGCCATCCCTCATTTCTGACCATTAATCTGCATCTAACGGCTGTGAGGTAAGTTGTGGCATTTTTGCAACAATAGCCCAGTTCTCTGCTCCAATGTGCAGAAAAACCCATATTATCTTGAAAGCAACCATATCCCTCCCTCACCTCATCAAAACAGCCTGAGAAATATATTTTGAGTGAAAAGTAATATATTTTTAGTGGTATATATGTATATCAAAACAAGAGTGTTTTCTTTCAAGTTTGTGAACAAGTACTATTCTACTTTGGATCCATTGCAATGCACGGGCACATTGCTAGTAAAAGGAAAAGGCCTGCCGCGTTCGCGTCGCACCCACACACGCCCGGGAATCGGGAGTACTCCATGGCCCGTCCGGCACGCCACATACCTAGGGAAGGCGTGTTGCCTAGCATTTTCACTTTGATGTGGGACCGCAATTGAGCAAATCGACTATCGGCAAACCGCACCCCGCCCGCCGCGTTGGAAAACAGAAATGAGGAGGGGAAGATCTAGCTGTAGCACGGAAGCCAAGAAATTTGGTGTCAGATGGGACTTGTTGATAGAGTAGGAGCACTCTGTACTACACCTACTACGAAGTTTGTACTACTACTACTACTACCACTATAAAACTAGGTACGTGCATGGCACAACATCGTAGGAACAAAAAAGGGAAGATCTTGTTTTGGGTGATTTATCTTTATTTCAGTCAATGTAGTATGAATAATATGATGTGGGGGGCACCCATGAAGCCACATGGCATGTCTGGAGTCTTATTTAGAGCTTCTTGTGTGGATCGATCACACTGTTGTGCTGGTCGTTCGAGAAGAACGTGTATGGGTACTTATAGTAGATCAGAATCGCAGCCACCTGGACCATTGGATCAACATCAATCAACGGTTTATAACGTGTACGTGCAAATACACGCATTGACTCCACATATTGGGTTTCTCTAAAGTCAAACTTTGTATACTTTCAACAATTTGTGGGAAAAAGTATTAACATATACACCACCAAATATATATCATTTGATTCATCATTGCTTTTATTTCCACATCATGTAAATTTGTTAGTGTAAATGTTCATATTGTTTTCACCAAATTCGGTCAAGCTTTATAAAATTTGGATGCAGTCAAAGCTATATATGTGTGGAGTAAATTACAAACGGAGGGACTGGAATAGATATAGATATAACTATACAAATAAAAAATATAGTAATATAGTCTATAGATATAAATAAGGCTACTACCCTTTTTCTACGTTAGAACTCGCGTTGTTGTGTACACATTGTTTTGTTTTCGCTATAATTTGCATTTGCGGGGTGTGTGTAGGACTACCGCCTTTTGTTCAGTAGCAGCAACCCCACCATTATCCTTAATTACTTCATATTGGCAATTACGATTGCATTATCTTAGTTCTAGCCGATTCTTTGGTTGCTTGGAGGAACTCCATCTCGTTATTCAGGTTGATTTTGTGCATACGACAAGATCATCGTCCATCGAAGATTTGTTTAGTACCGATTGTCAATTTGTATCACCGGGTACGATATAGCTGGATTGTCAACGTCAAAATCCACCAAGTCGATACTTATCCCCACTCTCATTGAAAGATTGGGTCGCCATCATAAGACTACCACCTAGACATCATAAGACTACCACCTAGACAATTCATTCCCTATAAAATACACATGAGCACCCATCTCATTATTCAGGTCCACGCATCCCTCTCTCTCTAGAAACACACACACCTCTCCACACGATGCATGTCTCTTGGTCTCTCTTCCATCCCATGACAAAAAGGCACACCGCCATTCTCTTCTTCTTGCTACCCCCGTCTATGTAGTTAGGTCTTCTTGCAACAAACAAGCATTCATCTGTCTCTCTACTATCTGTTTCTACCACACATAACCTTCCACCCCTAGCCAGCCGTGCTGTCGAGGTCTATCCAGCTCTCTTACACGCAAACAGATGCTGTCTGTGTGTCCCTTCATCGCACACACACTATCGCTCTCCCATATCCGCAACCTCGTAACCTTGTCGATCCCGACGTTGCACGCATCTCTCTCTCTCTCTCTCTCTAACACACAAACACCCCCTCTCTCTCCCTTTCGGACACTCCTCTCTCTACGACACACAAAGTCTTTCAAACACGCATATGCCCCTCTCTCGTTAGGAATCGCTGCCCCCGCCCCCCTCTTTGTCACACAAATATTCTCTCTATATATATCTCTCGCAATAATACATGCATAGTCTAAATTGAAACCAAGTACAAAAATGAGCTCCGATTACAAAAATCAAATCCACTCCCAAACAGAATAAGAAAATAGGGTGAAATCGTGCACACAAATGTTTGTTGCGTGCATGAATGTCAATGATATGGATGTACTACTCGTACATCACACAGACCCATTTCACACAAATTACATTAAACCCTTCTCAAAATACGGTGCGCATGTGATGTTTGTTGTACTACTCCTGCCAGCCTTCCTCCGACATGTTCTAACATATTGTGCTACTTCCGATTCTATTTTTCTCCTCAGACCATGTGAAACCACGAAAAGGTCACCCCCCGCCACCACTGGTACTGTAGCTCGAAGCTCCCATACGGACACAACACCCACCGGAGCACGCAGCCGTTGCCGAAGTGGATGGCACCGCAGCCTGGGAAGAGGACGGAGTCTCCGACATCGCCGAGGTGGAGCACGCCCTCTACGGCCGCGAGTAGCGCCCTGACTGTCCACGCGGAGGACAGTGTGATCTAGCGGCTCGCCCTCGTCGGCCACGAGGGGTAGCTGTGCTCCAGCAGCATGCCCTGGTCGGTCACGAGGAGGTGCATCGCGTCCTCGCCACTCACAATGTGGACGAGCGGGTTCTCCAGCAGCATGCCCTCGAGCATCGTATCGTCGAGAGCACACCCGCGAACATTGCAACATCGCCACTCTCGACGTGGACGAGCGCGTGCTCCGGCAGAACGCCCGCGAACATCGCATCCTCGCCGCTCACAATGTGGACGAGCGCGGTCTCCAGCAGCATGCCCGCGAGCATCGCATCATCGCCACCCGCGAACATCGCATCTTCGCCGCTCTCGACGTGGACGAGCGTGTGCTCCGGCAGCACGCTCGCGAACATCGCATCCACGCTGCTCAGGCGCATGAGCGTGTGCTCCAACAACACGGCCGCGAGCATGGCATCCTCGCGGCTCACGAGGTGGTTGAGCGGGTTCTCTGCAGATAGTACCCTAGGAGTCGGGACACGAGCATCGTGCCCCCGGCTACGAGGAGTACTGCATGGTGCCCATCGTGGTTTAGGAAAATCCCGTGACTCCGCCGCTCCCTGGAGGAGCGCGAGCTCCAGTGGGCACTCGAGGAGGCCCGCGCCGATATGCAGGTGGCGGCGGACGTGCAAGATTATCCTTCGAGCTCTCCTCCTCTTATGAAGGCGTCTCCACCGCCCCCATCGTATGTCCTCTACCTCGGCTCCGGCGGACATTTGGAGTTTAGTTTTATGGAACATTAATATTTGGACTAATGCAAAAAACAACCTATGACTAACAGGCATAAATAGATGATGTGGCGGCATTGTATGCTGGAGTATATTGCAACTTATGGATTGCATGCATGACTAGCTTATGTGGCTTGGTTGCATGGCTAGAGAAAAATAAATAGATAATGTGTTTAGAGTGCACTTCACTAAATGGGAGCATGTAAATATCTTTAGAGTGCACTCCACTTTTTTTTTCAGACGCTTAGGTGCACCGGATGCCGTGCCACGCTACAAAATGTTAGAAAAAAAATCTGCTCCAATGTTTTAAAAATCTATTATTATCTTGAAACCAGCCACACCTGCCCCTCACCTCATCAAACCAGCCCGAGGAATATGTCTTCAGTGAAGCATAATTTATTTTTACTGATATATGTATATCAAAACTAGAGTGTTTATATTTCAAGTTTGTGAACAAGTATTATTCTACTACTTTGGATCCATTGCAACGCACGGGCCGGCACATTGGTAGTAGTAAGAAACAAATTCTGGGTTTGGCACGAGTTCGTACTGGGGGAGCACCACAAGGCATGGCGCAGGAGTTACATTTCCCTCTCAGGGCCCATGGGACCGAGCTTCAGCGGCTATTGCACCTGCCTTTGAGTCAATGATATGTGGACCCTAAATGCGGCTGGCCCGCATGTCATTCTCATAAAAGCAGAGGGGCAGTGGGACCGAGAGGGGTGCGGTGCAGGTCGGCGGACATGTGGTGTCATGGGTTCGAGCGGCGTCGTGGGAATCGAGTGGGATGAGGCTTGCCTGCTCCCCTCCCATGCTCCGATCCGTACTCCCGCATGTTGAGGTTCTTGTCTGTTGTGACGTGCCACACGACGTTTACTAGCTCGCGCTCCGGATGAGCTCGGGCGGGAGCCAGTGATCTACTCGGGGCACATAGCTCGACTTGGGCTCGAGATTCCGACCGCTTGCACCGTCCCGAGGATGTACCACTCAGCGACGAGGCTAGAATGCTGGATACATATAGGCGTGTGCTCGTGGGCGGGGGCAACCTGCTCAACGGATACCGGTTTGCGAATGTGATGTACTCGATGTAGTTGAGCCAGCGAGCCTGGAGCCGTTCCTTGCCCACATGTCATGCACACAAAGGCAGAGGAGCGGTGGGGCCGAGAGGGGTGAGGCGCACGTCGTGGGAAGTGGTGCCGTGGGTTGGAGCGGCGTCGTGGGAATCGTGTGTGGTAGTGGTAGAAACGTGATGGTCGTCGTGGTTCAACTTCCATGGACAAGCTGTCATTTCTACTGACACATGCATTGCGGTAGACATGACACATGCAATGCATACCGCTCACTGCAAGGAGTAGTAGTAGAGAAAACTAGGCAGATAAATAGTTCATTATAGTCAAGCGGACCTATATCAATGTACATTTGTTCCAAAGACATGCACACCAGCGAAATAGTTCATCTATATCAATGTACACAGAGAGGAAATATAATTTTTACAAGAGAGGAAATAGTTCATCCATCTATAATGCCCTGCTGCTAGTGCACCTTCTTCTTCTTCTTCTTCTTCTTCTTCTTCTTCTTCTTCTTCTTCTTCTTCGCATTTTCTGTGGGAGATGGCTTCGCAACAAGCTCTTTCGACCTTGCAGCTATCTCAAAACTCACACGTGCATCGAGGGCAGCATATTTTATCCGCTCGTAGGTCAAGGGATAATTCTCCCATCCAGACGACCTTAATCCCAGCGTCTCATCACCCTTCTCAAGATTTGTTCCGAGCATAGAATTTGCTACGTCGAACAGGGATGGTGTTTTTTTTTATCACAATCGTCTACAGGAATTCTGGTTTGTAGGTCAGCAATGTTTTTCAAGTCAAGATTGTACGGCACCAGCTTCTCTTTGTCCCCTTCAATGGCTGCCCCATAGAAGTATATGTTCTCCTGAGACATGAAATCGTGGAGCTCACCTGGTATGGAGGGCGCGTGTATGATGTGATACACCAAAACTTCATCTTCGAGGCATAGCTGAAGGACGATGGCGTGTTGGATCTTCCCAGTGGCATGCTCCATGTACTCTGCGTCGAGACCGACGACCTTCATCTCCACCTTTTGGAGGGAGTTGGATACATTGTTGATCCACTCCCGAACAACCCTTGGGTGGTCGGTGACGGTGGCAGCTATGCTCAACGAGCCTTCGACGAGGCCATGTTTGATGCTAAAAACCTGCATAGGGATCTCTTTCGCCATTTGGAACCGCTGGACGGAGGGCTATGGTTTGGAGAATTAGGATTAAGATGGCTAGTCTAACTGAAGAAGATAATTATTTAAAGAGGCTTGGGAATTACTCAAGGAGGATGTGAATCCAGTCCAATGGGGTTTGAATGCAAATGAAGGAGAGGTGAAGAAGCCGAGGAAAATCGGTTCCCGATGGAGAAGTAAATGGGAGAAGTGGCATGCAGGCAGTTGATTAGACGGCTAGGTAGACCAACCTGCAAAACAAAAAGGCTATGCGGGTAGCGTACTGAGGAGTGGTCCGTGTCCGTGTATGTGCCCATCCTTCTATCGCTACATGTGCCATTGGTTAGTTGAGGTCACTCTTTCGAATCACCGTGGCGAAACATTTTATGATTACTTTTTATTTCTGCACCCCTCTTGACAGGTGGGATCTACGCAAAACCCACTTGGGTGGACGAACAATACAAACATATCCATCCCTTTGCACACAAAAAATATGTCGTTGCTGGTTCGGATTGATATTGGCGCGTGCCTGCGAGACACAACCTTTTCTAGTTAAGGAATATATGCGGTTATCCTAAAAAAACAAAAAGCCCTTCTTCGCACTTCCGCATGCACGAGAATTTGGTTCTGCTCGCAATATGGATGCTACCTGGAGGATGAAGTGAACCCAGAGGCATGCTAGCATGGGAGACCTATTTTCGCTATACAGTACTACTCACTATGTTACTACTAGTAGAAGTACAATTATGGTACACTTGATTGTCAAAATACTATTATTCATCCGGTCCTCACAGTGAAGTGACAAGACCCTACGCCCGAGGTGACACTAGTCCAGGCGGCGTGTTCGGGTTACCAAAGTCAGCCTCACCTTGTGCACTGTGCAGTCACTGTCACCGCCGCTGTATAGCATGCCTCGCCTCGTCTCCCTCTCCCCTAGCACCACTCCATCTCCATCTCCGTCTCGCCAGAGATCCTGAGGTCACTCTTCATCATCTCACTATGCCCCCGCGTACCCTCGCCTCGCTCGCCTCCCCCAGTACCACTATTCCCTCGCTAGCCGCTCCAGCACCGAGAGCCTTATCCCCCATAAATCAAGCCCCCAAAAACCCCACCTTCCAAACTCCACCATGGCCGAACGCGAACCGCGCAGCATCCATATGAGCCGCGATTGGAGCAATCTCCCCAGTGACATCCTCGACCTCTGTTGTTCGTGTATGGATATGTTGAGCGCCGTGCGGCTGGCTGCATGCTCGAGGGACATGCACGTGGCCATTGTCGAAGCGAGGCCTCAGCTTTTCAAGACACCCTGCTTTCTGCTATCTGGTCTAGCGAGATTTGCTCACCATGATACGAAGGTGTACATGATGCCCCTCGACTTCAATCCGACCTCCATTAGCCGAAACTTCTTTGCATGTATGTAGTGGGTCTCCGTACATCATTTCCCTCAACTTCGATCCGATCACCATCGCCCAAAACTTTTTGGTAGGTATGTACTGGGTCGGCATGAACTCCCACTGGATGGCTGCCGTCAGATAAGACGGGAAAAAGTTGGTGCTCGTGAACTTCCAAACCTCCCATGAGATTATCCTTCCTCCATTGGAGTATGTAGGGTTTTACCGTCGCGGTCCAAGTCATCTAGATTACCACGTCAGTTGGACGAACCTTGTTTTGCAGAAGATTGTAATCTGCCAAGTGCCCACACGATATGCGGATTACGCAGAGTTCAAGCTAATTGCCTTGTTCGACCGCAGACTCGCCTATCTTTCCGCCGGTGCCTTCTTTAGCTGGAGACGACACACCTCGCAGTGGATCGTCAAAGCTGATACACACTTCTGTGATGCTATTGAACACAATGGCATCATCTACGCGATCGACAAAGCAGATGGCACCACGTATTGCTGGGACGGCGCGTGTAAGTTGTTTTCGTCTGATTTTAATGATAACGCCATGACACTGTTTGAACTTTTTGTGATGATTGGCATATCCCTGTTTGAGCAGAATTTGAGTAGAACTATGGCAATGTATTAGAGACAACATAAATCAGCTATATTTGGAATGAGTTAATTCATGCGATTGTGACCATGTCATTACAGCCAATTTGTACCCTTGAATAATCAAACAGTTATGAAGATATGGATATTGTCCTTACTTTATAGTAATCTATATACTACTAAATATGAGTGTGTATCAATAGCCATGTTAGTTTCCTCATTTTCATGATGTAGAAACATGCATCACACTGTTGGTTTCATCTAACCATACATTAGGGAAGTATATGTGCATATGGAGAACTCTATATTTGGAAGTAGTAAAATCCTGTAATGCTTACCATGTGTACATACCTCTATTCGCCCTTCAACAATCAATGGCTAGAATAATATCCTCACAACAATTTTGCCCACAGAACATGAGTATATAATAATGCATGGTCTGTTAGTTTCCTTAAAGAATTTGTTTGTGAGTACAGAACATGATTACATAACATGCATGACATGGTAGTTTCCTGTGAAGAATCGATTGCGAGATAACATGAGTATAACCATGCATGGCACTTCTATATTTTCGAACCCAGTATGCATTTCCCTGTATTTTCCTCTCAGTTCCAACAGGGACAGATCAATGCTGTTTCTTGCATTATCCTACTCATACTTTGAACAATGCTGATCTTACATTAACAGTGCCTGTCCTTTTTGATATGATGCAGTGTCCCTACAGTTACTGCCCTTTGTAATCACACCACCTTTGCCAAAAACAAGGAAGCACAACTGGTTCCTCGCTCGATCAGACGATGGCAAAAGACAGATGATCATTCGCACACATGAGCCAGAAAAGTTATATTGCAAAAACCCCACTGTGTACAGGCACCGTGAAATACGTGAGTATCCGGACAGTGGCTGTTACGTCTATGAGCAGGATACCAGCTTGTTGGGGCCTTCAGGATTTTTGAGTTGGAGGTGGGTAAACAGCCTTGGTTCACACTCTCTGTTTCTCGGACTCAATTATCCGATTAACAAGGAGATCACCGTTGGCAAGGACCTTGATGGCAGGGAGGCTCTGTTTGCTAGGGAAAACCGTGTCTACATGGTCAGCCCTAGGACTTCGGGAGCAGACTCCCCTGATTGTCAACCATATAGCCTATAGCCAAAAGAAGGTGAGAATGACAAAGGCATCTAGATTAACTTTGATCCTTGGATGTCTCAAGTCCGACAGGTAGTGATGTGGTTCAAGCCTTCAGGTTGATAGGTAATTGGGCTGTTGCGTCGAAAGGGTGGAGTACTGGTGTCTCCGAATCACTGGTGGCTGAAGCGGGGCTGCAAATTATGATGGTGTTGGATCATCCCTCTTCGAATGACTTGTTGTCTTTGCTGCTTGTTCTGGATGGGTAGTTCTCTCTTTTGTTATGCATATTGATTCCTTGTCATTTGGTCATCCTCGTCTATGTCACTCTTACTATGTAATAGTTGCCTCTATTTAGAATGTCATTCTCGTCTGGATCACGAGAGTCTGAGCGCTGCAGATGGGAGCATTTTGGTGGTGTAGCAAGACTTCTTATGAACTATCATGTATTGCTGTTTATGTTGTCACTAGTCAGTGTTTGAATGTTGTCTATATCGTTGTTCGAACTGTTTATTGTCTCGAACTGCTGGTGGGCTAAATGAGGGCATCACCATTCTCCAGTGTTCAGAGTATATCTCCTTTTTTCAAGTTATAATTTGAGCTCAGTGTCTTTTCGATGATGTACACTTGTTTGGGCCAGTGAGGTGTCGTTGAATATGGGCCGAGTAGTAATGCAGTGCCAAATAGGTCAATTATGACTCTCGGGCCGGGCTCTCAAAAAAAGAAAGAAAATGACTCTTAGGCCGACATGTGGGCGCCACCGGTGTTTTCGTGCACTTGCGCGCCGAGAGCATATTGGCGCGTGTTCGAAAATCATGCTACCTTTTCATCCCCAATCTCCCGCCCCTCCCCCACCTCTGGAATCTCGATTCCTACTCTAGTTCCCCCAAATCTCCCTCCTATACTCCCTGTACTCAAGCGCACTATCATGTCGCCAGTCAACGCGGATCTCCGAGCCGGAGATCCTGAGGTCCGTCCTGCCTTCGGGCGCTGCATGCTGTCGCTCAACAGTGGCATGGCGGCGCTTGACGACCAGTTTGCCGGCAAAGTGCTGATGGTAACCATCAACGGCGACCGGCCTCCCGTCTCGCCGGATGACCTTGTCAAAGCTCTTGGCATTGTGCATGGCATCCAAATAAGTGACTTTCTCGTCGAAGTCTGTCCGCCACTGGCTGATTTCTTCGTCAGGTTCCGGACAACTTTCAATTGCAGTCGTGTGTTTGAATCTTCCCGGCGTTTGTTCTGCGATGGCGTGCTGGTGAGCTTTGATCGGTGGCACCCAGGATGGGGCTCGGTGCCCTCTGAGATTGAGTTTTTAACAAAGCTTACCTTCCACAGCATGCCTCGACGTGCTTGGAACAACGAGTGCATGAATGAGCTTATCAACGACCTTGGAGGTGAGCTCGTAAGTATGTTTGTTCCTCTAGACAGTTGGGCTCTGACGGTTATGGCATGGATGAAGAAGCCGTCCACCATACCGAAGGTGAATGGTGTTGAGATACCGGTGCAGGAATTGGGGTTGTACTATTCGTCGCCACCAAGGCCGCTGCAGACCACGTTAGGGATGTACCTGTATCGATTGTTCGTGCATGTCGAAGAAGTGGTCAATCCATCAATCGAAGTCCTACCGCCGCCGCTGGTGCCAGGGTCCGTCGATGACGTCCATTACAGGAGTCAACGTCAGACTTTCCCTGTGTTGCTCGGAACGATGGATGGCACATGGCCTACTCCATCGCACGGCGGAGGCCACTGCTTCTTTGGGAGAAGAGGCAGGGCTGGCTGCCTGGATGTACTCTAATTTGAGGTAACAACTGAATCTTCTTAGATACTAGTTAAATCCAAGCTATCGGTGTGAAGCACTGATGTGCCAGTACATTTGATTGTGACCTGTTTTATTTTTGTACCTGAACTTTTTTTAGAAAGGGGTGTACGTCAACTTAATGTGCTAGCAGAACTTATTGTGTTGTATGTCTGTTTTCTTTGGAAAACATTCAAGATATTTCCCCGTCATTGATAAAGACGATGAACCATTATGTACGAGTTCGTTGGTTTCAACATAGCCCTACCCGTAGCGATCCACTGCTTCCACCCTGATTGTGCCGCCTGCGTGAAATTTTTGTATGCAAGTTCAGTGTGCTATGATGTTCTATATGATTGTGTCAACTATATAAGTTTTTACTGAGCATCAGCAATGCATATGGCTGAAAGATGTATTTACGAGCATCGACCGATGAGTCTCTCTCTCTCACACACACACACGCGCACGCACGCACACACACACACACACAAGTGAGACATGTTGAATTATTTCTTCGCTCGTGACAACTTTTAATTAGGTTCCACTATACTCTAACTTTTTTCTTAAGTTATTAATTGAGCTCAGTAACTTTAAAAAGTTGTACAGAAGACTTGTTTGGGCCTTTTCAGGCGTCGTTGAATGTGGGCTGAGTAGCCATATAAAGTTGTACTGTACTACACAGGCCTTTTTTGTTGAACATCAGCAATACAACTGGGCCGACAATTGTACACAAGATCCTAAAATAAGCGTAGCCTAGCCTATGTTTCTTTTAATAAAATGCACAGCCCAGTTGATTTTTTATATAATAAGATTACTAAGCCCAAATTAATTTTTTAATAATATTCGTATATCAATATTATTTTTTATAATAAATGCTCAGTCCAGAACATCATTGTTTTTTCACCCATCCCAGAAAATGGGTCCATTTCTACTAAAATCAAATGGCTTGTAAATTATCAGAAATGATAAATGCGCTGCATGTACGCAATAATAGTTTTCACTCAGCTCAGTAAATAGGTGTATTCGAATAAATAATCAAATGCGGTGTAAATTATCATAAATAGTAAATCGGCTATTATTATTTTTACCCAGCCCAGGAAATAGATTATTTTTCGAGTCAAAGCCCAGGAAATAGATGTATTGGCAAACAAAATGAAATGTGCTGTAAAACCTAAATAAATGGGCTGCATTCCGCCACAGCTTTCGAAGCTGACTTTGGTGGCCCACTAGACGAAGCCTGCGCAAGGTGTTGTCCATTTAGTGAACAAAACGATTTAATAGTCTAAAACAAAAAGTCAACAAATTATTCTGACATATGTAGTCATTGGATTGACATCCAACGGCGATCCTGCTTCTTCAATCTCTGATCTAGTTGCTCTTGCTCCATCCGCCAAAACCATCGCCGGCTGGAGCGCCTGCATCTGCCTCCCGTGCCCGGCTATGCTGCCGCGCGGACCTCGCCACCCCACCCTACTCCCAAGGGTGGCCAGGTCATACCTGTACTCACCCACACCTTCTGTTATTCTCCGGCGAAGGCAGCCTCACCCGGCAGCCGAACCAGTCCCTCGTACTCCCCTCCGCCAGGGACTCCAGTGCCCCTTGTTCCACGACTCCAGATCATTCCCATCTTAGGCCTCGCCGTCATCTACCTCCTTGGTGCTCTCGGCGCGGCATGGTCAACGTGGTCAAGGAACGACTTCCATCGGAAGAGGACTGTACATGGAGAGGCTGACAACTGGGTCCATGGCCGCAGCAAGGAAGTGCCTCCTTATTACGCGCATAATAATGATTTCTCCACCTGACAGCGGGACCTACTGGAAGGGCCTCAAAAAAAATGTTCTCCCCTGATAGCTGGGACCCACCAGCTACGTCTTCGCACGCAAGGAAGTGCGTCCATATTACGGGCAAAAAAATGATTCTTCCCCTTGACAGCTGGGACCCACCAGCTATATCTTCGCACGCAAGGAAGTGCCTCCTTATCCTCCCTGACATCTGGGACCCACCGGGTCGAACCGTAGGTAGGGTTGTCGGTCTGGTCACGAACGTGTACGTACATACTGGTCGATCAGTCTCTCTGCAGCGATGAACTGTGGCCGAGTAAGGAGATGCACGTGTCGTAGTAGAGGCGCGGACATAGCATGTCACGCAGTCCCATCTATATATATCGTGTACACGTACATACAGCCACGCTGCAAGAAAGTAAATACGGCTACGTACGTATATAAGGGCGGGGTCTCGAAAGCGTACTCGCGCATACGTACGGCCAGGGCTCATGTACATGGAGAGGCAATGGACGGCAGCGACGTCATCCTGTTCATCAGCAGCTAACCGACTGGGTCGGAACGGAGAAAACAGCGTCGTGTTCACCGAGAGCCAAGTGACTGGGTCGGAACACGTCCTGTTCATCAGAAGCGAAGCCACTGGGTCGGAACGCGCACTAGTAGAAAAATGACCTAATGTTCACCTCATTAGTCCTGGTTCAATTACGGACCGGCACTAATGTGACCATTAGTGCCGGTTCCAATGGCTCGGCGGGCGGCACTCATTAGTCCTGGTTCGTGTTGAACCTCTAGTACCGGTTCGTGCCACGAATTGGGACTAAAGAGGTGGTGGCAGGCTGGTGTCAGGCTGGGGCCCCACCAACCCCTTTAGTCCCAGTTCGTGGCATGAACCGGGACTAGAGATGCACCTTTAGTCCTGGTTTGTATAACCAACCGGGACTAAAGATGCCTCTATATAAACCCTTCGTCGAGCCCGAGCCCATTTCTCTCTGATTTCCCCCTTTCATTCCTTCCTCTCCTCTGTTCTTCCCCATTGCTCGAGCTCATCCTTCATTTTTGCCAAATTTTGTCAAGATTTGAAGGCCCCCCATCCATCCAAGTGATCACAAAGGTTAGCAACTTTGTCCTTTCATCTGTCATTGCTAGATTAGCTCTTGCAATGCTCTATAAGTATAGTGATTTGTGGGTTTTAGTTTGGGAGTAATTATATGTGGTAGTTTATTTGATTTATATGCAATTTGAGCTCAAATTAACTCTTAGTTTGCATATGTAGGTGTGGTTTACTTAGTGCCTTCCCGTCCCCGTCCTAACGACCACCGTCGATTGCCCACACCATCCCGTCACCGGCACCACCTTGGTGAGCCTCTTGTTCTTATCTTTTTTATATATAAAAAAAATCATGTTTGTGTGATTTAGATATATAGTTACTTGTATAATTTTCTTACCCGTACGTTGTTTGTTATAAATAGTGGCATGGTTTTGATATCCGTCCCCGTCGGCCCTCGTCCGGTTTATGATTCGGATGTGGTATATTCTCTTTTATAACTATTTGTTGCATTTCGTGTTTATGACAAATTATGCCCATCAAGTTGACATAGATATTTTTATCTAGGAGGTATGTGAACCGGAAATTCCAAGCGACCCTCTTGTCGAGAGGTTAAATTTAGTTGAAAAAGAAAACGAGTATTTGAAAGAAAAATTGAAAAGAATTGAAGAAGAGAAGATGAAACTGGAGTTGTATGTTGCCGATGTCGTCGATGATCACAAGATCAAGATGGAGAAAATGCGCTTGAAGATTAGAAAGATTAGAAAATATGCCATTGATAGTGAGGCTTGGTATCATTATGTTGTTGGATCAATTGTTACCTTAGTTGCGATCTTGATCGCATTTGTTGTTGCATTTAAATGCTTTAGCTAGATAGTTTGTATGTTGTTTTATGAGAATAAGTGTGTATGAACTTTATGTATGAACTTGTATTAATTTGGTCTTTTCGGTGCTGTGTAATGAAGATAGTCGGCAATGGATGTACGATGACTGATGCTCTCCCCAGTTCATTAATGACGTGCGTACTTTTCTGCTTGCGGCTGAGGCAAACAAGCGGGCGGATGGTTTTATGTATTGTCCTTGTGCTGGCTGTAAGAATGATCAGAATTACTCTAAGTCAAGAACCATTCACGTCCACCTGTTTGAGTCCGGTTTCATGCCCCACTATAATGTTTGGACCAAGCACGAAGAAAGAGGGGTTATGATGGAAGACAATGAAGAAGA
Source organism: Thinopyrum elongatum (assembly GCA_011799875.1). Lineage (NCBI taxonomy): Eukaryota > Viridiplantae > Streptophyta > Magnoliopsida > Poales > Poaceae > Thinopyrum > Thinopyrum elongatum. Next base: position 84,966,539 of record CM022302.1, on the reverse strand, counting down.
AGAGGACGACGACAACTATCCTGGCCATGGGTTCCCTGAATACCATGGTACAACAATGGGGGAAGAAGCTGAGCTGGAATGCGGGAAGAAGCTGAAGAGGAGGCATCAGATGAGCGCGCTGATGATCTTGGTCGGGCCATTGCTGATGCAAAGAGAAACTGCGCAAGTGAAAAGGAGAGGCTGAAGTTGCAGCGCATGTTAGAGGATCACAAGAAATCGTTGTACCCAAATTGCAAAGTTGACAAGAAAAAGCTGGGCACCACACTGGAATTGCTGCAATGGAAGGCAGAGAATGGTGTATCTGACAAGGGATTTGGAAAATTGTTGATAATGTTAAAGAAGATGCTTCCAAAGGACAACGAATTGTCCGACAGTACGTATGAAGCAAAGAGGGCTGTCTGCCCTCTAGGATTACAGGTGTAGAAGATACGTGCATGCCCTAATGACTGCATCCTCTACCACGGTGAGTACGTGGATTTGAATGCATGCCTGGTATGTGGTGCATTGCGCTATAAGATCAGCCGCGATGACCCTGGTGATGTCGAGGGCGAGCGCCCCAGGAAGAAGATTAATGCCAAGGTGATGTGTTATGCTCCTATAATACCACGGTTGAAACATTTGTTCCAAAACAAAGAGCATGCCAAGTTGATGCGATGGCACAAAGAAGAACGTAAGAAAGACGGGAAGTTGAGAGTACCTGCTGACGGGTCGCAGTGGAGAAAAATCGAGAGGAAGTGGAGGGACTTTGCAGATGACGCAAGGAACATATGGTTTGGTCTAAGTGCAGATGGCATTAATCCTTTTGGGGAGCAGAGCAGCAATCATAGCACCTGGCCTGTGACTCTATGTATGTATAACCTTCCTCCTTGGTTCTGCATGAAGCGGAAGTACATTATGATGCCAGTGCTCATCCAAGGCCCTAAGCAACCCGGCAACGACATTGATGTGTACCTAAGGCCATTAGTTGAAGAACTCTTACAGATGTGGAATGAAAAAGGTGTACGTGCGTGGGATGAGGACAATCAGGAAGAATTTGACCTACATGCGTTGCTGTTTGTGACCATCAAGGATTGTCCTGCTCTCAGTAACCTTTCAAGACAGAAAAACAAGGGATACCGCGCATGCACGCACTGTTTGGATGATACCAACATTATATATTTGGATAATTGTAAGAAGAATGTGTACCTAGGACATCGTCGATTTCTTCCGAGCAGGCATCCCGTAAAAAGAAAGGCAAGCATTTCAAAGGTGAGGCAGATCACCGGACAAAGCCTCGCCACCATACTGGTGATGATGTACATGATATGGTCAAGGATTTAAAGGTAATATTTGGAAAGGGTCCTGGAGGACAATCTGTTCCGAATGACGCTGACGGACGCGCACCCATGTGGAAGAAGAAATCTATATTTTGGGACCTACCCTATTGGAAAGACCTAGAGGTCCGCTCTACAATCGACGTGATGCACGTGACGAAGAATCTTTGCATGACCCTGCTTGGCTTCTTGGGCGTGTATGGGAAGACAAAAGATACACCGGAAGCACAGGAGGACCAGCAACATATGCACGGAAAAGACGGCATATATCATGGTCATGCCAGCTATGCTCTTACCAAAGAAGAGAAGGAAATCTTCTTTGAATGCCTGCTCAGTATGAAGGTCCCACCTGGCTTCTCGTCGAATATAAAGGGAATAATAAATATGGCAGAGAAAAAGTTCCAGAACCTAAAGTCTCATGACTGCCACGTGATTATGACGCAACTGCTTCCGGTTGCATTGAGGGGGCTTCTACCGGAAAATGTTCGATTAGCCATTGTGAAGCTACGTGCATTCCTCAATGCAATCTCCCAGAAGGTAATCGATCCAGAAATTATACCAAGGTTAGAGAATGATTTGGTGCAATGTCTTATCAGTTTTGAGTTGGTGTTCCCACCATCCTTCTTCAATATCATGACGCACGTCCTAGTTCACCTATGCGAAGAGATTGCCGTTCTGGGTCCTGTATTTCTACACAATATGTTCCCCTTTGAGAGGTTCATGGGAGTCTTAAAGAAATATGTTCATAACCGTGCTAGGCCAGAAGGAAGCATCTCCAAGGGCCATGAAAATGAGGAGGTCATTGAGTTTTGTGTTGACTTTATTCCTGACCTTAAGCCGATTGGTGTTCCTGAATTGCGGCCTAAGTGCAGACTGGGTGGAAATGGCATGCTAGGACCAAAAGCAATAATATGTATGGACGGGCATTCTCTCACTCAAGCACACTACACAGTTCTACAAAATTCTGCCTTGGTGGCTCCATATATCGAGGAACACAAGAATATTCTACGCTCCAAACACCCAGAGCAGTCTGACGACTGGATTACACGTGAACAAACGGGGACTTTCGCCGGTTGGTTGCAGACACGTGCCATGCATGACGACGCTGTTGAAGATGAGCTGTACTTGCTGTCCCAGTTACCATCTTCAAATATAATGACTTTCAAAGGGTACGGGATAAATGGGAATACATTTTACACGATTGCCCAAGATAAAAAGAGCACCAACCAAAACAGTGGTGTCCGCTTTGATGAAGCAACCAAGAGGGGAAAGGACACATATTATGGTTACATAGAGGAGATATGGGAACTTGACTATGGACGTGGTTTGAAGGTCCCTTTGTTTCGGTGCAAATGGGTCAATCTAACACGAGGCGGGGTAACGAAAGACCCGCAGTACGGAATGACAACAGTGGATCTCAACAATCTTGCGTACGCAGACGAACCATTTGTCCTAGCCAATGATGTGGCGCATGTTTTCTATGTGAAGTACATGTCTACCAAGCAGAGAAAAAGAAAAGATAAGGAAGCGAATACATCATACGATGAGCCAAAGCGCCACATAGTTCTTTCAGGGAAAAGAAACATCGTGGGAGTGGATAACAAGACAGACAAGTCAGAAGATTATGAAAAGTTTCATGAAATTGCTCCCTTCAAAGTGAATATTGACCCGAGCATCCAGTTAAATGATGAAGATTATCCATGGTTACGTCGCAAAGGGACACATGCGAAGAAAAAGTTTTACACCCAAAGATCCCACTCTGGGATGTGACCGGCTTCACTGTCATCACTTTCTTCTCTAGTGATGTATTCGAGATTTATATATCTGGAAAAGTCCCACTTTGGACAAACCGGAGGGAATCTTTGTAATAGTTAGGGTGCATATGTGTTTTGGCATTTGAAACATGTACTTATGTGCTTCGGACAAACGTCATCAATTTTCAACCCTTTCCGACTTCATTTGCTATTTTTCATGCATTTACTGATTTTTTTGAGCTAAATGACCCTAAAATTGAAAAGACCTACAAATGAACTCTGAAAAGGTTGAAAGTTGGCATGGTATCATCATTTCACCCACATAGCATGTGCTAAAAAGTTGAGAGGGTTACGGCAAAAACTGGATGCACTTCATGTACAAAATGGACAATCTCTTTCGAAGTATCAGGGTTTCAGATGAAAACTCATCTGTTATACAAAGGCATTTCATTTTTTTTAAACTTATTTCAACTCCAGACTTTTTGTGCGTTCAGTATGCATCATTCAAATCCACGTCATCAATTTTCAACCCTTTCCGACTTCATTTGCTATTTTTCATGCATTTACTGATTTTTTTGAGCTAAATTACCCTGAAATCGAAAAGAACTATAAATGAACTCTGAAAAGGTTGAAAGTTGGCATGGTATCATCATTTCACCCACATAGCATGTGCTAAAAAGTTGTTACGGCAAAAACTGGATGCACTTCATGTACAAAATGGACAATCTCATTCGAAGTATCAGGGTTTCGGACGAAAACTCATCTGTTATACAGAAGGCATTTCATTTTTTTAAACCTATTTCAACTCTAGACTTTTTGTGCGTTCAGTATGCACCATTCAAAGCCACTTCATCAATTTCAACCCTTTCTGACTTCATTTGCTATTTTTCATGCATTTAATGATTTTTTGAGCTAAATGACCCTAAAATTGAAAAGCAGTACAAATGAACTCTGAAAAGGTTAAAAGTTGGCATGGTATCATCATTTCACCCACATAGCATGTGCTAAAAAGTTGAGAGGTTTACGGCAAAGGCTGGATGCACTTCGTGTACAAAATGGAGAATCTCTTTCGAAGTATCAGGGTTTCAGACGAAAACTCAACTATTACAAAGGCATTTCATTTTTTTAAATAACCTAAGAATTACCAAATTGAATATAATGTTAAAACATACTAATATTAAACAGAAGAAAAAAGAATCACTGAAAAATCTATTTTTAAAGTAAAGTTATTCACAAACTAGTGATTCACAAAAAATTCAAAAAATTCAAATTTAAACTATCCAAATTTGAAGACTACTGGCACTAACAGAAAGTTTATAATTTTTTTACCTAAAACAAAAAGATTCACAAAGAAACTCTAAATAAAGCAAAAAACAACTCGGAAACAAAAGAAAATAAATAAAGAAGAAAACAAAAAAAAATAAAAAAAATAAAATAAAAAAAAGCCCGCCTACTGGGCCACTACGGCCTGCATACGACTAGAAACCCAACCTGTAGTTGGGCCAGGATGCAGGCCCGCAAGGCCCAGTAGGCCCATAGGGCGGCACAGGTGAGGTAGGCCCAGAAGGCCTGCTTTAGAGAGGAGCTCGAAGGAGCAGCCGCGGCTGGGTTTATAAACCAGTGCGGCTGCCCTTTGCTGGGCGAGGTGGGACTAAACTTCGTGCACCGCGGCTGTGGCAGCGCACCACCTTTAGTCGCGGTTGGTGGCTCCAACCGCGACTAAAGGCTCCCCCTTTAGTCCCGGTTGGAGCCACCAACCGCGACTAAAGGTGGTCGCTTCCCGCCGCTTGGCCTGGCCAAAATTCACCTTTAGTCCCAGTTGCTGGCTCCAACCGGGACTAAAGGTGCCTCCTATATATACAACACTTATGAATTTTTCACTCCATTCGTCCTCTTCCGCTCCGCCGCCCGCCTCGACGATGCCGTCAGGCTGCCCGACTACGCCGCCACCGCCGCCGGCCTCAAGCCCGCCCGCGCCGCTCTCCACGCGCGCCCCATCGACGCTTCCCACACGCCGCGCGCCATCGTTGTCCTCTCCGATCGAGCCCGCGCGCCGGCGCCTCGCTCTCCTCCGACCCCGCCCCGACGAGCCCGCGCGCCGGCGCCTCGCTCTTCCGATCCTCCGCCCCAACGAGCCCGCGTCGCTCCTTCACGCCGCCTGGCCCCCACACCGATGACCCAACCCCCTGAGTGAGCTCCGGCGGCGGCATCTATTTTTTTGTGTTATATAGATGAGTAGGAATTAGATGTATATGTAGATGAATGTTAGATGTATATATATATATATGTATGTATATGAATAATGTTATGTACTGTATATGTTACATGAGTATAGGAATTTTTGATGTTAATTAGATGTATAATAATGTATATGTATGTATATATAGGAATGTTAGATGTTTTAGATGATTATTTTTATACAATGTATATGTATATATGTATATGTGTAGATGAACGGTGAAATTTACATAGATTTTCTGTTTTTTAGTTTTTTATACTTATAGGAAAAAGTTGCATAGGAAAAAGTTGCATAGAAAAAGGTTGACCATATATATATATTTGTTTAGAAGGACTATAAGTGGGAAAAGTTTCAGATTTTTTGAGAAAGGAATATATTAGGGTAGTTATAACCTAGGAATGGGACATTTAATTGAAAAGAGGATATTTTGCCTAAAATTTCCTAATAAAATAGCAAAAGTTTGAATTTTGACATATGCAATATTTGATCATATGTCAAAGTTTGATCTAGAGTGAAATGATCAAATATGCAACATTTGATCATATGTCAAAGTTTGAATTTTGACATAGATGCAAGAATGACATAGATGTACATTTGAGAGGAAGTTTGAATTTTGACATCCAATGTAACTAGAATTTTGACATTTGATCCAATGTATAGCAATTAGTATTTGCAAAAGTTGCATATTTTAATGTTGTATTTGCAAAAGTTTGTTATGTATTTGCAATTAATTAGTATATGTATGTATAGTACAATAGATTCTCTTAGTCTTTAATAAGGGATTTATCAAGAATGCCCCCATTATGGATGTGCACAAGTTGATCCATTTTTTTCTGATCTCATATATATATATATATATATTCTTCTATATGTCACGTTGTCTGTCAAAGTATTGAAGAAATCCATGGCTTCATCATTAGCCGGAAGCAACAGGCAAATGATGGTACGAAGCTCTCCAAAGTTGTTTTTGAACGGAGTCCCTGTTAGGATAATTCGCTTTTTTGTGCGAATTTCAGCAAAGGCCTTCCAAATAGCGATATTCGGAAGGCTCTTGCTGAACTTCGTACCAAAAAGCTAATTATCCTATCCGGGACTCCGTTCCAAAACAATTTGGAGAGCTTCGTACCATCATGCACCTGTTACTTCCGGCTAATGATGAAGCCATGGTTTTCTTGAATCCTTTGACACTAGACAACGTGACATATAGAAGGGTGGATGAGATCAGGAAAAATATGGACCATTTTCTGCACATCCAGAATGGCGCCATTTTGTTAAATCCCTTAAAGGTTAAGAGAATCCGTTATGATTCTGAATCCTGTTCCTAGCCAGGGACTAAAGGTTTTCCCCGTATGTTAAGAAATCACAATCCAAACATTTAAAAAATGTTACATTTGCATAGAATTGGTTCTCGATGTCAATGATGCCCGGCCCACATCCTCGTCGTCGACCCGTTCGCGACGACGTCCTGCTTCAGAGGCGCCATGTCCGGGACTGGGCTCCGCCGGGTTGGCACTGGGAGGTGCTACCTTCAGGGGCGCGCATCTTGGTGAGGAACCCGGGTCCTGTCGTCGACCCGGAGCTTCTTTGGTGGCGGGCGCGTGGGCCACATTCGGTGTGGAGGCTGGAGTCCCCCGCGGAAGTGGTATGTCACCGTGTCAGGGAGGAGGATGAGCACGTCCATCGCTACATGGTTGTGTTGGATGTCAGGTTCTCCAATACCTGGCAGGTTCTTCAGGGATCTCACCCGAGCTATGATCCTGTGATGGTTCCTTCTCTTTGGATGTCCACCGCGAGTGAACTAGATTATTCGATAGTATCCGATCTGTATTAGCTAGTGATGTATTCGAGATAATATTCGAGACGATGTATTCTAGATTATAATTATTCGATAATATTCGAGATGATGTATTCGAGATTATATTCGATGATGCATATCAATTATCTGGATTATTCGAGATGCATATTATCTACTATGATTCAGTTTTTCCTTATTGATTGCATGCATGCATTCTAATTTGAATACTAAATTGTTTTATCTTCCTTCTGGATTAGTTAAATAAAAGCTATGGATAATACCGGCAGAGAAGGAGAAGAGGCCCTATTCGACATCATACGCTCCCCGAGCCTAGATGGGAATGAAGAAGATGACGGCTTGCAATATCTGAACCCTACCGGTGAGGGTATGATATTTGATGAAGACGAACGAATAGATGAAGTCGAGACCTTCGATGACGAAGGAAATGTTGTTCTTGAAATAACAAAGACCAGCGAGGTATATTTATATAAGCAGGCATCTGGTGATCATCACATGTTTTAATTGATTTGTATATATATTAACGAATCGATCTTTCTTCTTTTAGCCCTCCGGATCGAGCAAATCTTCTACAAGCAGCAGGACAGTTTGAGGCCCGGCCAAAAAGTTGAAGGATGGCGTAAAGTACAACATCGATGCCATCAAACCTAATGGCGAACCGCACGAACCTAAGAAGAATGCGAACAAGTTCATTCGTCAATGCAGAGTTATTGTCAGGGACCAAATCCCGATCTCCATTCAAGAATGGAAAAAGCCAGCAAAGGAAGATCCAGATGTTACTTTTGTCAACCAAAGAGCAAAAGATCGGCTTTGGGAATCTCTCATGTCACATTTCACCCTACCAGATCATTTCACAGATGCATATGTGGAGAAAGTCAAGAATGCTGCTCTTAGGAAGATGGCTATAGCATTCAACAACCACAAGAAAAGTATATGGGCCGCGTACGTCAATGCAGGAAAGAAGACTCCAGAATTCAAGGGAACACTGGAGAAGACAAGAGCTCATTGGGACGCTTTCATGAAATTCAAGGAATCGGAAGTAGCTCAGGAATGGTCGAGAATAAACAAGATTAATGCCGCGAAAAAGGAGTGGCACCATAAGCTGGGGCCAGGTGGCTACGAGGTGGCCCGGCCTAAGTGGGATCTCGCTGAGCAAGAGATGATGGATGCAGGGGTCACTCTAGTTACATTGAGCTGGCCCCCCAGGTCCAGGACTTGGGTCTATGCGCATGGGGGGATGTTGGACCCAAAGATAGGCGAGGTTTTAGAGCGGGCAAGTCTTAAAGGAGCCGATGTGCGTTTACTTGTGGCAATAGAAGAGGCTCGAACGGGGGTGTTCAAGCCCAATAGAGAGAACGACGAGCTTACGCGCGCCCTGAAGAATCCTGAACACCCGGGAAGAACACGAGGCAAAGGCATTGTTCCATGGTTTGAGGGGTTTGCGGACTGGAACACCGACTATAGAAGCCGTGCGAGAAAGAAGCAGCAGGAGGAGCAGAAGAGGAAGCTGGAGGAGGAGGAGAGGAAGCAGGAAGTAGACCGCCTTCACATCGTAGAATCAAAGCACGCGGAGTTGGCACTCGCTTTCCAGTGGCAGCAGCAGTAGATCGACTCACTTAGCCAAGAAAGGGGGTCTCAGCAGCGGCAGCAGCTAGCGGATCCAGCATTGGATAGCACCGTCCCATCCATGCCGAGAAGCAGCGTGGGTTCCGCCCCGGGCGATGATGCACTGCTGGATAGATACCCTGTGGATGATATCATAGATATGACAACTTGTGAGCTACACTTTAAAATGAAGAACATATCCATGAAGGTGGCGGACGGCTTTGCTTATACAAATCCCCCTGAAGCAACCTTCCATTGCAATCCAATTCCAGCTGGCTATGCTCGTGTCAGGGTTGATGAAGTGGTGGCAAAATATTCGGGGCTAGAGCTTGACATTCCTGGAGGAGATGATGAGTGCACACTGGGAGAGGCCGTACATCGTATCATTCTATGGAGAAAGGATTGCATCGTCTTTCCAAGGCCACCGACACCGCGTCAGTCGGCTCCCCCTCCAAGTCCACCGCTGCCTCAGCAGACTCCCACTCCTCCAAGTCCGCCACCGCGTCAGCAGACTCCTCCTCCTCCAAGTCCGCCACCGCGTCAGCCCACTCCTCCTCCTCCAAGTCCGGCACCGCATCAGTTGACTCCTCCTCCAAGTCCGGCACCGCGTCAGCCGACTCCTCCTCCAAGTCAGGCACCACGTCAGCGGGCTCCGCCGCCTAACCAATAGAGGAAGAGAGGCGCCGTAGCTACGGCGGCTAGCGGTACAAGAGGAGGCAAGAAATACAAATTTGGTCCAAGCCTCAAACCTCTTCCGAGGTTGCCTTACCACCTAACTGACGAGGAAAACGAGATCGAAGTGCAAGCCCAAGTGAAGGCCCATTTTGGACCGAAACCGCCCCCGCCGCCAGAGGAGAAAGTACCTGAGCATGTCATTGACCAATTTATTCATATGGCTCAAGCACCAGCTCCCAAGCATATTGACTCAGACTATGAGCGCCAAGTCAAGAAGTCATATGAAGCACAAAAAAAGGAGTCAAGCTCAAGCTCGAGCCAAGAAGCTGCCAAAAAAGCGGGAAAACTATTCCCCAGCTGGGAGAACAGGCAGTGCAATCGATCCCCCCGCTCATTGTACTAACACATGTGAGTACCAGTGCCGATTAGCTGATAATAACCGACGACCATAGAAGGATGGCTGAAGAGGCCGGTGTCATGATGTCTACTACGCAACCTTTCTCCTTGTAGATGTTGTTGGGCCTCCAAGTGCAGAGTTTTGTAGGACAGTAGCAAATTTCCCTCAAGTGGATGACCTAAGGTTTATCAATCCGTGGGAGGCGTAGGATGAAGATAGTCTCTCTCAAACAACCCTGCAACCAAATAACAAAGAGTATCTTGTGTCCCCAACACACCCAATACAATGGTAAATTGTATAGGTGCACTAGTTCGGCGAAGAGATGGTGATACAAGTGTAATATGGATGGTAGATATAGGTTTTTGTAATCTGAAAATATAAAAACAACAAGGTAACTAGTAACAAAAGTGAGCAAAAATGGTATTGCAATGCTTGAAAACAAGGCCTAGGGTTCATACTTTCACCAGCGCAAGTTCTCTCAACAATGATAACATAATTGGATCGCATAACAATCCCTAAACGTGCAACAAAGAATCACTCCAAAATTCCTATCGAAGAACGTAGGACGAAAACGTGCATCAACCCCTATGCATAGATTACCCCAATGTCACCTCGGGAATCCGTGAGTTGAGTGCCAAAACATACATCAAGTGAATCAATAGAACATCCCATTGTCACCACAGATATCCCATCGCAAGACATACATCAAGTGTTCTCAAATCCAATACTCAATCCAACAGAACGAAACCTCAAAGAGCAAGACTTAATTCATCACAACAAGAGATAGAGAGGAAAGAAACACCATAAGATCCAACTATAATAACAAAGCTCGCGGTACATCAAGATCGTGCCAAATCAAGAACATGAGAGAGAGAGAGATCAAACACATAGCTACTGGTACATACCATCAGCCCCGAGGGTGAACTACTCCCTCCTCGTCATGGAGACCGACGGGATGATGAAGATGGCCACCGGTGATGGTTTCCCCCTTCGGCAGGGTGCCGGAACAGGGTCCCGATTGGTTTTTCGTGGCTACAGAGGCTTGCGGCGGCGGAACTCCCTATCTAGGTTTATTTCTGGGGGTTTCTATATTTATAGGAATTTTTGGTGTCGGGAACAAGTCAGGGGGGTCCACGAGGCGATGACAAGACAGGGGGGCGCGCCCTAGGGGGGGGGGGTGCCCTCCACCCTTGTGGATGCCTCGTGGCCCTTCTAGCCCAACTCTTTTGCTTCGGGGGCTTCTTTTGGCATCAATATTATGAATATGTGTATCACTATGATCGAGATTCAACAAAAATAGACCACTCTTCAAGGGTGCATGACCATAAAAGATATTACTCATATAAATAGAACAACCATTATTCTCTGATTTAAATGAATAACCGTCTCGCACTAAACAAGATCCAGATATAATGTTCATGCTCAACGCTGGCACCAAATAACAATTATTCAGGTCTAAAACTAATCCCGAAGGTAGATGTAGAGGTAGCGTGCCGACGGCGATCACATCGACCTTGGAACCATTCCCGACGCACATCGTCACCTCGTCCTGAGCCATTCTTCGTTTAATCCGTAGCTCCTGTTTCGAGTTACAAATATGAGTAACCGAACCAGTATGAAATACCCAGGTGCTACTACGTGCATTAGTAAGGTACACATCAATAACATGTATATCAAATATACCTTTGTTCACTTTGCCATCCTTCTTATCTGCCAAATACTTGGGGCAGTTCCGGTTCCAGTGACCAGTCCCTTTGCACTAGAAGCACTCAGTTTCAGGCTTGGGTCCAGCTTTGGGCTTCTTCCCGGGAGTGGCAACTTGCTTGCCATTCTTCTTGAAGTTCCCCTTATTTCCCTTGCCCTTTTTCTTGAAACTAGTGGTCTTGTTAACCATCAACACTTGATGCTCCTTCTTGATTTCTACCTCCGCAGCTTTGAGCATTACGAAGAGCTCGGTAATTGTCTTATCCATCCCTTGCAAATTACAGTTCATCACAAAGCCTTTGTAGCTTGGTCGCAGTGATTGAAAAACTCTGTCAATAACACTATCATCTGGAAGATTAACTCCCAGCTGAGTCAAGTGATTATGATATCCAGACATTCTGAGTATGTGTTCACTGACAGAACTGCTCTCCTCCATCTTGCAGCTATAGAACTTGTTGGAGACTTCATATCTCTCAACTCAGGCATTTGCTTGAAATATTAACTTCAACTCTTGGAACATCTCATATGCTCCATGACGTTCAAAACGTCTTTGAAGTACCGATTCTAAGCCGTAAAGCATGGCACACTGAACTATCGAGTAGTCATCAGATCGAGCTTACCAGACGTTCATAACATTAGCATCTGCTCCTGCAGCAGGCCTTTCACCTAGCGGTGCATCAAGGACATAATTCTTCTGTGCAGCAATGATGATAATCCTCAAGTTACGGACCCAGTCTGTGTAGTTGCTACTATCATCTTTCAACTTAGCTTTCTCTAGGAATGCATTAAAATTCAAGGGAACAGTAGCATGGGCAATTGATCTACAACATAGATATGCAAATACTATCAGGACTAAGTTCATGATAAATTAAGTTCAACTAATCAAATTACTTAAGAACTCCCACTTAGATTGACATCCCTCAAGTCATCTAAATGATACGTGATCCAAATCAACTAAACCATGTCCGATCATCATGTGAGATGGAGTAGACATCAATGGTGAACATCTCTATGTTGATCATATCTACTATATGATTCACGTTCGACCTTCGGTCTCCAGTGTTCCGAGGCCATGTCTGTACATGCTAGGCTCGTCAAGTTTAACCTGAGTATTCCGCATGTGCAAAACTGTCTTGCACCCGTTGTATTTGAACGTAGAGTCTATCACACCCGATCATCACGTGGTGTCTCAACACGATGAACTGTCACAACGGTGCATACTCAGGGAGAACACTTATACCTTGAAATTTAGTGAAGGGATCATCTTATAATGCTACCGCCGTACTAAGCAAAATAAGATGCATAAAAGATAAACATCACATGCAATCAAAATATGTGACATGATATGGCCATCATCATCTTGTGCTTTTGATCTCCATCTCCAAAGCATCGTCATGATCTCCATCGTCACCGGCTCGACACCTTGATCTCCATCGTTGCGTCATGGTCGTCTCGCCAACTATTGCTTCTACAACTATCGCTAACGCATAGTGATAAAGTAAAGCAATTACATGGCGTTTGCATTTCATACAATAAAGCGACAACCATAAGGCTCGTGCCAGTTGCCGATAAATTTTACAAAACATGATCATCTCATACAACAACGTATATCACATCATGTCATGACCATATCACATCACAACATGCCCTGCAAAAACAAGTTAGACGTCCTCTACTTTGTTGTTGCAAGTTTTGCGTGGCTGCTACGGGCTTCTAGCAAGAACCGTTCTTACCTATGCATCAAAACCACAACGGTGATTTATCAAGTTTGCTGTTTTAACCTTGAACAGGTACCGGCCGCAGTCAAATTCGATTCAACTAAAGTAGGAGAAACATACACCTGCCAGCCACCTTTATGCAAAACTAGTTGCATGTCTGTCGGTGGAACCGGTCTCATGAACCTGGTCATGTAAGGTTGGTCCGGGCCGCTTCATCCAACAATACCACCGAATCAAAATAAGACATTGGTGGTAAGCAGTATGATGATCACCGCCCACAACTCTTTGTGTTCTACTCATGCATATCATATACGCATAGACCTGGCTCTCATGCCACTGTTGGGGAACGAAGCATGCAATTTCAAAAAAATTCCTACGCTCACGCAAGATCTATCTAGGAGATGCATAGCAACAAGAGGGGGAGAGTATGTCTACGTACCCTCATAGACTGAAAGTGGAAGCGTTTGACAACGTGGTTGATGTAGTCAAACTTCTTCTCGTTCCGACCGATCAAGCACTAAACGTACGGCACCTCCGAGTTCTGCACACGTTCTGCTCGATAACGTCCCTCGAACTATTGATCCAGCAAAGTGTCAAGGAAGTAGATGAGTTCCGTCAGCACAACGGCATGGTGACGATGATGGTGAAGTGATCCGCGCAGGGCTTTGCCTAAGCACTACGAAGATATGACCGAAGGTGTAATCTGTGGAGGGGGGCGCCGCACACGGCTAACAATTGTTGGTGTGTGTTCTAGGCTCCCCCTCCCCATGTATATATAGGTGGAGGGGGAGGGGGACAGCCTTGGGGCGCCCCAAGTAGGAGGAATCCTACTTGGGGGCCTAGGGCAATTTGCCCCCCCCCTTACCATATTTTCCGGAGGGGGAAGGAAGGAGGAGGGAGGAGGGAAGGAAGGGGGAGGCCGAATCCCTCCCCTTCCTTCTCTCTTCCCCTCTTTCCTTTCCTCCTCTGGTTCGGCCCTGCTGGCTGCTGCATTTCCCCTCTTGGCTCATTAGTCCCATATCCTTGCCGGGGGTGTCCAGAACCCCTTCCGGTGAGCCGATATGTACCCGGTACCCTCCGGAACACTTCCGGTGTCTGAATACGATCGTCCTATATATCAATCTTTACCTCTCGACCATTTCGAGACTCCTCGTCATGTTCGTGATCTCATCCGGGACTCCGAACAACATTTGGTCACCAAATCACATAACTCATATAATACAAAATCATCATCGAATGTTAAGCGTGCGGACCCTACGGGTTCGAGAACTATGTAGACATGACCGAGACACTTCTCCAGTCAATAACGAATAGCGGAACCTGTATGCTCATATTGGTTCCCACATATTCTACGAAGATCTTTATCGGTCGAACCGTTATGACAACATACGTTATTCACTTTGTCCATCGGTATTTTACTTGCCCGAGATTCGATTGTCGGTATCTTCATACCTAGTTCAATCTCATTACCGGCAAGTCTCTTTACTCATTCCGTAATGCATCATCCTGCAACTAACTCATTAGTCACTTTGCTTGCAAGGCTTCTTATGATGTGCATTACCGAGAGGACCCAGAGATACCTCTCCGATACTCGGAGTGACAAATCCTAATCTCGATCTATGCCAACCCAACAAACACCTTCGGAGATACCTGTAGAGCATCTTTATAATCACCCAGTTACGTTGTGAGGTTTGATAGCACACAAGGTATTCCGCAAGTATCCGGGAGTTGCATAATCTCATAGTCAAAGGAATATGTATATGACATGAAGAAAGCAATAGCAATAAAACTGAAACGATCATTATGCTAAGCTAACGGATGGGTCTTGTTCATCACATCATTCTCCTAATGATGTGATCCCATTCATCAAATGACAACACATGTCTATGGTTAGGAAACTTAACCATCTTTGATTAACGAGCTAGTCTAGTGGAGGCTTACTAGGGACACGGTGTTTTGTCTATGTATCAACACATGTATCAAGTTTCCGGTTAATACAATTCTAGCATGAATAATAAACATTTATCATGATATAAGGAAATATAAAATAACAACTTTATTATTGCCTCTAGGGCATATTTCCTTCATACATACCCTCAGCCCCGAGGGTGAGCTACTCCCTCCTCGTCATGGAGACCGCCGGATGATGAAGATGCCCACCGGTGATGGTTTCCCCCTCCGGTAGGGTGCTGGAACAGGGTCTTGATTGGTTTTTCATGGCTACAGAGGCTTGCGGTGGCGGAACTCCTGATCTAGGTTTATTTCTGGGGGTTTCTATATTTATAGGAATTTTTGGCTTCAGGAACAAGTCAGGGGGGTCCACGAGGCGACGACAAGACAGGGGGCGCGCCCTAGGGGGGCGCACCCTTCACCCTTGTGGATGCCTCGTGTCTCTTCTGGCCCAACTCTTTTGCTTCGGGGGCTTCTTCTGGTCCATAAAAAATCACTGTAAATTTTCAGCTCATTTGGACTCCGTTTGATATTCCTTTTCTGCGAAACTCAAAAACAAGGAAAAAAACAGAAACTGGCACTGGGCTCTAGGTTAATAGGCTAGTCGCAAAAATCATATAAAATAGCATATAAATGCATATAAAACATCCAAGATGGATAATATAATAGCATGGAACAATAAAAAATTATAGATACGTTGGAGACGTATCAAGCATCCCCAAGCTTAATTCCTGCTTGTCCTCGAGTAGGTAAATGATAAAAACAAATTTTTTGATGTGGAATGCTAGCAAGTGCATAAGTTTGATCAATGATAATTTCAATCACTTTTTCTAGCATCATTATAAATCATAAACAGTAGCTCATCTCATAAAACTTCTCATGATCAAGTAGCAAACTATTCACATGTTAAAGCATAGATCATAAACTTTCTTGAAAACTAACAAACTAGGTTCTCAGTCATCAAACAATTGCAATTCATCTTATTTTCAGGAAGGGTCTATGTAAGAGCTTTGATTTAGCAAATCCCACATACTCAACTATCATATAGTCTTCCATGATTGCTACCACTCAAAGCATATTTTTAGAACAAATAGCATCCATTGAACACAGAGAAAGATAGGGGCTTAATGTTTCGCCTCCCAACTTATTTATCATATAGATAATTGTCAACAATAATAATTCATGATCAAATATATTTGAATGGCCATATATGCTTAGATCTTTCCCCATCACATGATGCTTGCCAACTAAAGAGTAGGTTGGAATGAGAAGGAATACTACTGATTGTTGCATAAAAGTAAAAGATAGGCCCTTCGCAGAGGGAAGCAAGGATTTGCAGAGGTGCCAGAGCTCGAAGCTTTTAAAACAGAGATGAACATAATTTTGAGAGGTATGCTTTCATTGTCAACATAACAACCAAGAGTTCTCACTATCTTCCATGCTAGATACATTATAGGTGGTTCCCAAACAGAATGGTAAAGTTTTTACTCCCCCTCCACCAACAATCACACTCCATGGCTGGTCCGAAACAATGGGTACCGTCCAAACCAACAACAATCCTGGGGTAGTTTTATTTGATATTATTTTGATTTGACTTTGAGCACGGGACTGGGCATTCCAATTACCAGCCACTTTCTCATGAATGACAAGTGAATCAACACTCATCGTGAGAATAACCCACCTAGCATGGAAGATACTGACAACCCCTAGTCGCTATATGAGCGATTCGGGCATAAAAAACAGATTATTATTTGAAGGTTTAGAGTTTGGCACATGCAAATTTACTTGGAACGGCAGGTAAATACCGCATATAGGTAGATATGGTGGACACTCATGGAAGAAACTTGGTTCAAGGATTTTGGATGCACAAGCAGTAATCCCGCTTAGTACAGAAATTTTGGCCAACAAAAGATTCTAAATAGCAAGCACCACAAGTTGGAGGATCCATAACAATATAACTTCTATACAAATATACCCAAGCATAACTCATTAGGTTGTTTTCCTTGTTCAACTTCAACTAATATGCTCAAGTTTGAAAATAATTAGTGGGGCTCACAATCATAGAAGATGTCCAAAATAGTATATTTATATGTGAAATCTCTCTTCCTTCAATATTATTTCATGAATTGCTCAAGTGACCAATACTATGTTTGCTAACTTTCAATAAATTTACCACCTCTACTTCTTATATGTGAAGTCACTACTCCCCATGGTATAAGAATATGAAGCATATATAATTTCAGATTTATGATATTCAATTCATTCAACCATTTACTCATAGGATTTAAGTGAAGCACGAGAGTAAATGACTAACTACTCCAAAAAGATATAAGTGAAGATCAATGAGTAGTCAAATAATTATTTAGCTATGTGAGGATTCTATCTCATTTAAGAATTTCAGATCTTAATATTTTATTCAAACAGCAAGCAAAACAAAATAAAATCACATTCCAAGTATAGCACAACCAATGTGAAGAAGCAAAAACTTAGGCTCAACCGAGGCTAACCGATAATTGTTGATGAAGAAAGGTGGGATGCCAACCGGGGCATCCCCAAGCTTAGATGCTTGAGACTTCTTGAAATATTAATTAGGGATGCCTTGGGCATCCCCAAGCTTGAGATTTTGTGTCTCCTTAATTCCTCTCATATCATAGTTTCCCGGAATCTTAAAAAAAACTTCATGCACACAAAACTCAACAAGAACTCGTGAGATAAGTTAGTATAAACCAATGCAAAACCTTATCATTCTCTACTGTAGCAAATCACGAAAATTATTATTTAACATTGCATACTAAATGCCTCTGCATATTTAATACTCCTATCCTCAAATAGAATCATTAAACAAGCAAACATATGCAAACATAACAGCAATCTGTCTAAACAGAACAGTCTGTAAAGAATGCAAGAGGAATCATACTTCCCAAACTCCAAAAATTCTGAAAAATTACCACACTATATAAAATTTGTTGGTACTCATTGTGTAAAAATTTCAAGATTTTACCACGTTCTGGCTTTCCATAAGAATTCAGACAATGATAGAAAACTTTCTGTTTTCAAAACAGCAACATATAGACATGCAAAATAGGCATGGTAAAGGCTATACTTGACACTTTTATTGAAATAAAAGATGCAAAACATTATTCTAAATAACAGCAAGAAAATACTAATAAAATGATGCTCCAAGCAAAACTCATATCATGTGACGAATAAAAATATAGCTCCAAGTGAGGTTACCGATAATGTTGAAGACGAAAGAGGGGATGCCTTCCGGGGCATCCCCAAGCTTTGTTTCTTGGGTATTACTTGAATATTACCTTGGGGTGCCTTGGGAATCCCCAAGCTTAGGGTCTTGTCACTCCTTATTCTCCTCATATCGATATCTCACCCAAAACTTGAAAACTTCAATCACACAAAACTTAACGGAACTTCGTGAGATGGGTTAGTATGATAAAACAAATCATTCACTTTGGTACTGTCAAGACAAGATTCAAAATTTTTCTCACATGATGCCTACTGTACCCTATCATTTCTACAATTTATATTAAGCAATATAAGCCATAGAAACTGGAAAACAAGCAAACTATGCATTGAAAACAGAATCTGTCAAAAACAGAACAGTCTGCGAAGATCTGAATTTTAGTCATACTTCTGTTATACCAAAAATTCTGAAAATTAGAAAAACGTAGAAATTTGTATACCAATCAACTGTAAAAAATACAGAGATTTTCCGCTTTCCAGTAAAATACAGGAATTTCTGTACTGGACGCAAAAGTTTCTGTTTTTGCACAGAATCAAGTCAACTATCAACCACACTATCCCAAAGGCTTTACTTGGCACTTTATTGAAACAAAAGCTATAAAACATTATTACTACAGTAGTTTAATCATGTTAACACACAAAAACAGTAGGTAAAAGTGTTGGGTTGTCTCCCAACAAGTGCTTTTCTTTAATGCCTTTTTAGCTAGGCATGATGATATCAATGATGCTCACATAAAAGATAAGAATTGAAACATAACGGGAGAATCATGAAGCATATGACTAGCACATTTAAGTCTAACCCACTTCCTATGCATAGGGATTTTGTGATCAAACAAATTATGGGAACAAGCATCAACTAGCATAGGAAGGCAAAACAAGCATAACTTCAAAACTTTCAACACATAGAGACGAAACTTGATATTATTGCAATTCCTACAAGCATATATTCCTCCCTCATAATAATTTTCAGTAGCATCATGAATGAATTCAACAATATAACCATCGCATAAATCATTCTTTTCATGATCTACAAGCATAGAAATCTTGCTACTCTCCACATAATTTTTTTTCTTCTCATGAATAGTAGTGGGAGCAAACTCAACAAAATAACTATCATGTGAGGCATAATCCGATTGAAAACTAAAATCATGATGACAAGTTTCATGGTTATCATTATTCTTTATAGCATACATGTCATCACAATAATCATTGTAGATAGCAACTTTGTTATCATAATCAATTGGAACCTCTTCCAAAATAGTGGATTCATCACTAAAAAAAGTCATGGCCTCTCCAAATCCACTTTTATCAATATTGTGAAAAGAGTCAACACCCTCCAAAATAGTAGGATCATTACCTAGAGTTGACACTCTTCCAAACCCACTTTCATCAATATAATCATCATAAATAGGAGGCATGTTATCATCATAATAAATTTGCTCATCAAAACTTGGGGGACAAAAAATATCATCTTCATCAAACATAGCATCCCCAAGCTTGTGGCTTTGCATATCATTAACATCATGGATATTCAAAGAATTCATACTAACAACATTGCAATCATGCTCATCATTCAAAGATTTAGTGCCAAACATTTTATAGACTTCTTCTTCTAACATTTGAGCACAATTTTCCTTTCCATCATTTTCACGAAAGATATTAAAAAGATGAAGCATATGAGGCAACCTCAATTCCATTTTTTTGTAGTTTTCTTTTATAGACTAACTAGTGATAAACAAGAAACTAAAAGATTCAATTGCAAGATCTAAAGATATACCTTCAAGCACTCACCTCCCCGGCAACGGCGCCAGAAAAGAGCTTTGTTGACGGGATGTGAGTGCCGCTTACCTAGCCTCCCCGGCAACGGCACCAGAAAAGAGCTTGATGTCTACTACACAACCTTTCTCCTTGTAGACGTTGTTGGGCCTCCAAGTGTAGAGTTTTGTAGGACAGTAGCAAATTTCCCTCAAGTGGATGACCTAAGGTTTATAAATCCGTGGGAGGCGTAGGATGAAGATGGTCTCTCTCAAACAACCCTGCAACCAAATAACAAAGAGTCTCTTGTGTCCCCAACACACCCAATACAATGGTAAATAGTATAGGTGCACTAGTTCGGCGAAGAGATGGTGATACAAGTGTAATATGGATGGTAGATATAGGTTTTTGTAATCTGAAAATATAAACACAGCAAGGTAACTAGTAACAAAAGTGAGAAAAAACGGTATTGCAATGCTTGGAAACAAGGCCTAGGGTTCATACTTTCACCAGCGCAAGTTCTCTCAACAATGATAACATAATTGGATCACATAACAATCCTCAACATGCAACAAAGAATCACTCCAAAATTCCTATCGGAGAACGTAGGACGAAAACGTGCATCAACCCCTATGCATAGATTACCCCAACATCACCTCGGGAATCCGCGAGTTGAGTGCCAAAACATACATCAAGTGAATCAATAGAACATGCCATTGTCACCATAGATATCCCATCGCAAGAAATACATCAAGTGTTCTCAAATCCAATACTCAATCCAACATAACGAAACCTCAAAGAGCAAGACTCAATTCATCACAACAAGAGATAGAGAGGGAAGAAACACCATATGATCCAACTATAATAACAAAGCTCGCGGTACATCAAGATCGTGCCAAATCAAGAACACGAGAGAGAGAGATCAAACACATAGCTACTGGTACAATGTTGGGGAACGTAGCATGCAATTTCAAAAAAATTCCTACACTCACGCAAGATCTATCTAGGAGATGCATAGCAACGAGAGGGGGAGAGTATGTCTACGTACCCTCGTAGACCGAAAGCGGAAGCGTTTGACAACGCTGTTGATGTAGTCGAACTTCTTCTCGTTCCGACCGATCAAGCACCGAACGTACGGCACCTCCGAGTTCTGCACACGTTCAGCTCGATGACGTCCCTCAAACTATTGAGCCAGCAAAGTGTTGAGGAAGTAGATGAGTTCCATCAGCACAACGGCGTGGTGACGGTGATGGTGAAGTGATCCGCGTAGGGCTTCGCCTAAGCACTACGAAGATATGACCAAAGGTGTAATCTGTGGAGGGGGGCGCAGCACACGGCTAACAATTGTTGGTGTGTGTTCTAGGTGCCCCCTCCCCACGTATATATAGGTGGGAGGGGGAGGGGGACAGCCTTGGGGCAGCCCAAGTAGGAGGAATCCTACTTGGGGGCCTAGTCCAATTAGCCCCCCCCCCCTACCATATTTTCCGGAGGGGGAAGGAAGGAGGAGGGAGGAGGGAAGGAAGGTGGAGGCCGAATCCCTCCCCTTCCGTCTCTCTTCACCTCTTTCCTTTCCTCATCTAGTTCGGCCCATATGGGGGCACAACAGCTCCTGCTAGCTGCTGCGTTTCCCCTCTTGGCCCATTAGGCCCATATCCCTGCCGGGGTGTGTCCGGAACCCCTTCCGGTGACCCGATATGTACCCGGTACCGTCCGGAACACTTCCGGTGTCCGAATACTATCGTCCTATATATCAATCTTTACCTCTCGACCATTTTGAGACTCCTCGTCATGTCCGTGATCTCATCCGGGAATCCCAACAACATTCGGTCACCAAATCACATAACTCATATAATAAAAAATCATCATCGAACGTTAAGCGTGCGGACCCTACGGGTTCGAGAACTATGTAGACATGACCGAGAAACTTCTTCGGTCAATAACCAATAGCGGAACCTGGATGCTCATATTGGTTCCCACATATTCTATAAAGATCTTTATCGGTCGAACCGTTATGACAACATACGTTATTCCCTTTGTCCATCGGTATTTTACTTGCCCGAGATTCGATCGTCGGTATCTTCATACCTAGTTCAATCTCGTTACCGGCAAGTCTCTTTACTCGTTCCGTAATGCATCATCCTACAACTAACTCATTAGTCACTTGCTTGCAAGGCTTCTTATGATGTGCATTACCGAGAGGGCCTAGAGATACCTCTCCGATACTTAGAGTGACAAATCCTAATCTCGATCTATGCCAACCCAACAAACACCTTCGGAGATACCTGTAGAGCATCTTTATAATCACCCAGTTATGTTGTGACGTTTGATAGCACGCAAGGTATTCCTCCGGTATCCGGGAGTTGCATAATCTCGTAGTCAAAGGAATATGTATATGACATGAAGAAAGCAATAGGAATAAAACTAAAACGATCATTATGCTAAGCTAACGGATGGGTCTTGTCCATCACATCATTCTCCTAATGATGTGATCCCGTTCTTCAAATGACAACACATGTCTATGGTTAGGAAACTTAGCCATCTTTGATTAACGAGCTAGTCTAATAGAGGCTTACTAGGGACACGGTGTTTTGTCTATGTATCCACACATGTATCAAGTTTCCGGTTAATACAATTCTAGCATGAATAATAAACATTTATCATGATATAAGGAAATATAAAATAACAACTTTATTATTGCCTCTAGGGCATATTTCCTTCAGTCTCCCACTTGCACTAGAGTCAATAATCTAGATTACATTGTAATGATTATAACACCCATGGAGTCTTGGTGCTGATCATGGTTTGCTCGTGGAAGAGGTTTAGTCAACGGATCTGCTACATTCAAATCCGTATGTATTTTACAAATCTCTATGTCTCCCTCCTTGACTTGATCACGGATGGAGTTGTAGCGTCTCTTGATGTGTTTGGTTCTTTTGTGAAATCTGGATTCCTTCGCCAAGGCAATAGCTCCAGTATTGTCACAAAAGATTTTCATTGGACCCGATGCACTAGGTATTACACCTAGATCGGATATGAACTCATTCATCCAGACTCCTTCATTTGCTGCTTCCAAAGCAGCTATGTACTCCGCTTCACACGTAGATCCCGCCACGACGCTCTGCTTGGAACTGCACCAACTGACAGCTCCACCATTAAATATAAATATGTACTTGGTTTGTGACTTAGAGTCATCCAGATCAGTGTCAAAACTAGCATCGACGTAACCATTTACGATGAGCTCTTTGTCACCTCCATAAATGAGAAACATATCCTTAGTCCTTTTCAGGTACTTCAGGATGTTCTTGACCGCTGTCCAGTGATCCACTCCTGGATTACTTTGATACCTCCCTGCCAAACTTATGGCAAGACACACATCAGGTCTGGTACACAGCATAGCATAAATGATAGAACCTATGGCTGAAGCATAGGGAATGACTTTCATTTTCTCTCTATCTTCTGCAGTGGTCGGGCATTTAGTCTTACTCAATTTCACACCTTGTAACACAGGCAAGAACCCTTTCTTTGAGTGATCCATTTTGAACTTCTTCAAAGCTTTATCAAGGTATGTGCTTTGTGAAAGTCCTATTAAGCGTCTCGATCTATCCCTATAGATCTTGATGCCCAATATATAAGCAGCTTCATCGAGGTCTTTCATTGAAAAACTCTGATTCAAGTATCCTTTTATGCTATCCAGATATATCCATACCTACTCAAATCATCCGTGAAGGTGAGAAAATAACGATACCCGCCGCGTGCTTCAACACTCATCGGACCGCATACATTGGTATGTATTATTTCCAATAAGTCATTAGCTCGCTCCATTGTTGCGGAGAACGGAGTTTTAGTCATCTTGCCCATGAGGCATGGTTTGCAAGTATCAAATGATTCATAATCAAGTGATTCCAAAAGCCCATCTACATGGAGTTTCTTCATGCGCTTTACACCAATATGACCTAAACGGCAGTGCCACAAATATGTTGCACTATCATTATCAACTTTGCATCTTTTGGCATCAATATTATGAATATGTGTATCACTATGATCGAGATTCAACAAAAATAGACCACTCTTCAAGGGTGCATGACCATAAAAGATATTACTCATATAAATAGAACAACCATTATTCTCTGATTTAAATGAATAACCGTCTCGCACTAAACAAGATCCAGATATAATGTTCATGCTCAACGCTGGCACCAAATAACAATTATTCAGGTCTAAAACTAATCCCGAAGGTAGATGTAGAGGTAGCGTGCCGACGGCGATCACATCGACCTTGGAACCATTCCCGACGCACATCGTCACCTCATCCTGAGCCATTCTTCGTTTAATCCGTAGCTCCTGTTTCGAGTTACAAATATGAGTAACCGAACCAGTATGAAATACCCAGGTGCTACTACGTGCATTAGTAAGGTACACATCAATAACATGTATATCAAATATACCTTTGTTCACTTTGCCATCCTTCTTATCTGCCAAATACTTGGGGCAGTTCCGGTTCCAGTGACCAGTCCCTTTGCACTAGAAGCACTCAGTTTCAGGCTTGGGTCCAGCTTTGGGCTTCTTCCCGGGAGTGGCAACTTGCTTGCCATTCTTCTTGAAGTTCCCCTTATTTCCCTTGCCCTTTTTCTTGAAACTAGTGGTCTTGTTAACCATCAACACTTGATGCTCCTTCTTGATTTCTACCTCCGCAGCTTTGAGCATTACGAAGAGCTCGGTAATTGTCTTATCCATCCCTTGCAAATTACAGTTCATCACAAAGCCTTTGTAGCTTGGTCGCAGTGATTGAAAAACTCTGTCAATAACACTATCATCTGGAAGATTAACTCCCAGCTGAGTCAAGTGATTATGATATCCAGACATTCTGAGTATGTGTTCACTGACAGAACTGTTCTCCTCCATCTTGCAGCTATAGAACTTGTTGGAGACTTCATATCTCTCAACTCAGGCATTTGCTTGAAATATTAACTTCAACTCTTGGAACATCTCATATGCTCCATGACGTTCAAAACGTCTTTGAAGTACCGATTCTAAGCCGTAAAGCATGGCACACTGAACTATCGAGTAGTCATCAGATCGAGCTTACCAGACGTTCATAACATTAGCATCTGCTCCTGCAGCAGGCCTTTCACCTAGCGGTGCATCAAGGACATAATTCTTCTGTGCAGCAATGATGATAATCCTCAAGTTACGGACCCAGTCTGTGTAGTTGCTACTATCATCTTTCAACTTAGCTTTCTCTAGGAATGCATTAAAATTCAAGGGAACAGTAGCATGGGCAATTGATCTACAACATAGATATGCAAATACTATCAGGACTAAGTTCATGATAAATTAAGTTCAACTAATCAAATTACTTAAGAACTCCCACTTAGATTGACATCCCTCAAGTCATCTAAATGATACGTGATCCAAATCAACTAAACCATGTCCGATCATCATGTGAGATGGAGTAGACATCAATGGTGAACATCTCTATGTTGATCATATCTACTATATGATTCACGTTCGACCTTCGGTCTCCAGTGTTCCGAGGCCATGTCTGTACATGCTAGGCTCGTCAAGTTTAACCTGAGTATTCCGCATGTGCAAAACTGTCTTGCACCCGTTGTATTTGAACGTAGAGTCTATCACACCCGATCATCACGTGGTGTCTCAACACGATGAACTGTCACAACGGTGCATACTCAGGGAGAACACTTATACCTTGAAATTTAGTGAAGGGATCATCTTATAATGCTACCGCCGTACTAAGCAAAATAAGATGCATAAAAGATAAACATCACATGCAATCAAAATATGTGACATGATATGGCCATCATCATCTTGTGCTTTTGATCTCCATCTCCAAAGCATCGTCATGATCTCCATCGTCACCGGCTCGACACCTTGATCTCCATCGTTGCGTCATGGTCGTCTCGCCAACTATTGCTTCTACAACTATCGCTAACGCATAGTGATAAAGTAAAGCAATTACATGGCGTTTGCATTTCATACAATAAAGCGACAACCATAAGGCTCGTGCCAGTTGCCGATAAATTTTACAAAACATGATCATCTCATACAACAACGTATATCACATCATGTCATGACCATATCACATCACAACATGCCCTGCAAAAACAAGTTAGACGTCCTCTACTTTGTTGTTGCAAGTTTTGCGTGGCTGCTACGGGCTTCTAGCAAGAACCGTTCTTACCTATGCATCAAAACCACAACGGTGATTTATCAAGTTTGCTGTTTTAACCTTGAACAGGTACCGGCCGCAGTCAAATTCGATTCAACTAAAGTAGGAGAAACATACACCTGCCAGCCACCTTTATGCAAAACTAGTTGCATGTCTGTCGGTGGAACCGGTCTCATGAACCTGGTCATGTAAGGTTGGTCCGGGCCGCTTCATCCAACAATACCACCGAATCAAAATAAGACATTGGTGGTAAGCAGTATGATGATCACCGCCCACAACTCTTTGTGTTCTACTCATGCATATCATATACGCATAGACCTGGCTCTCATGCCACTGTTGGGGAACGAAGCATGCAATTTCAAAAAAATTCCTACGCTCACGCAAGATCTATCTAGGAGATGCATAGCAACAAGAGGGGGAGAGTATGTCTACGTACCCTCATAGACTGAAAGTGGAAGCGTTTGACAACGTGGTTGATGTAGTCAAACTTCTTCTCGTTCCGACCGATCAAGCACTAAACGTACGGCACCTCCGAGTTCTGCACACGTTCTGCTCGATAACGTCCCTCGAACTATTGATCCAGCAAAGTGTCAAGGAAGTAGATGAGTTCCGTCAGCACAACGGCATGGTGACGATGATGGTGAAGTGATCCGCGCAGGGCTTTGCCTAAGCACTACGAAGATATGACCGAAGGTGTAATCTGTGGAGGGGGGCGCCGCACACGGCTAACAATTGTTGGTGTGTGTTCTAGGCTCCCCCTCCCCATGTATATATAGGTGGAGGGGGAGGGGGACAGCCTTGGGGCGCCCCAAGTAGGAGGAATCCTACTTGGGGGCCTAGGGCAATTTGCCCCCCCCCTTACCATATTTTCCGGAGGGGGAAGGAAGGAGGAGGGAGGAGGGAAGGAAGGGGGAGGCCGAATCCCTCCCCTTCCTTCTCTCTTCCCCTCTTTCCTTTCCTCCTCTGGTTCGGCCCTGCTGGCTGCTGCATTTCCCCTCTTGGCTCATTAGTCCCATATCCTTGCCGGGGGTGTCCAGAACCCCTTCCGGTGAGCCGATATGTACCCGGTACCCTCCGGAACACTTCCGGTGTCTGAATACGATCGTCCTATATATCAATCTTTACCTCTCGACCATTTCGAGACTCCTCGTCATGTTCGTGATCTCATCCGGGACTCCGAACAACATTTGGTCACCAAATCACATAACTCATATAATACAAAATCATCATCGAATGTTAAGCGTGCGGACCCTACGGGTTCGAGAACTATGTAGACATGACCGAGACACTTCTCCAGTCAATAACGAATAGCGGAACCTGTATGCTCATATTGGTTCCCACATATTCTACGAAGATCTTTATCGGTCGAACCGTTATGACAACATACGTTATTCACTTTGTCCATCGGTATTTTACTTGCCCGAGATTCGATTGTCGGTATCTTCATACCTAGTTCAATCTCATTACCGGCAATTCTCTTTACTCATTCCGTAATGCATCATCCTGCAACTAACTCATTAGTCACTTTGCTTGCAAGGCTTCTTATGATGTGCATTACCGAGAGGACCCAGAGATACCTCTCCGATACTCGGAGTGACAAATCCTAATCTCGATCTATGCCAACCCAACAAACACCTTCGGAGATACCTGTAGAGCATCTTTATAATCACCCAGTTACGTTGTGAGGTTTGATAGCACACAAGGTATTCCGCAAGTATCCGGGAGTTGCATAATCTCATAGTCAAAGGAATATGTATATGACATGAAGAAAGCAATAGCAATAAAACTGAAACGATCATTATGCTAAGCTAACGGATGGGTCTTGTTCATCACATCATTCTCCTAATGATGTGATCCCATTCATCAAATGACAACACATGTCTATGGTTAGGAAACTTAACCATCTTTGATTAACGAGCTAGTCTAGTGGAGGCTTACTAGGGACACGGTGTTTTGTCTATGTATCAACACATGTATCAAGTTTCCGGTTAATACAATTCTAGCATGAATAATAAACATTTATCATGATATAAGGAAATATAAAATAACAACTTTATTATTGCCTCTAGGGCATATTTCCTTCATACATACCCTCAGCCCCGAGGGTGAGCTACTCCCTCCTCGTCATGGAGACCGCCGGATGATGAAGATGCCCACCGGTGATGGTTTCCCCCTCCGGTAGGGTGCTGGAACAGGGTCTTGATTGGTTTTTCATGGCTACAGAGGTTTGCGGTGGCGGAACTCCTGATCTAGGTTTATTTCTGGGGGTTTCTATATTTATAGGAATTTTTGGCTTCAGGAACAAGTCAGGGGGGTCCACGAGGCGACGACAAGACAGGGGGCGCGCCCTAGGGGGGCGCACCCTTCACCCTTGTGGATGCCTCGTGTCTCTTCTGGCCCAACTCTTTTGCTTCGGGGGCTTCTTCTGGTCCATAAAAAATCACTGTAAATTTTCAGCTCATTTGGACTCCGTTTGATATTTCTTTTCTGCAAAACTCAAAAACAAGGAAAAAACAGAAACTGGCATCGGGCTCTAGGTTAATAGGTTAGTCCCAAAAATCATATAAAATAGCATATAAAACATCCTAGATGGATAATATAATAGCATGGAACAATCAAAAATTATAGATACGTTGGAGACGTATCATGTCACTGTAGAACAACTCCTACAGATCGAGCCCATGGAAACATTTAAAGAGGAGGAACTAAAACAGAAATATGTCCGCGGCGAACCTATGGTCAAGCCTGAGGAGATCGAGCGTCTATCAACGAGAATGTATGAATTGCATCAATGGTACATGAGAGAAGCCAAGACTACCAATAAAGAGTCCCTCATGGTGCAAGTCAAAGAAGAGCATTACTTCCATGAAAAAGATCTGTGGGTTGAGTTTCAAGAACTGTTTCAGTTATTCAATCAAGACACACTCGACAAATCTATCGTCAGTTGCTATTGTCTGTAAGTGATTTCTTTCTGTAAGTTAAGTCTCTAGCTAGCTGTAGTGCTTGTTCATTAACTGTAATTATCCTCACTATATTCTTTTCTGTGGTATTATGCAGAATGAAGATCTATGAAATGAAAAAGCTGGACGCTATGGCATTGGGTTCATTGACCCAAATACCATTAATGAAGAGACATGGTCACGTGAATATGATCGACCATACAGAGAGAAAGCCTTGCTAGAGTTCTTGGTGCGACTAAATACCCAACCAGAAATTCTACTTCCTTACAACTTCGGGTGAGTAACACTGTCTTGAACTACAAATTCTGTTTTTGCTTACTAGATGTTAATAAGTGTGGTTGATGAGTTATGCACATGCCCGCTTAATTATACAAACGTGTGCGCATGCAGTTTCCACTGGATCTTGTTAATCATTGAAGTTGACAAGGGAAAAGTTCAAGTACTGGACTCACTATATAAAGATGCTAATGAATACTCAATCATGAGGGGGATGGTCGTCAGGTAATTTCAATCATTATCACACTATGTCGGCCTCTTTAGTTCGTTTCCTGATATCAACTAATTAATAACTCCTTTATTCATTTTCTTTGCCGGCGGGCAGGGCTTGGGAAAAGTTCACCAAAAAGGTTAAAGGCCAATGGAAACAACAGCTGACATGGGTGCGACCCAAGGTAATTAATTAAGTAGTACTAGCTAGCTACCATCTCTTTAATTCTAGTTTCAATACCATTATCATGCTTGATTAATTATTATCTGATTGAATTCTATTCTCGTAAAGGCCCTGAAGCAGGCGCCAGGGACTAATTTATGTGCATACTACGTTTGCGAGAACATTCGCATGATGGCGTCCGAAAGGAGCAAAGATGATAGAAATCGATGGGTACGTTTTCCAGAACACTATTCACAACTTTTACATCATTATCTAATATATACACACACAACTAATACATGCATATTGATCTCCTTCTTTAAAGATGAGGGACATGCGGGATAAGCTCCTACCAGAGAATCGCGTACGAGCGATTCAAGAGGAAATAGCGGGATTTTTGCTCGACCAGGTCATAGATCCCAAAGGAGAATACCATTAAACCGTACCTAGCTAGATCGACCTAATGCCTCCAGGGAATGATCTGCAAATTGTAGGAGAACTTGTATATACCAAATTGTATATATATATGTATGTGAATGGTCGTGCGAGAAATTCGATGATATATATACGATCGGTTCTACCAGAAATTCTATTTATATATATGCATAACATGTACAATATGTAGTAGCGTAAAATATGTTTGAAATGACAAAGAATTAAATGCAAAACACAAAACTAAAACGAAAAATAAATCATAAACCCATAAACCCCTAAACCTTTTAGTCCCGGTTGGTGTTACCAATCGGGACTAAAGGTCTCCCAGCCCCCAGCGCGGGTCGTGCCACGTGGTGGGCCTTTGGTCCCGGTTCGTGTTGAACCAGGACTAAAGGGGGGGGACCTTTAGTCCCCACCCTTTAGTGCCGCTTGTAGAACTGGGACTAAAGGTCCTTATGAACCAGGACAATAGCCTGATTCTGCACTAGTGGCGTCCTGTTCATCGGGAGCCAAGCCACTGGGTCGGAACGCGTCCTGTTCATCGAGAGCCAACCGGCTTGGATGGAATAGCCGGAACGTGGTCTGGCTTACCGCAAAACAGCGGAAAACGGCCATCTGTTCGACCGCGTACGGTCGAAACGGGGTCCTGTTCATCGGGAAGGGTCTGGCGTACCGCAGAACAGAGGAAACAGCCTTCTGTTCGAATGCCTACGGTCGAAACGGGGTGCTCTTGATCGGGAGGGGTGTGGCGTACCACAAAATGGAGGAAACGGACTTGTGTTGGAGCGCCAACGGTCGAAACGGGGTCCTGTTCATCGGGAGGGGTGTGGCATACCGCAAAACGGGACTCCAAGGGCTACTGTTCATCCACCGTCTACTGCCTCGCTCCAGCCTCCACGGGCTACTGTTCTTCCACCTTCGAATTCCTCCAGCCTCCACCTGCTACTGTTCATCCACCGTCGACTTCCTCCAGCCTCCACCAGCTATTGTTCACCACGGGGTCCTGTTCATCCAGCCTCCACCGGCTACTATTAAACTAACCCTCCACACTGGGTCCTGTTCAACCAGCCCTCCATGGGGTCCTGTTCATCCACCCCCAATCGGCTCGGGTGTGTGGCGGCGTCCTCTCGATCGGGGTCCTGTTCATCCAGCGGCAACGGCCTCTACTACCACGGGGTCCTGTTCATCCAACCCCCACCAAGAACTGTTCATCCAACCCGCAACAACACTCACTATTCATCAAGAGGCAGCAGGTTCGATCGGCATCAGTTAGCAGCAGTAGCGCAGGAATCACTCGATCGGGTTTAGTTAACAGCAATGGATCGATCGATCGCTCGGGTTCAGTAACAGGAAGCCAGTGCAATCGCTCGGGTTCAGTAAGCGAACGCCTGGCTCGGGTTCAGTTAGAGCCCAACGCCTCACACACACGCGCGTATGTGTACGAGAGAAACACGTAATCCCTCCATGCATCGCTCGGTCCCGACCACCCTCCGTAACCAGGAACTCCCCGAAATTTTCCTCGCCCTCGCTTCTACCACAATTTTTTCCGTCATGGACGGCCCAAAGAATGTCATGCAGGTGCGTCCCCGGCCCGCCCACGATGAAAAGCCCATTTTTGTCATAGAAGTAGGAGCCCACCACATATATGATGATACGTGCTTTTGTCACAATTATTGTCATAGAAGTGTCATAAGCATGACAGAAAAAAATTACGTTCGGCCCAAAATGTCACGGATGTGTCTTTTTTTTGTAGTGCTAGTAAGCCTCTACTAGACTAGCTCGTTGATCAAAGATGGTTAAGGTTTCCTAACCATAGACATGTGTTGTCATTAGATAACGGGATCACATCATTAGGAGAATGATGTGATGGACAAGACCCATCCGTTAGCTTAGCATATTGATCGTTCAGTTTATTGCTATTGCCTTCTTCATGTCAAATACATATTCCTTCGACTATGAGATTATGCAACTCCCGGATACCGTAGGAATACCATGTGTGCTGTCAAACATCACAACGTAACTGGGTGATCATAAAGATGCTCTACAGGTATCTCCGAAGGTGTTTGTTGAGTTGGCATAGATCGAGATTAGGATTTGTCACTCTGAGTATCTGAGAGGTATCTCTGGGCCCTCTTGGTAATGCACATCATAAGAAGCCTTGCAAGCAAATGACTAATGAGTTAGTTACGAGATGATGTATTACAGAACGAGTAAAGAGACTTGCCGATAACGAGATTGAACTAGGTATAGTGATACGGACGATCGAACCTCGGGCAAGTAACATACCGATGGACAAAGGGAATTACGTATGTTGTCATAACGGTTCGACCGATAAATATTTTCGTAGAATATGTAGGAGCCAATATGAGCATCTAGGTTCCGCTATTGGCTATTGATTGGAGAGGTGTCTCGGTCAAGTCTACATAGTTCTCGAACCCGTAGGGTCCGCACACTTAACATTCGTTGACGATATAGTGTTATATGAGTTATATGATTTGTTGACCGAATGTTGTTCGTAGTCCCGGATGAGATCATGGACATGACGAGGAGTCTCGAAATGGTTGAGAGGTAAAGATTGATATATAGGACGATGGTATTCGGACACCGGAAGTGTTTCGGAGTGTACCGGGTAGTCATCAGAATACCAGAGGGGGTACCGGACACCCCCGGGAGGGTAATGGACCTATCGGGCCATTAGAGGGGAGCACACCAGCCCACAAGGGGCTGGCGCACCGCCTATGGCAGCCGCCCAAGTAGGGGAAAGGAAAGGGGGGGGGGATTCAGCCTCCCCCTTCCTTCCCTCTTCCCCCTTTCCTTCCCCCCTCCGATAAATATGGTA
Organism: Thinopyrum elongatum; assembly: GCA_011799875.1. Taxonomy (NCBI): domain Eukaryota; kingdom Viridiplantae; phylum Streptophyta; class Magnoliopsida; order Poales; family Poaceae; genus Thinopyrum; species Thinopyrum elongatum. Next base: position 84,933,288 of record CM022302.1, on the reverse strand, counting down.
AGGGGGGCGCCACTTGGGAAGGACCCCAAGTAGGATTCGGCCTACTTGGGGGCGCCTCCTGGCTGCTCCCTCCTCCCCCCACCTATATATATGTGGGAGGGGGCGCCTAGCACAACTACAACAATCTCTTAGCCGTGTGCGACGCCCCCATCCACCGTTTACACCCTCGGTCATATTTTTGTAGTGCTTAGGCGAAGCCTTGCAGAGATAGCATCACCATCACCGTCACCAGGCTATCGTGCTGCCGAAACTCATCCACTACCTTGCCGTCTTGCTGGATCAAGAAGGCGCGGACGTCACCGAGCTGAACGTGTGCTGAACGCGGAGGTGCCGTACATTTGGTACTCGATCGGTTGGATCACGAAGAAGTTCGACTACATCAACCGCGTTGTCAAACGCTTCCGCTTACGGTCTATGAGGGTACGTAGACACACTCTCCCCCTCGTTGCTATGCATCTCCATGGATAGATCTTGCATGTGCATAGAATTTTTTTTGTTTTCCATGCACCGTTTCCCAACATGGCGAAACGCTCACAAGGCCTTGTGGCCAGGCAGTAGTGGTAGACGAGGAAGTGATTGCGCACGCACATCTGGGCGACGGCAACCTTGGGACGAGACCCGGCACGAGCGTGGGTATACTCGAGGTCAAACCCAACCACCTTGTACTTCTCCTCAGCAAGCAACAGCTCCATGATGTGGATGGAGTGCTCCACCCAGACCGGGTTGTTGGTGTACACCACCGAGAGCTCCGTGAACCTTCTGTGGGTGTCCACCATGGCATGCATGGTGAACTGCTGCTCGTCGTCGGCAGCCACTCGGAGCGCCATTGGAGCCGTGCAGGAAACCCTCTAAGAATTTGTCGTGGTGGGTGTGCTTCTTGCAATAGTGGGGCGCGATCAAAAAGTTGAAGAGACACAAGGGTTAAATGGCTGCTGTAATAAATGGGGGATGGCCGGCCTGTAATCGTCACGTCTTGTCACCGCGTTCATAGCGGAGGATTCCAGTGCACGCTTGAGAACACTGCACGCGTTTTGTTTGACCACGCGTGGGCTTGAAGAGGTGCCAAATGTATCGTTGGTGAGCCTGTTTTCACGCAACCGCGCAAGCTTCCCGCCTGGCTAGTTTGGCCATGCGGCGGCTAGAAGAGGGACAAATCATGGGCGTTTATTGGCAAAAAGCTTTGTAAAACGAAGTGTGTGGAATGACTTCGGTCATAAGTTTACCCGTGGGTGATGAGGTCAAAGTTACACATAAGGGTGATGATGGACACTCGAGTGCGATAATTAATTCTGTGCTCTACAGGGCACACGGTTGAAGAAACCAACTGTGTGCAATAATGTCGAAGATCGCAGTCGAGTTAGCTATACAGATCGTGTGCCATGAGATCGGTGAGGTAGACACATTCGAGAATGGTTAATAATATCATCGGGGGAGGCTGCTGATGAAGTCTAGGCCTGCTGGAGTCACTTGCGGTTCTTGCTCGACCCGCCTCCGCTTGTTGGCAGCCCTGTTCTCCACCTCAGGAGTCTCCTCGTCAGTGGCGCTTTCTGATAGAAGTGGGAGTACAAGGAATATTTAGTTAAAACAAGGCAATAGAAAAGTGTATTGGTAACTAGAAGTTAGTCGGTAGGAATAGAGTAAGAAAATGGAATAATGTAACACCTTGGATTTTGCCCATTTCCTTTTTCTTTTGATTTTGGTCTGGATTTGCCTTTCTGTGGCTCAGTGGTCTTGCAACCTAGAAGGATCACCCTTGACTCCTCTTCGCAAGTGGCTTGTCAACTTCAAAACCATCCCAAGGCCATGTCATTTCCATCTTGGACCAATCCCAATATTCTTTTTCTTGGGAAAAATCCTTTTTCTATTAAAGGGATAACCCTGTTGTCCTGGGTTGTGAAGCAACCCACATTCCCAAATAATTCTCATAAATTGTTTTGGTCAAATCTTTCACAAATATGTCAAAACCCTTCCTTGCCATGTTCAAAAATATTTCACAAATATTCCTTTTCTCATTTTGCCCTAGCTGCCAAGTTGTGAAGCAAGTACTAGCTAGGGTGATCCAAATGAGTTGAAATTTTGCAAGCATCTTCATATGCTCAAATCATGACTCTCCACCAAGTTTTAACCTTATCCAATCATCTATGTGAGCATAGCATCAAATCTTGGTTTCTGGTCAGATCTTCACATTGTGAAGCAACTATATTTTATACTGCTCCATAATTGCTGAAAATTTACCAGAGCATTCTCCTACCCATATAACCTATCTCCACAAAATATGGGCTCATTTCATCTTCCCAATAATTCCCTAGAATTTTCCTAAGATTCTGGTCAGAGAGGCTCATTGTGAAGGAAGTCCCATTTTGGCTTGTCCAAATGGCATGAAATTTTTATGGAACTCTCATATGACCAAATCATCATCCTATGCCCATTCTCAGCCCAAGGAAACACTATATGTGAGTGCCACATCAAGATTTATTTTCTGGACTAGATTGGTCAGTTGCAAAGCAACTATATTAAACCTTGGTCCATTTTTCTCCAAACTTCACATGATCATAGTCCTTCCTATCCCAAACCTCCCAGACATCATCCTTGACCCTTATCACTTCTCTGTTCATCACAGTGGTGTGGTCAAGTTTGCTACAACAAACTTCAGGTGATCACTCCCATCTAACCACGGTGTGTTTCATCGAGCCATCACCTCAGTTGTAACCTAGCCTGGAGGGACTACTCACTGGACATGATTTGGCCGGTCAGGGTGCACCGCGTGTGCCAGTTCACGCGGTGACCACGCGGCTGGCATACCAGCCCGTGCGCTCTGGCAGTTGGACCCTCTAGTTCATCGGTTTCCTCCTCGCCCTCGACACCTAGCCATGTCTAGGGGCTTTGCCTCGTCATCGCCTTCACTCTGGATCACTCTCCCCCTCTCACGTCCCCTCCTACGTGGTGCGGTAGCCGTGCCCGTGACATGCCCGTCTCTGCCGCCGCCACGTCCGCTTAGCTGAGCTCTCCTGAGCCTTCCCGACCTCGCCTGAGCCCTCTCCACCCCTCCGCGAAGCCTCCCGACGCCGCAAACAGACAACCACGTCCCCCTGAAGCTCCAGTGCGGGGCTAAGCTCGCCATCGCGGCCGCGCTTATCGCCTCGCCCCGTCCGGCTATAAATAGGCCGCCCCCGAGTCTCTCGACCGCACCACCAACTCCACCACCCTCACCTACCCCTCCCGAGCCTCTTCCCCAAGCCCCGGAGCTCCTCCCCGCCTCTAGTGGCTGCCATGGCCGCCGGAGAGCCTCGGCTAAATTCCGGCGAGCCAGAGCTCTTCCCTCCCTCTCTTCACCACCACCAGCTTCCCTGAGCTCCGGCGAGTTCCCCCATCTACTTCCCTCGCTGCCGGAGCAACCGTAGCCCCGACTCCCATTTAGCCCGAGGCCGCTGTCTATTGCGGCCGTAGCTCTGCTCGTGCTCGAGCTCCTCGACGGCCGCACCATGCCTGGACGGGACCGCCTCATCCCGTTGATGACGCCGGTAGGCCGGGCGCCGCCAACGATGGCCAGGGCCGCCGGCTATCGCCGGACGGAGCCGCGCCTCCCTCGGCCAGGCACGGGCACGAGAAGAAGACGACGCAGCGCCCTACCCCTACTAGCGGGTCCGACTCGGCAGTGACCCAGCCCTCCCCCTCGTTTTTTTAAGGGGCGGCAGCTGTTGGGCCGGCCCAAGTGGAGCCACAACGGCCGCACGGCTCGGCCAGTGCCCAGGCACCGGATGCTTTCAGCCCAGAACGGCCCAAGTGCATAGTGCACTTTCTTTTTATCAGTGGAATAACTGTCTGGGACCCAGATGTGAATAAAATATTTATAGAAAGGTCCTTGGCAGAAAAACCACTATAACTTTCCACTCCCTACTCCAAATGAGGTGATTCCAAAGCCCACTTCTTCGTCTCTTCGAGCCCGTCATGCTGGTACCATTTTCATAATGTTTTGACACTGTGAAAATGACCATTTTGCTCTTGCCCGTAAACAGCCCCCTTCAAGAGAGAACTGTTTTCGGCAATCATTTCCGCGGACTCTCCGCACCCCCTTCCCGATGGTTTCTTCACCCCAGGCAAGCCACAACTTTCATTTGCATAATTGAATTACAATATCATAGTCAAACTAATTACTTTAATAGCAAGTACGAAGTATTTTTAAAATGAATTAGATTATGCAAGGCTTGAGTAAATTCTTGAATAGGTGACTACCATGTTGAGTACCGGATGGTTAGTGACTAGTAGTTTACCCACTCGTTGATGCCATGACATTGAGATTACCATCTATGATGATTTTGGATTTCGTCCGGCAATTTGTGGAGACGAATTAGTAGCAGTAGCTTGAACATAGTGGCTATTGGATTACTAGTTGGTTAATGTTTTTAATTGGATTATTATGCTGTCGGAGTGTCAGTTATGATGAAGAGATTATTCGGAGATAGGATACTTCATGGTTGATCCAGAGTCACCTGTCCGGACTTATCCGTGCAGCCACATTTACCGGTATGGGACGGCCTTAACTTGGTCTGGCTCTATGCTCTTTCACCGGTACCACCAGACAGGGAAGGTTATGCGTGCGCGCTACCCTGGCCCGGTAGGCGACGATAACCTTGTGAGCCCAGTTGAGTTATATGGTACCAGGTCCCCGTTTGGGATAGTTGTTAGCCACGACGGTGGCAGGTGTCACGCGGTGACACAAGGGCCACACAGGGCAGGACTTAGGGGAAGAATGATTGCCAGTGGTACGATGGGAGAGTCACGGGTTAGGCGGCTTTCGTTGGAGCAACGCTGGTCCACCCGAATGGGATCACAAGGTCAGGTGCTCCATAGTGTGGGTAAAGTGCGCAACCTCTGCAGAGTGTAAAATCTATTCGAATAGCCACATCCACGGTATTGGACAGTCTGTCCAGACCTCACTAGGTGGTCAACCATAGTAGTGATAATGATGGAAGAACTCGTCTTAAGATCGAAAGTACTCGGTGGATCGTGAGTATTCTGAGGGTTGTGAGGCAACCCGGAAGAGAGTAAGTTTGTCAGACTTGCAGTGTAGATGGTATCAGGAATATGATATGTTAGCCATGGGATGGCTATGAGATGAGTGGTTGGATGACCACATGATTTGGATTGGATTTGGAACAGATTCAGATTGGATCCTGAGATTATTCGGAGTATGGATTAAATATGCTTTACCTTACTACATTTACTTCAGTAGTTATCTTGCTAGATAACCATGCTTGGTAAGCACTGGCTAAAGCTAAACCTAGTGGGTTGATCCAGAGTAGCCTATTACTGTCACCCTCAACTGTTTCTTCAATAACAATAAGTCTTGACCTAATCTTGACTGCTATGATGTTGTCTTGCCTTAATGCTGATGTTTGTTGTGAGCTTGCGAGTACATTCAAAGTACTCACCTGGCGTGTCATGCCAGTTTGCAGGTCATGCCATGATTGCTTGCTTGTCAAGGATCCCGAGTTTGCGATCTAGGATACGCGTTCTAGCCAGAGTCCCTGCGGAGTGGAGTCCATCACCGCCGTTGCTGTTCCACTGCCGAGAGTTACTCCGCTACCTCAGGCTGTTCCGTTGCTAGCATAGAGCTACCTCGGGCAGGCGTAGTGTCACCGTGCTAATGTAAACCTTGTACCCTTGTAGCCATATCCATTGTAATAAAGAGCTGATTTGTTCTATGCCAACAGTGCCGTATTCCAGAAGACTTGTCCCTGGGCTGGAATACGGGGCGTCCCGGTCTTCTCTGAGCCGGGGTGCCACAAATAACAATTGGTTGCTTAAATACTAGACAATTCCTTTGATATTGCTGGGTAAGTCAACATGCAGATATTTGAAAAGAACACTTACTTTGAACAAAGTATGGACGGATGATATCGTCGGGGAAGTTAGCATATATCTCATGACCAGGCTCTTTTATGTGCAGTGCAATTTTAGTGCCAGCTTTCAGTACATAAAAGTTAGAAATTTCTGTCCAAAGGCCCCTCCCAAAATAGCAGTCACCACATTCATCAAGTCTTACAGTAGCACCGATTGTAAATCCATGGTTTGTGTTCAGTATGACATCCCTGCAGTCTTGATTCATGTAAAGGGAAAGATTGTGTACTACAGATTCTATTGCATAGCAAGGGACGCGCTGCAGAAAATGGTAGGATTGTTAAAGAATATGGTAACATGCAAATATGGGCGCAATTGATAGAACTGTACAACAGTTGAAATCAAAAGGCAAAAATGTATAATTAAACAGATAGGGTAACCATAATGTCATGGAAATATGAGAGTAATCGAAAGAACAATACATCATTAATTTGCCTAATATAGAAAGAAGAGGAAAAAAAATCCCCTTTGACGTATAAGTTGCATGTGGCACCTTTTATCAAAATGCAGCAATATATAGTATATGTTCAGGAAAGTAGGCCATGCCAACTGATTTAGGGTGAGATTGAACATACCGCGCGCATCCTCAAGTCATCTGGTACGGTGAGATGGAACTCCATGGATGTCTGGCCGAGGCCGCAAAGTCTTGATGTGTCCGCGCACTATACACTCTATGAATGAAAGAAAATCCTCAAATCAGCTCGAATAAAAATGAATTCACGGCAATTTCGGCCGGGTGGTTAAAGGAGGCAGATGAACTGGGATAAGAGATGAGATAATATCTAATTAAATTAGTTACCTTGTTGTCCATGAGAAAAAACACTCAATACGGCGGATTCCCCAATCGGGCAGAGCTGGGTCGATCACGAGCAGCGTCGAGAAAGTCGATGGCGATAGGCGGCGGCAAGCGGAAGTGGCGAAATGTGGTGGGGTTTGCCGGCAGCCTGGCGGCGGCGACATGCATGGAGCTAAGTGGTTGCCACAGTGATAGGCGGTGCCATGCAGAGTCTCGGAGGAGCTTGTGCAGGTGTGAATGGGGACCGGAGGGGGTGGCGGGTGGGGTGAGGGTTTTTGTGACGTGGGGATGGTGAGGGTTTTCTTTTTTCTTTTTTGAATTGGGTGGTGAGGGTTTTCTGTCCCAAAAAGAGTTTCGGAGGCAACAGTTTGCTAGAGCCAACTATGTGTGATTGACGTAACAGGGAAAATGTTTATGCATGTCACAAAAAATTATATCATTGAACATTATGTTCAAATACGCATCCAATGATATAATTTTTGCTGACCTGCACTAACATTTTGTCAGTTAAATCTTTGGTCAAAATTTAACACAAATTACAAAGGGGACCAATAAACCAGGACGGAGGTAGATTCCATCAACCGAACTGATTGCATCCATATCCCACATTTAGACATAAGTAAACATAGATTAAATATACTCAGACATAGATAATAAGCGTACACAAGCATAGTTCAACCATAAGTACATAGTTAAACCGTCATTAAGACACTACATAGCCATACATAGTTCGATCGCACATCTCATCTCATCTGCCGGCATGATCCTGAAGCTTCTCCAGGTACTCGGCGTACACAGCGTGCGCCCCCCTGCGAGAATACTTCTGCTTGAAGGAGCCAACGGCCCGTCCTCTTGCATGCTCCAGAACACTTTGATACGCGTCATGAAGCTTTTGGTTGCAAAATGGGCATCGATAGCCCCAGTTCCAGGTCCTAATACGCCTGTTATGCATTCCCGCATAAAGCTCCCGGAGGATTTGCCTCTTTGTACCGCCTCTGGCCATCTTCATCCTCGCTGTTGACATCGTCAGACAGCACCTGTACATATAGTAAAATAAATGTGGTGTCAAATTTGGAATACAAACTAATCTCTAGCGAACATTTGGCAGTTGCCAAAATTTGGCATCAAATCAATGTTTTCATGCCGTAAAGTAGGATTAGGAATTTATGGCTACTTTTTAGACATATCCAGAGATTATGGTTCGGTTTTGAAGCACAATCATCTATGTACAGACCAATCTTGAAGAAAATAATGGCACAAACATATATGTAGGCCATTCAAAATCAATTGTAAAGACCTGGCTAGGAATTATTAGCACGAACACTAACCCTAGTCGGATTATTAGCAGAAATCAATTGCAAAGATGAAACAACTAATCACTTATCACTTGTACCATTCAAATAATGAATACACTACACGGATCTAACGAAACTTACTCAGATTTCATGGATTGGGAGAACATAACCATAGGATTTCTATTCCAAAAAGGGGGAGGCAGGACGCAGGAGTAACCAGAGAAACCCTAGAATGTATTTGACACATAAATGGGTATAGATGACTAACCGGTTTTCCGTCGTCGTCGACGGAGTCATCGCCCGAGTCGTCATCGGAGTCGGTGTGGACCTCCGGCTTCGGCTATGGAAGCACGACGCCGTCGACGATGTCACGGTGCAACGATACCTCGCCGGCGACGACGGCAACCTCTGTCTCCATCTCCACGCCGTGCTCCGGTGCTTCGACAGCCCCGGCGTCGCCACTCCCTCCGATGAGGCGTTTCAGCTGTATCCTCATACACTGACGGCTTTGAGGACTGAGAGCGGCGTCGAGGATGCAAGCGGAGAGAGAGGATTGTGTGTGTGGCGAGGATGGGGGGTGCGGCCGCTCGGGCGCACCATTAATATGGAGTAGTGGGAGAGAGACGGGCGGTGGTCAAACTGCTGGCTCGCCTCCCGGTGAGCCTGCACACCGGATTGCTGGCATGCCTACCATCATTTCAAACAGCTACTCACATGCCTTCCGATGACACTGCGCAGCGAGCACACCTCCCGTCAATTCACACACCTGCACGCACACCTCCCGGTCTGCCTGCGCGGCGGACTGCTCGCATGCATCCCGTCAACTCACGCCTGCTCACACGGCACACGGGTCACATGGCGGCACATATATTGTTTTTCTATTTTGATGATTAATGCTCCCGCTTTATTGCTGAACCGAAGCACGACACGTATCCATTGTTGGTCTAACGCCCACGGTTTGAATAAATAATTCGTTTGTGATATTGGTTCCCAATTATTAATTGTATCCCATTTGTAAGAAGATAAAGATTACATCAAAACTTGTCTCTAATTTGACAAAAAAATGTACAATGCCACTATGTATTGGTGTCCATATGACAACACGATAAGTTTCATGAATTTCAAATAAGTTTTGGATGTACTAGATTTTAAAAATCAAGATTCTCAATGTTTGAAATTTCTTGCACGGGGAGTAAACATATGCACCCAGTGATACACATGTGTTTTTTCTATCCATTTAGGTGCACTGTCATGTGTGCATATAGCTCAAATTTGATTTTTGCACATTATACCTCTAGAAAATCAATCAATGTACTAAAATGTCTTAATGATCTCTGGGTTTTTAAAAAATTAAAATGTGCCTCCTTTGGTAACATATGTTCACCGCGGGAAAATTTAACATGCATCATAGTTTTGGTGGATGTGCGGTGTGTGTGCATCTGGGGGGGCTGGCAGTACATTACGAGTCGTGAGCCACCGTGTGGGTTGGCCGTTTTGTGAGGCAGGTGCCACATCAGAGTCGTGAATTCGTTATTTAAAACATTACACAACCCTTTCATACATACATGTTTTGGCCACATGCATTCGGTGGTTGTCCTACATGACACTCACTCGCGTGTGACGCTTTCTGTGGGCCGCGAGGTCATCGTCCATCACTTTGACCAACAGTGGGCAGAGAGGTTAATTTGACCAGCAAGGTAGAATCTTTTTTGTTTGTGTTATGGTGGGAGTATATAGTACGCGTCGAAGAGGTGGGAGGGGACTAGCATATATACTACGTACGCGTCCGTGAACACGTACACCTCACTCAGTGTTGGGACTTTTCGGTTCTGAGGCAGGTACCACATCAAAGTTGTGCATTGTCTATTCAAACATCACACAACACCTCTTTGGGCCACATGCATGCAGGCAGTGGTTATCCTAGGACACTCACGTGTGATGCTTCCATCTGTGGGCCCGCAAGGTCATCGTCGATGCATGCATCACTTTGACCTACATCGGGAGAGGTTAATTAATTTCACCATCAAGGATGATTCTTTTTGGGTTGTATTACGGTAGGAGCATATAGTATGCGTCGAAGAGGGGGAAGGGGACCAGCATATGTAGTACGCTTCATGAACCACGCTCTGTGTGGGGACTTTATGGTTTTCGAGGCATGTGCCACATCAAAGTTGTGAATTTTGGGTATTCAACATATGTTTGGCCCACATGCAAAGCGATGGTGGTTGTCCTCTCGCACCCACTCATGCGGTTATCAGCGATATCGATGCTTTCCATCTATGGGCCTGCTTGGTCCATCAGTACTTTGCCTGACAACGAGAGAGCTTAATTTGACTTAGGAGGGGATTATTTTTTTGTTTGTATTATGGTATAGGTCATGCTCTGGGATGACATGATACAGTTTGAGCACACATGCATGTGTACGCATGAATCCTTCCCATGGAGTCGAAGTGGCCAGTACCACGACACGTCATGAACCGGTCTCGCTTTGTGTGGGGACTGTACGATTTTCGACGCACGCGCCACATCAATGTTGTGAATGGTATTCAAACATGCATGCATGCATCACCTCCATACATACATATGCATGTAGTGGTTGTCTTCTAATGGTACCCTCCCTCTCGTGGTTATCGGCGACAAACCTATATATTCATGGGCCCGCGTGGACATCCATGGTCACTTTGACCGACAACAAGATAGGTTACCATGGCGGATTCTTCCTTTGGTTCGTGTTATCGTAGTAGGTCATGGTGAGATTCAGACCTAATTAAGTTTGAGCGCATACTATGCATGCATGCATGAATCCCCGTCATCGGCTCGAAGTGTGGTGTGACATACATATGCATCGTCAACTAACCCTCGCTCCGTGTGGGGATTTTCTGGTTCCAAAGCACGGTGCCACATCAAAGTTGTTCCATTGTGTATTCAAACATCAACACCTCCATACATATGTTTCGGCCACACGCAGGCAGTGGTTGTCTATGGGGACTAGCTACTTGCGAGATTATTGGCGAGCTAGCCCATCTCTATGGCCGCATGGACGGCCATCACTTTGACCAACAACAAGAGAGATGTTGTACGGCCAAGGTGGATTATTCTTGGTCCGTTTTACGATACATCTTGGTGAGATGCCCTTTCCCGCCGACTGAAAGTGTGTGTGTGTGTGTGTGTATGTGTGTGTGTGTATGCGCGTGCGCGCGTGTGTGTGTGTGTGCGTGTGTGCGTGCGTGTGTGTGTGTGTGATGGGAGGGGACTGCTACTTCGCACTTTGCTAGGTGAACCTCCGTGGGGGCGGTCATGCGTTCAAAGCTTAGGATTCCCCTTCTGCTGACGCGAGGGGGGGTTGGCAAGCAATACCGTGCGCTTTGCGAGATAGGTGCCACATTGAAGTTGCATTTGGTATTTGACCATCAAACCACCCTTTTCATACATATATTTGGTCCACATGCAAGTGTGTTCATGTTCTGACCCTTTCCCGCGTCATTTTCGCCAAATTTATGAACATTAGACAAGTCGGATGACACAACAAACACGGTTCACTCACACTAACCATGTGCCACGCCGGTGCCCCTGTCACACACATCAGCACAGTACATTGGGCTCCACGAGGCTTCCCCTCTCAAAAATATCTACCCGCCTGCAGGTTTTTTCTGTTTGATAACACACGGTTGTTATGTTTCGACCGTGTGTGATGTTTGTTGTTCCCGCTCCCGCCTGTATCCCTTGAAAATATCAGCCCGGCTCAAGGGTTTTTCTGTTTCATAACACACAGTCGTTATTTTTGGACTGTGTGCGATGCACCATCATCCAAATTTTCAATAGCCCCGGCATTTCACTCCCGCATAGTAAATTTTTCAGTAGCCGCGTCATTTCCTCAAACACACCCCCCCTCCACACACACACCCCAAAACCTCCTCGGGCGCGCACACACACCCCACCCCCCACCACAACCCCTTCCTCGCTCGAAACCCTAGCAAGGTCGCCGCCGTCGTCGCCGCAAGGCCTCCATTGTCAACATCTGCCGGTTTGCCCGTGCAGCTTACCCACCGATCTCCATATATACCCAGGCCGCCCTGAGTTTCTTAGATGACGCCTGCCAAACGCCCCCTTTCTCACAGATCCCCATCCCCATCCCCCACTCCAGAGTGTCGCACCCTAAGCCCGGCTACGCTTCCCGTGGAGCTCAAGGAGCGACTAGCCCAAAAGAGGTGTATGCGACCTCTTCGCCCGACGTCGCCGAGGTGGCCGCCGAGGAAGCTGACGACCATTACTGGCCGCAGGCACTCAATCAGTGGGCTAGAGTATGCGGGTATGTCGCGGACGCCAGCTACGACATCGAGGTCATCGACAGCGACGGCCTGACACGGGCTATGTCACAGGTTAAGTGGCCCACCCCCAACTCCCCGGGTTCAACCGCCGTCGATCTCATCCATGGCCCCGCCGCTGATCTCCTCTGGCTCGCTGTCAAGAATTTGCCATCCTACATCGCCATCGAGCCCCTTTTATCATTTCTGAAGGACACGTTCTGTGACGCTGGCTTGGGATCCATAGCTTCCAAGTCAGACCTCATCGACGATGACCACGAGGAGGGCACACTCTCCGCCTCTTCCAAGGGGAAAGAGCCCATCTGCTCTTCCAAGGGGAAAGAGCCCGTCTGCGACATCAGGGAGGGTACCCTACAGCCGTGCTCTTCCAAGGGGAAGGAGCCCATCTGCGACAACATGGAGCGCACCCAGGGTCCGTGCTCTTCCCATGGGAACGAGCCATCTGTGAAAAGTGAGGAAACCCATGATTTTTTTTGCCGTGCCTCTTCACAGGGGGGAACCCATGATTTGTTTTGTCGGGTCCCTTTCGTAGTGTAGTGAGAATATGTCCAGTTTTAATTGCTATATTTGGTTGTTTGCAGTATGCCTTGTTTATTTCAGTTGTTCACAATGTGATGCTCTATATGTGCAACTATTTACTGTGCAGTACATTTTCATCAATACCAGTTTTAAACATACCGATAGGAATGCATATATTTGCTTGCTGTTAAGCCTGTTATAGCTAGCATATGCCTCTTTTAAAGTTTTTTGGTTGTTCGGTTGTTTGTAGTTAGCATATGTCTAGTTTCAAATGCTATCTTTGGTTGTTCGTAGTATGCCTTGTTTATTCCAGTTATTCACAAGGTGATGTTCTATATGTGCAAGTATGAACTGTGCAGTTCAATTTCATCAGTACCAGTTTCAACAATACCACTATGAATGACTACATTTGGTTGCTCCATGTTGTAGTTAACACGCCTTTCCATTTTTATTTAACAATAACCAGTGTACTTAGACCGGCACAATACCAGTTTGAATGACTATGTTTGCTTATTGTTAAATGTTAGGCCTGTTGCAGTTAACACACCTTTCCACTTGTTTTGCTTTACTAGCGTGCTTAAACCTGCACACTGAAGCTATCTTTTGGAGATTATTTTGTCTACCATGGATATATTTGGTTGATGTTTAGCATGTTGTGCTTAACATGCCTCTCGATGTACTTACACAGGACAATTTTGGGAACGACTGTTGTTTTCCGTCGAGGTTAGTTTTATCCATCCCATTGCTTATATATACTCACTGTTCAGGATATCGGTAGCTGGTACCATATAGGCCGGGGGCTGATAAGGGACTAATCGGTGAATCGGACTTTTAACTGAATATATCTATAACCCATTTATCGTTAGGTTAACTAGGGCCATATGTAATATATCTGAGGCTACATAGCAACATGCACTGTACTGAATGTCTAAATATGCAATCCTATGCTACATAGCAACAAGGAAGAGTGTTACCTTAATGTTCTGATGATGTCTAGATATACGTAGAAGAGCAGCAGCAACAACAACAACAACGACACAACCCTGTTTGGGTACTCTAACTTAGCTAGAGGTTAGAGTTAGTTTCTAGCTCATGACTAACCCTGAACTAACTCTAGCCAAAGAGGTGTTTGGATGACAGGGTTAGATTGACAATAAATGCACTAGGAGAACTAGCTCCAATTAGCACCTCTTGGGTGGGATAGTTTTTTTGGGTGGGTTAGATGCAACTAGCTCAAACTAGCCCTCATGTCTGGATATACTTTAGGGCTATTTGAGCCCAAACTAGCTCAAACTAACTCTAACCCATGGATACAGCTGCAGTTAATCAGCCGATAATTTGTAAGAATGCAATAAACTCCCTGCGTCCCATAATATAAGATGTTAATTCATCTAATATGTGAGTATATTGGATGTTATAATATATTATATAATGGGACCGAGGGAGTGTTGTACTACATCATTGTGCAATTGCTGTTTAGCTTCTAATATTAACTTGGTGCTTTTTAGGTACATATGTCATTGGTAAAGATCCGCGCTTCGATCCTTTCTGCGTATGGGGCAATGAGAGATTGATGAACCAGCATCAAGCGAGGAAGCTGATAAAGATTGTTAGTAAAATGGGTCAAAATATGGCAATTAAACTATTTGTTTACACTTTATCCAAGACAACAGCGAACTGCAGGATGGTAAGTAAGAACTCTGCAGCCTTCTTTTTACTGCCCATAATGAGTTGTGTTAGATGACAATGTCTGAATCTTTTTCCTTTGAAGTGGTTCCCAAAGCAGTTTACTCAAGGTTACCTCTCAAACTACATGATTGGTGGGCATGCAAAGGTTAAAGTATTTCTACCAGAACACGATGATTATCTAGATGTGTTCATGAAGACAGTGAAGGATGGGCGGTCGGCCATCACAAGGGGTTGGAGTAGAGTCGTGTGTGCCTTCTACATGGAGGAGAGCACAATATGGGCATTCCGCTTCACCTTGTTTAGCAACCAGAATGTATTACGCCTCTTTCTTTACCGTCTTTAATAGTACAAGTATACAACCGTGGTTCATCATTCTTTATTTGGTGCTTATGTAAATCTTGAACATATGTACATGTGAATCAAATAATGCATTGGTTGTTTGAACCGGATTGATATGAATAAAGCTATAGCATACTTTCAAATTCAAATCCGGTACAATTTTAAATAGTAGCAATTAAATTACGGTGAAATTACACTCTGCAGGTCATTACAGCGCACACGGTCGGTAAAACACAAACGTTTGTGATATAAACCATAATCCGACATGGTTCACAGAGAGGAAACGTGTGCGAGCATGCACACAGTTACCGTTTGCAAACCGTGTGTGATGTCAGACAATATCACAAACGATGCGGGCAAACTAAACATTTGTGATAGTTGCCTTATCGTGCACGATTTGCAACTATGAACTATTTCTGATGTGGTACGCATCATAAATGTTGCACCACAGAATAGCGTGTGTGATAGTTATCATGTACGACGATGTTACGACGGTCCAACGTTTCGTAATCCTATCCGACACTCGTATGATGATTAGCTAATCTTCTTAATTAGTTATCGCACACAGTTTGGGAAAAGTGAATGTGTGTGATTGTCTGCTTATCATACATGTTCTATAATCGTGAACCATTTGTGATGGGCCGCGCATCGTAAACGTAGCACCATAGAATACCGACTGCGATGGCAATGCGAGCACAAACGAGTAGCAAGGATGAAGCGTTTGGGATATTCGAGATATCAGAAACAGTTTTATAGGGACAACTGCATGCACCAAGGCTCCCTATCCTCGACGGTTTCTGGGTCGTGTGGGAAGGACCCCCCTATCGCAGTCACTCACTTGGCGACGGTTCAAAACGCCGTCGCTGAAAGGGGTTAAAAACCGTGTGTATAGCACCTCGCTGTACCAGTGCCCAAACCACCTTGAATTTTTGGGAGGCAGCAAGTTTTCCAATTAACTAAATCATATTTATTTTTATCTTCATTTTCCTGCCACACTAGCCTGTTACTATAGAAGTCAGCTTTTTTTCTAATTCCAACAGGCAGGGGATAAAAAGACATCATAAAAATGGGGATGTTAGTGAGGAGGGATTGGATTAGAGTCACTCTGCCAGCCATATTCAACAAACTCTCTTGCCAGCAAGCACATATTTTCTCAATTTTTTCGGTGAATTTTGTCCAAAATTTATTACTTAATCTTACATCAGAGACAGGTAAACCTAAATATTTCAAAGGCATTTTCCCCAATTCACAAGTGAAGATCTCTTGATAGACATGTGCTTTAGCAGTTGCCTCACCAAACATGAAGATCTCACTTTTGTGAAAATTAATAGTCAACCCAAACATCTGCTCAAAGGCACTGAGGATGAATTTTAAATTTCTTGCACTCCCCTCAGAATCTTATAAGAGAAATATTGTGGCATCAGCATATTGGAGCATATTCACTGCATTATTGCCAAATTCAGACAAACTCCTTTAGGAGAGCCACATTCCTTGGCTTTATCCACAATGATGGCCAGAGCATCAACAGCTAAGTCAAACAACAAGGGGGACAGGGCATCACCTTGTCTCAAACCCTTGTTAGTTTTAAAATATGGACCAATGACATCATTCACATTGATCCCAACATGCCCCCAATCATATTGTGCATAATTAGTTCACGCCATTGATCAGGGAAGTTTTTTAGTTTAAGCATTTTATAAAAGAAAGGCAATTTTATTTTATCATAAGCTTTCTCAAAATCCACTTTCAAGAGGAGTGCACTATGTTTTTATGATGAATAGTGTTGAGGGCCTCATGTAGCACCACCACCCCCTCCATAATATATCTTCCTTAGGGAATCTCCAACGTCCACCCGAAATTATCCAATGGAATCAATGGTAATTGGGCTCCATGAATCAAGCAGTTTTATATGAATTGACATGAAGTTTAGTGAACAAACTACACCACTTTTAGTCCAATTATCTTGCATACACCCTATATAAGAATATTCTACCAAAAAATTGGATGTACAGATGTACACCCATGCACCCATGTGGACCTTCCCCTGAACCTAACGGATCTATAGAATCTAGGCAGGGATTTCTTTGAATAAAGGAAAACAGAAACCTTGGCCTTCCCCAAAAAAGAAAAAAAGCACTGACTATAGAAAACTTAGGATTTCAACAAAAAAGGAAGATAAATCACTGACCTCTTCTCTGTCGTCATCGCCGTCGACCATGGGCTCGGGCAGAGGAGGCAGCAGTCGCGGCAGCGGAGTCACCTGCTCAGGATGAAGATCGAGGACAACGGCGAGGACGTCAAGACGACCCTGCTGCCCGCTCAACCCCTCACTAGCGGCGATGGGTTTCTCCAAGTCCAGCTTCATATGGGGCTTCGGCCCCGGCGTGGCCCCTCCCTCCCATGGTGCACTTGGGAATCTCGACAGCGGAGGTGTAGCGGTGGGAAGGGTGCATGGCTAGCAGTGAGGCGGGAGGAGAAAACCCTCATTTGTAGCTATTTTTGGATTTGTGGATGGGGAAGAGGACAATGGGGTGACAATGAGATTAATAAGGGAGAAGTGGAGTGGCCAGCTCTAGACTTTGGGATGACTTAACTAGTACTACTTTGGCCACATTCACACCACCCCGTCCATTGTTCACGCCGCCCCTTCTTTGCTAGGCCAGGTTTGAGATGGACACGGTCGTGCATAGTCAGGATTTAGGAGTAATGCACGTGCCATGTTATTTTTTTTAATATATTGTAAAACTTCACTAACAATGCAATGGCAAATGAAAAATGGTGAAACTTCAACATTAACTAGTGTTCATTGACTTTGATTTACAAACAATTGAATTATTATATTTATTTGTTATTTCCTAAATATTGAATTTCAAGATGCACCTAACCCATGGAAGTTAGTTCAAATTTGTCTCATCCAATCTCCGCCGATGACCGCGCAGATTTGTCTACCATATGCATGTCGCTCGCGCATCCGGTACCGGGGAGGGGAATCTGGATGCGATGCCATGCCATTCATATCGACCCATATCATGTACCCCTAGCTAACTGGGCCAACAACATACACCGCTAGCCTACTCGATCCAAACCATGCTCAACTAGACACGTTTGATGGCAAGTAGTGCATGATGCCCAATCTCGGTGTGCAAGATGTGTAGTTGGCTAGCGTTGCACGGTTTGAGTATAGGTGGCTAGGTGTGCATGACTCGGAGCTAGATGTCTGGCCTTCCTAGTTATTAAGCATTCTTGGTTTGGATAACTGGTTTTTCCATGTGGCTCGAATTAATCTGTTGAATCTGCAATGTGTTTATTTTTCATCAACATATTTTACTGATAGTATGCCAACTCTCACTTAACCTGATCAATAACTACCTTATATGTGTTGCAGGGAAACAATGGGAGGCACTGAGGTTTACCATCGAGATTTGCAAATGCATGTTCCTTTGGCTAATAGCACATTATTGTGCAATTGTAGAAACCATTCTAATATTTAGGTTTTTAACAATTTAGTCTTGCACATGTAGGTACCGCTGTTAGAGGTTTTGACTCATTGTTCGACCCATTTTGCATATGAGGAAATGAGATGTCCATGAATATCAGTCATGTCAAGAAAATTGGAAAGATTGTTAGGATAAAAAAACTAGCGATGAAAAGCAACAAGATCTTTGTCTGCACAATGAAGAAGACATCAGTGAACTACATGATGGTACTAACTCATATACCTTGTTTTTTATTCTTTTGTGCCATTTCAAAATTTACAGAAGATATTTATGCATATCTTTGTTTTCAGGTCTTTCGAAAGCAGTTCACCGATGATTACCTCTCAAATCACCTGTATGGTCAAGAGGCGAGGAAGGTATTCATACAATACCCACAGTACAATATTGAAGTCTTTCTTAAGAGGACAAAGGATGGGCGATCAATCATCCACAAGCACTGGCCTAAAGTTTCAAGGACCTTCGCATAATTGAAGGCTCAATATGTTGGGAAACGTTGCATGGAAAACAAAAAAAATTCTATGCACACGCAAGATCTCTCCCTGGAGATGCATAGAAACAAGGAGGAGAGTGTGTCTACGTACCCTCATAGACCGTAAGCGGAAGCGTTTATTAACGCGGTTGATGTAGTCGAACTTCTTCGCAATCCAACCGAGCGAGTACCGAATGTACGGCACCTCCGTGTTCAGCACACGTTCAGCTCGGTGACGTCCTCGCCTTCTTGATCCAGCAAGACGGCGAAGTAGTGGATGAGTTCCGGCAGCACGATGGCGTGGTGACGGTGGTGGTGATGCTATCTCCGCAGGGCTTCGCCTAACCACTACGAAAATATGACCGAGGGACAAAACTCTGGAGAGGGGTGCCGCACACGTCTAAGAGATTGTCATCGGCTATGTGTGGCGCCCCCTCCCACATATATATAGGTGGGGGGAAGAGGGGAGGCAGCCAGGAGGCACCCCAAGTGGGGCCAAATCCCACTTGGGCTCCTACCCCAAGCCGCGCCCCCTTCCTTATTTGTGCGCGGGAGGAAGGCAGGGGGAAGTGGCGCCCCCCCCTTTCCTTTCTTTCATGAGGAGGGAAAGGCAGGAGGGGCCAACCCTCCCCCATTCCTTCCCCTAGGGCTGCCGGCTAGGGAGAGGGGCGCACCAGCCCCTTGTGGGCTGGTGTGTTCCCCCCTTTGGCCCATTAATCCCATATAGCCTCCTGGGGCTGCCCGGAACCCCTTCCGGTGATCCGATGACTATCGGTACCTCCCGAAACTCTTCCGGTGTCCAAATAGTATCGTCCTATATATCAATATTTACCTCCGGACCACTCCGGAGCTCCTCGTCATGTTTGTGATCTCATCCGGGACTCCGAACAACATTCGGTCACCAAATCATATAACTCATATAACACTATATCGTCAACGAACGTTAAGCGTGCGGACCCTACGGGTTCGAGAACTATGTAGACATGACCGAGACACCTCTCAGGTCAATAACCAATAGCGGAACGTGGATGCCCATATTGGCTCCTACATATTCTATGAAGATCTTTATCGGTCGAACCTTATGACAACATACGTAATTCCCCTTGTCTGTCGGTATGTTACTTGCCCGAGATTCAATCGTCGGTATCTTCATACCTAGTTCAATCTCATTACCGGCAAGTCTCTTTACTCGTTCCATAATACATCATCTTGCAAATAACTCCTTAGTCACTTTGCTTGCAAAGCTTCTTATGATGTGTATTACCGAGAGGGCCCAGAGATACCTCTCCGATACACGGAGTGACAAATCCTAACCTCAATCCATGCCAACTCAATAGACACCTTCGGAGATAGCTCTAGAGCATCTTTATGATCACCCAGTTACCTTTATGATGTTTGATAGCACACAAGATATTCCTCCGGTATCCGGGAGTTGCATGTTCTCATAGTTGAAGGAATATGTATTTGACATTAAGAAAGCAGTAGCAATAAACTGAACGTTCATATGCTAAGCTAACGGATGGGTCTTGTCCACCACATCATTCTCCTAATGATGTGATCCCATTATCAAGTGACAACACATGTCCATGGTTAGGAAACCTTAACCATATTTGATCAACGAGCTAGTCTAGTAGAGGCTTACTAGGGACACGGTATTTGTTTATGTATCCACACATGTATTTAAGTTTCCGATCAATACAATTCTAGCATGAATAATAAACCTTTATCATGAATAAGGAAATATAAAATAACAACTTTATTATTGCCTCTAGGGCATATTTCCTTCAGTCTCCCACTTGCACTAGAGTCAATATTCTAGTTCATATCGCCATGTGATTAACACCCATAGTTCACATCGCCATGTGACCAACACCCAAAGAGTTTACTAGAGTCAATAATCTAGTTCACATCGCCATGTGATTAACACCCAAAGAGTACTAAGGTGTGATCATGTTTTGCTTGTGAGAGAAATTTAGTCAACGGGTCTGCCACATTCAGATCCATATGTATTTTGCAAATTTCTATGTCTACAATGCTCTGCATGGAGCTACTATTGCTAATTACTCCCACTTTTAATATGTATCCAAATTGAGACTCATAGTCATCCGAGTCGGTGTCAAAGCTTGCATCGACGTAACCCTTTACAATGAACTCTTTATCACCACCATAACCGAGAAACATTTTCTTAGTCCTCTTTAGGTACCTAAGGATAATTTTGACCGCTGTCCAGTGATCCACTCCTGGATCACTATTGTACCCCCTTGCCAGACTCATGGCAAGGCACACAATAGGTCTGGTACACAGCATGGCATACTTTATAGAACCTATGGCTGAGGCATAGGGAATGACTTTCATTCTCTCTCTATCTTCTGCCGTGGTCGGACTTTGAGTCTTACTCAACTTCACACCTTACAATACAGGCAAGAACTCCTTTGAATGATCCATTTTGAACTCCTTCAAAATCTTGTCAAGGTATGTACTCATTGAAAGTATTATCAAGCATCTTGATCTATCTCTATAGATCTTGACGCCCAATATGTAAGCAGCTTCACCGAGGTCTTTCATTGAAAAATTCTTGTTCAAGTATCCTTTTATGCTATCCAGAAATTCTATATCATTTCCAATTAGCAATATGTCATCCACATATAATATTAGAAATGCTACAGAGCTCCCACTCACTTTCTTGTAAATACAGGCTTCACCGTAAGTCTGTATAAAACCATATGCTTTGATCACCTCATCAAAGCGTATATTCCAACTCCGAGATGCTTACACCAGTCCATAGATAGATCGCTGGAGCTTGCACACTTTGTTAGCACCTTTAGGATTGACAAAACCTTCTGGTTGCATCATATACAACTCTTCTTTAAGAAATCCATTAAGGAATGCAGTTTTGACGTCCATTTCCAAGATTTCATAATTATAAAATGCGGCAATTGCTAACATGATTTGGACAGACTTAAGCATCGCTACGGGTGAGAAAGTCTCATCGTAGTCAACCCCTTGAACTTGTCAAAAACCTTTTGCGACAAGTCGAGCTTTATAGACAGTGATATTACCATCAGTGTCCGTATTCCTCTTGAAGATCCATTTATTCTCAATGGCTTGCCGATCATCGGGCAAGTCCACCAAAGTCCACACTTTGTTCTCATACATGGATCCTATCATAGATTTCATGGCCTAAAGCCATTTATTGGAATCTAAACTCATCATAGCTTCTTCATAGTTTGTAGGTTCACTGTTGTCCAACAACATGACTTCCAGGATAGGATTGCCGTACCACTTTGGTGCGGAACGTGTTCTGGTCGACCTACGAGGTTCAGTAGTAACTTGATCTGAAGTTTCATGATCATCATCATTTGCTTCCTCTCTGGTTGGTGTAGGCATCATGGGAATGGCTTTCTCTGATGTACTACTTTCCAATTCGAGAGAAGGTACAATTACCTCATCAAGTTCTACTTTACTCCCACTCACTTCTTTCGAGAGAAACTCCTCTAGAAAGGACCCATTCTTAGCAACAAAGATTTTGCCTTCGGATCTGTGGGGTTAGGTATACCCAATAGTTTCTTTCGGGTATCCTATGAAGACGCACTTCTCCGCTTTGGGTTCGAGCTTATCAGGCTGAAGCCTTTTGACATAAGCGTCGCATCCCCAAACTTTTAAGAAACGACAGCATAGGTTTCTTGCTAAACCATAATTCATACGGTGTCATCTCAACGGATTTAGATGGTGCCTATTTAACATGAATGCGGCTGTCTCTAATGCATAACCCCAAAACGATACTGGCAAATCGGTAAGAGACATCATAGAACGCACCATATCTAATAAAGTACGATTACAACGTTCGGACACACCATTACGCTGTGTTGTTCCAGGTGGCGTGAGTTGTGAAACTATTCCACATTGTTTTAAATGAAGGCCAAACTCGTAACTCAAATATTCGCCTCCGCGATTAGATCGTAGAAACTTTATTTTCTTGTTACAATGATTCTCCACTTCACTCTGAAATTCTTTGAACTTTTCAAATGTTTCAGACTTGTGTTTCATCAAGTAGATATACCCATACCTACTCAAATCATCTGTGAAGGTGAGAAAATAACAATACCCGCCGCGTGCTTGAACACTCATCGGACCGCACACATTGGTATGTATTATTTCCAACAAGTCATTAGCTCGCTCCATTGTTCCAGAGAATGGAGTTTTAGTCATCTTGCCCATGAGGCATGGTTCACAAGTATCAAATGATTCATAATCAAGTGATTCCAAAAGTCCATTCGCATGGAGTTTCTTCATGCGCTTTACACCAATATGACCTAAACGGCAGTGCCACAAGTATGTTGCACTATCATTATCAACTTTGCATCTTTTGGCATCAATATTATGAATATGTGTATCACTACGATCGAGATTCAATAAACCATTCACATTGGGTGTATGACCATAGAAGGTTTTATTCATGTAAATAGAGCAACAATTATTCTCTGAATTAAATGAATAACCATATTGCAATAAATACGATCTAATCATGTTCATGCTCAACGCAAACACCAAATAACATTTATCTAGGCTTACCACTAATCCCGAAGGTAGAGGGAGTGTGTGATTGTGATCATATTAATCTTGGAAACACTTCCAACACACCTCGTCACCTTGCCCTTTACTAGTCTTTGTTTATTCTGCAACTCCTGTTTTGAGTTACTAATCTTAGCAACTGAACCGGTATCAAATACCCAGGGGCTACTATGAATACTAGTAAGGTACACATCAATAACATGTATATCAAATATACCTTTGTTCACATTGCCATCCTTCTTATCCGCCAAGTATTTGGGGCAGTTCAGCTTCTAGTGACCATTCCCTTTGCAGTAGAAGCACTTAGTTTCAGGCTTAGGTCTAGCTTTGGGCTTCTTCACGGGAGTGGCAACTTGCTTGCCATTCTTCTTGAAGTTCCCTTTCTTTCCCTTGCCCTTTTTCTTGAAACTAGTGGTCTTGTTAACCATCAACACTTGATGCTCTTTCTTGATTTCTACCTTCGCTGATTTCAATATCGTAAAGAGCTCGGGAATTGTTTTCCTCATCCCTTGCATATTATAGTTCATCACGAAGTTATAGTAGCTTGGTGATAGTGACTAGAGGACTCTGTTAATCACTATCTTATCTGGAAGATTAACTCCTACTTGATTCAAGCGATTGTAGTATCCAGACATTCTGAGCACATGGTCACTGGCTGAGCTATTCTCCTCCATCTTGTAGGCAAATTACTTGTGAGAGGTCTCATACCTCTCAATACGGGCATGAGTCTGAAATACCAATTTCCGCTCTTGGAACATCTTATATGCTCCGTGGCGTTCAAAATGTTTTTGAAGTCCTGGTTCTAAGCCGTAAAGCATGGTGCACTAAACTATTAAGTAGTCATCATATCGAGCTTGCCAAACGTTCATAACGTCTGCATCTGCTCCTGCAATAGGTCTGTCATCTAGCGGTGCATCAAGGACATAATTCTGCTGTGCAGAAATGAGGATAATCCTCAGATCACGGACCCAATCCGCATCATTGCTACTATCATCTTTCAACTTAGTTTTCTCCAGAAACATATCAAAAATAGGGGAGCTATATTGCGAGCTATTAATCTACAACATAGATATGCAAAAACTATTAAGACTAAGTTTATGATAAATTTAAGTTCAATTAATCAAATTACTAATGAACTCCCACTTAAATTAACATCCCTCAAGTTATCTAAGTGATACATGATCCAAATCAACTAACCAATGTCCGATCATCACGTGAGCTGGGGTAGTCATCAATGGTGAACATCTCTATGTTGATCATATCTACTATATGACTCACGTTCGACCTTTCGGTCTCCAGTGTTCCGAGACCATGTCTGTACATGCTAGGCTTGTCAAGTTTAACCCAAGTATTCTGCGTGTGCAAAACTGGCTTACACCTGTTGTATGTAAACGTAGAGTCTATCACACCCGATCATCACGTGGTGCTTCGAAATGTTGAACTTTGGCAACGGTGCATACTCAGGGAGAACACTTTTATCTTGAAATTAAGTGAAGGGATCATCTTATAATGCTACCGTGGTTCTAAGCAAAATAAGATGCATAAAGGATAAACATCACATGCAATCAAAATATGTGACATGATATGGCCATCATCATCTTGTGCTTTTGATCTCCATCTCTGAAGCATCGTCATGATCTCAATCGTCACCGGCTCGACACCTTGATCTCCATCATTGCGTCGGGGTCATCTCGCAAACTATTGCTTCTACAACTATTGCTAACGCACAGCGATAAAGTAAAGCAATTACATGGCGTTTTCATTTCATACAATAATCAAGAGACAACCCAAAGGCTCCTGCCGGTTGTTGATAGTACAAAACATGATCATCTCATATAACAACGTATATCACATCACGTCTTGACCATATCACATCACAACATGCCCTGCAAAAACATGTTAGACGTCCTCTACTTTGTTGTTGCAAGATTTACGTGGCTGCTACGGGCTTCAAGCAAGAACCGTCCTTACCTACGGTAAAAACCACAACGGTGATTTATCAAGTTTGCTGTTTTAACCTTCTTCAAGGACCGGCCGTAGTCAAATTTGATTCAACTAAAGTAGGAGAAACAGACACGCGCCAGCCACCTTTATGCAAAACAAGTTGCATGTCTGTCGGTGGAACCGGTCTCATGTACGTGGACATGTAAGGTTGGTCTGGGCCGCTTCATCTTACAATACCGCCGAATCAAAATAAGATGTTGGTGGTAAGCAGTATGACCATCACCGCCCACAACTCTTTGTGTTCTACTCGTGCATATCATCAATGCATAGACCTGGCTCGGATGCCACTGTTGGGAAACATTGCATGTAAAACAAAAAAAATTCTACGCACATGAAAGATCTATCCATGGAGATGCATAGCAACGAGGGGCAAAGTGTGTCCATGTACCCTTGTAGACCATAAGCAGAAGTGTTTATTAATGTGGTTGATGTAGTCGAACTTCTTCGTGATCCAACCGATCGAGTACCGAACGTACGACACCTCCGCGTTCAGCACACGTTCAGCTCAAAGACTTCCTCACCTTCTTGATCCAGCAAGACGGTGAAGTAGTGGATGAGTTTCGGCAGCACGATGGCATGTTGACGGTGGTGGTGATGCTATCTCCGCAGGGCTTCGCCTAAGCACTACAAAAATATGACCGAGGGATGAAACTGTAGAGAGGGGTGCCGCACACGGCTAAGAGATTGTCATCGGCTATGTGTGGCGCCCCCTCCCACATATGTATAGGTGGGGGGAGATGGGAGGCAGCTAGGAGGTGCCCCAAGTGGGGGCCGAATCCCACTTGGGCTCCTGCCCCAAGCCGCGCCCCCCATTCCTTATTTGTGCGCGGGAGCAAGGCAGGGGGAGGTGGCGCCCCCCTTTCCTTTCTCTCATGAGGAGGGAAAGGCAGGAGGGGCCAACCCTCCCCCTAGGGCCGCCGGCCAGGGAGAGGGGCGCACCAGCCCCTTGTGGGCTGGTGTGTTCCCGCCTTTGGCCTATTAAGCCCATATAGCCTCCCGGGGCTGCCCGGAACCCCTTCCGATCATCTGATGACTATCGGTACCTCCCGAAACTCTTCCAGTGTCCAAATTGTTGGGGAACGTAGTAATAATTCAAAAATTTCCTACGTGTCACCAAGATCAATCTAGGAGATGCTAGCTACAAGTGAGAGGGAGTGCATCTTCATACCCTTGAAGATCGCTAAGGGGAAGCGTTACAAGAACGCGGTTGATGGAGTCGTACTCGCGGCGATTCAAATCGCGGAAGATCCGATTCAAGCGCCGAACGGGCGGCGCCTCCGCGTTCAACACACGTACAGCCTGGGGACGTCTCCTCCTTCTCGATCCAGCAAGGGGAGAGGAGAAGTTGAGGGAGAGCTCCGGCAGCACGACGGCGTGGTGGTGGAGCTTGCGGTTCTCCGCCAGGGCTTCGCCAAACACTACGGATGAGGAGGAGTTGGAGGGGGGAAGGGCTGCGCCAGGGGAAGGGTGCAGCTCCCATGCACCTCCCCACTATGTATAGGGGTGGAGGGGGCTGGTTTCTTGCCCTCCAACTCCATTGGGGCGTTGGCAAAGGTGGGAGGAAAGAAATCCCATCCTTTCCCTTCCCCACTGATTGTTATCCCCCCCTTTTAGGGATCTTGATCTTATCCCTTCGGGATATGATCTTATTCCTTCTAAGGGGGGGATCTTGGTGCGCCTTGACCAGGGGTGTGGGTCCTTGCCCCCACTACCCACGTTCATGTGGGTCCCCCCATGCAGGTGGGCCCCACTCCGGAACCTTCTAGAACCTTCCCGGTACAATACCGAAAAATCCCGAACATTTTCCGGTGGCCAAAATAGGACTTCCCGACCATTCCGGAACTCCTCGTGACGTCCGAGATCTCATCCGAGACTCCGAACAACTTTCGGTAACCACATACAATTCCCATTACAACTCTAGCGTCACCGAACCTTAAGTGTGTAGACCTTACTGGTTCGGGAACCATGCAGACATGACCGAGACACCTCTCCGGCCAATAACCAATAGCAGGCTCTGGATACCCATATTGGCTCCCACATATTCCACGATGATCTCATCGGATGAACCACGATGTCGGGGATTCAATCAATCCCGTATACAATTCCCTTTGTCCATCGGTATGTTACTTGCCCGAGATTCGATCGTCGGTATCCATATACCTTGTTCAATCTCGTTACCGGCAAGTCTCTTTATTTGTTCCGTAACGCATGATCCCGTGGCTAACTCCTTAGTCACATTGAGCTCATTATGATGATGCAATACCGAGTGGGCCCAGAGATACCTCTCCCTCATACGGAGTGACAAATCCCAGTCTCGATTCGTGCCAACCCAACAGACACTTTCGGAGATACTTGTAGTGCACCTTTATGGTCACCCAGTTACGTTGTGACATTTGATACACCCAAAGCATTCGTACGGTATCCGGGAGTTGCACAATCTCATGGTCTAAGGAAATGATACTTGACATTAGAAAAGCTCTAGCAAACGAACTACACGATCTTGTGCCATGCTTAGGATTGGGTCTTGTCCATCACATCATTCTCCTAATGATGTGATCCCGTTATCAACGACATCCAATGTCCATGGTCAGGAAACCACAACCATCTATTGATCAACGAGCTAGTCAACTAGAGGCTCACTAGGGACATGCTGTGGTCTATGTATTCACACATGTATTACGGTTTCTGGTTAATACAATTATAGCATGAACAATAGACAATTATCATGAACAAGGAAATATAATAATAACCATTTTATTATTGCCTCTAGGGCATATTTCCAACAGTCTCCCACTTGCACTAGAGTCAATAATCTAGTTACAATGTGATGAATCGAACACCCATAGAGTTCTGGTGCTGATCATGTTTTGCTCGTGTAAAAGGTTTAGTCAATGGATCTGCGACATTCAGATCCGTATGTACTTTACAAATATCTATGTCTCCATCTTTAATATATTCACGAATGGAGTTGAAGCGGCGCTTGATGTGCTTGGTCTTCCTATGAAACCTGGGCTCCTTGGCAATGGTAATAGCTCCAGTGTTGTCACAGAAGAGAGTCATCGGGCCCGACGCATTGGGAATCACTCCTAGGTCGGTGATAAACTCCTTCATCCAGACTCCTTTCTGAGCTGCTTCCAAAGCAGCTATGTACTCCGCTTCACATGTAGATCCCGCCACGATGCTTTGCTTGCAACTGCACCAGCTGACTGCCCCACCATTCAAAATGTACATGTATCCTATTTGTGACTTGGAGTCATCCAGATCTGTGTCAAAGCTAGCATCGACGTAACCCTTTACGACAAGCTCTTTGGCACCTCCATAAACAAGAAACATATCCTTAGTCCTTTTCAGGTACTTTAGGATATTCTTGACCGTTGTCCAGTGTTCCATTCCGGGATCACTTTGGTACCTCCCTACCAAACTTATGGCAAGGTTCACATCAGGTCTGATTCAACATGGCACCCGCAGGGTTTGGGTATGGGTATTACATGCCCAAACCCGCACCCGCCTCAAAATTTTCCACCCATACCCGTACCCGTACCCGCACACTGGGTTTCAAACTGTTCCCATACCCGTACCCGGCCGGGTATGGGTAATACCTGCAGGTAAAAATACCTAGCTAGGCGTGTATATTGGAGGATTTATATTTCATCATTTTGACACATATTGACAGCATTTCAGCACATATATACAATATTTCAGCACATATATTTCAAAATTTCAGCACATTTATACAACATTTCAGCACATTTATATAACATTTCAGCATACATACACATCATTTCAGCACATAAACATATCTCATTTTAGCATTTCAACATAATTTTAGCATTTCAGCATACACACATTAGTCATTTCAGCCACTTAAGTTCGACACTCAAATTGGTTCAAGACACAAATAAGTTCGACTTTAACACAAAAGTAAGTTCAACACACAAATAGCATATGGGACCTACTCGACATGGTGTTTTATTATACGGGTTTGTGGGTATGGGTATTGCCTTCCCGTAACCATACCCGCCTTACCCGTTGGGTATAATTTTTTTCCTACTTAAAAACCCATGGGTATTTTTATTTCCCATACCCTTACCCTAATGGGGTTTTTACCCGCCGGGTTCGCGGGTATCGGGTACCCATTGCCATGTTGAGGTCTGGTACACAGCATGGCATACATAATAGAGCCTATGGCTGAGGCATAGGGGATGACACTCATCTTTTCTCTTTCTTCTGCCGAGGTCGGGCGTTGAGCTGCGCTCAATCTCACACCTTGCAATACAGGCAAGAAACCCTTCTTGGACTGATCCATATTGAACTTCTTCAATATCTTGTCAAGGTATGTTCTTTGTGAAAGACCAATGAGGCGTCTCGATCTGTCTCTATAGATCTTGATGCCTAATATGTAAGCAGCTTCTCCATGGTCCTTCATTGAAAAACACTTATTCAAGTAGGCCTTTATGCTTTCCAAAAGTTCTATATCATTTCCCATCAACAGTATGTCATCCACATATAATATGAGAAATGCTACAGACATCCCACTCACATTCTTGTAAATACAGGCTTCTCCATAAGTCTGTATAAACCCAAACGCTTTGATCATTTCATCAAAGCGAATGTTCCAACTCCGAGATGCTTGCACCAGCCCATAGATGGAGCGCTGGAGCTTGCATACTTTGTCAGCATTCTTAGGATCGACAAAACCTTCCGGCTGCATCATATACAATTCTTCCTTAAGGAAACCGTTAAGGAATGCCGTTTTGACGTCCATTTGCCAGATCTCATAATCATAGAATGCGGCAATTGCTAACATGATTCGGACAGACTTCAGCTTCGCTATGGGTGAGAAGGTCTCATCGTAGTCAACCCCTTGAACTTGTCGATAACCCTTAGCGAAAAGCCGAGCCTTATAGACGGTCACATTACCATCCGCGTCAGTCTTCTTCTTAAAGATCCTCTTATTCTCTATGGCTTGCCGATCATCGGGCAAGTCCGTCAAAGTCCATACTTTGTTTTCATACATGGATCCTATCTCGGATTTCATGGCTTCAAGCCATTTGTTGGAATCCGGGCCCGCCATCTCTTCTTCATAGTTCGAAGGTTCACCGTTGTCTAACAACATGATTTCCAGGACAGGGTTGCCGTACCACTCTGGTGCGGAACATGTCCTCGTGGACCTACGAAGTTCAGTAGCAACTTGACCCAAAGTTTCATGATCATCATCATTAACTTCCTCTCTAGTCTGTGCAGGCACCACAGAAACATCTTCCTGAGCTACGCTACTCTCCGGTTCAAGAGGGGGTACCTCGTCAAGTTCTACTTTCCTCCCACTTACTTCTTTCGAGAGAAACACTTTCTCCAGAAAGGATCCATTCTTGGCAACACAGATCTTGCCTTCAGATCTGAGGTAGAAGGTATACCCAATAGTTTCCTTAGGGTATCCTATGAAGACGCATTTTTCCGATTTGGGTTCGAGCTTTTCAGGTTGAAGTTTCTTGACATAAGCATCGCATCCCCAAACTTTCAGAAACGACAGCTTAGGTTTCTTCCCAAACCATAATTCATACGGTGTCGTCTCAACGGATTTAGACGGTGCCCTATTTAAAGTGAATGCGGCAGTCTCTAAAGCATAACCCCAAAATGATAGCGGTAGATCGGTAAGAGACATCATAGATCGCACCATATCCAATAGAGTGTGATTACGATGTTCGGACACACCATTACGCCGAGGTATTCCAGGCGGCGTGAGTTGTGAAACAATTCCACATTTCCTTAAGTGCGTGCCAAACTCGTGACTCAAGTATTCTCCTCCACGCACTACTAGGAAAAGGGCTATAGCTAATATGGACATTAATGGCGCACCACATATGTGGTGCGCCACTGCTATATAGCAGTGGCGCACCATGTGTAGGTGCGCCATTAGTGTCCATATCACTAATGGCGCACCACACCCACGATGCGCCACTAATAACAATTTTTTTTTTCCAAAACTAGTAATGGCGCACCAGGGCATAGTGCGCCATTACTAGTTTTAACTAGTAATGGCGCACCACACACTCAGTGCGCCACTACTAACAATTTTTTTTTTACTTTTTTTTTGAAAACTAGTAATGGCGCACCCGGGTATAGTGCGCCATTACTAGTTCAAACTAGTAATGGCGCACCACAACCACGGTGCGCCACTACTAACAATTATTTTTTTATTTTTTTTGCAAAACTAGTAGTGGCGCACCACGTAATAGGTGCGCCATTAGTAACCAGGGTTACTAATGGCGCATTGTTAGGTGGTGCGCCATTGGTAACCTGAGAGCAGCTAGATATTTTGGACAGCCACCTACCACATCACTTTCCCCACTTCATTCTCTCCACCTCCTCCTCCAAGCTTGTCTC
Source organism: Thinopyrum elongatum (assembly GCA_011799875.1). NCBI lineage: Eukaryota > Viridiplantae > Streptophyta > Magnoliopsida > Poales > Poaceae > Thinopyrum > Thinopyrum elongatum. The sequence continues at coordinate 84,901,498 of CM022302.1, read as the reverse complement.
GGCTGCCTCCTCCTCCTCACCTCATTTGCACCATAGATTCACCCAAATTAAGTGGTTAAATTTCCTTTTTTTGATAGGTAAGTAAGGGGAAAGCTTTCTTTATGTTGTAGATCTACTTTTTTCTCCCTCCAACAACATGCACATGCACTTTTTATGGCCTAGATCTACGTATGTTCGTGGTGTTGCATATGTTTGTGGTGTTGCATATGTTTGTGGTGTTGCATATGTTTGTGTTTGCAGGTACCGGTATTTGAAATGCGATAGTTGCCAATATTTTACCGGAATGTTGATTCATTTCCGTTTCGGCGAGAATTTGGCACTATGCATTCTTTTTGGTCCTATTTTTAGGCAAAGTCATGCCAAATTTTTTTTTGGTTCTAAAATATCGTTTTGCTCTACCCCGCAGGCGACCATGGTCCGCACGATGACCGAAGGCATCGTGAATAGGTTTTTGAGCTCCGCGAAGGCCGAGATGCTTCAAAAGAACGAGACGGAGATAAGATGTCCGTGTCGAAGATGCAAGCTGAAGAGCCTTATGGACCCGGATTCCATACAGGTGCGGGACCACCTGCTCTTGCGTGGTTTCATGGATGGCTATCGGTGGCAAGGTGATGAAGATGATTATGAAGTCGTCCATGGGGGCCGGGCAAGAAATGAGGAAGGGCAGCAAGACAACCGCGGCGAGGGCGGGCGAGAAGACGAAGAATCTCCAGGACATGATCACGAAGTAGATGCAGTACACAGTCATCATGTAGAAGATGCCGGACATGATGATGAGGAAGATCAAGACGAAGGGCATGATCATGAAGATGAAGATGCCGGAGCAGACGACGATGGACCATCGATGGGCTGGGTGCAGGACCCTCATATTCAAGAGCTGCTTCTCAAGCAGACGGATAACGCAAGAGCTGCCACCCGAGAGAAAGCGAAGCTGGATCAACTGGAGATAGACGCGGTTACTCCATTGTATGAAGGATGTAGGCCCGAGGATACCCGCCTGAAAGTAACGCTCATGGCTCTGGAGATGAAGGTAAAACACAAAATGACCGACGCATGCTTCGACGAGAACATGTCATTCCGGCACGAACATCTTCCCAAGGGGAACAAGTGCCCGACCAGTTTTGAGGAGGCGAATAAAATCGTGTGTCCTCTGGATTTACTGCACGTGAAATACCATGTGTGCATGAACAATTGCATCATTTATCAGGACTAGCACGCGGAGTCTACCATATGTCCGGTGTGCGGCGTCACTCGATACAAGAAGAGGAAGAAAGCTCCTCAAAAAGTGGTGTGGTACTTTCCGATCACTCCTCGTCTGCAGCGGTATTTCGCGGACCCTAAGGTAGCAAAGCTCCTGCGTTGGCACGCGGATAGGGAGGAGAAGAAGCGAGAAGATGACGGAAATGATCCGGAGATAAATAAAAAAGACAAGATGCTGAGTCACCCTAAGGATGTGAGCCAGTGGCAAGCGTTGAACTTCGAACACCCAGAATTTGGGAACGATCCAAGGAACATCGTGCTGGGCGCGAGCACCAATGGAGTCAATCCGTTTGGCAGCCAGAGAAGCACACATAGCACCTGGCCTGTGTTTGTGTGGATGTACAACCTTCCCCCCTGGTTGTGCATGAAGAGGAAGTACATTCACATGAGTATGCTTATTGAAGGGCCGAAACAACCAGGGAACGACATCAATCTGTATCTAGGGCTGCTGAAAGAGGAGCTAGACACGCTGTGGAAAACGCCAGCCAATACGTGGGACGCCGCAGAGAAAGAATATTTCCCTATGAGAGCCACACTGCTCACGACGGTGCACGACTATCTCGGTTACGGATATGTCGCGGGGCAGGTGGTCCACGGATTTTCTGGATGCGTCAGGTGCATGGATGACACAACGTATCGCCAGCTAGATAGAGATCCCGGGTCTTCGAAAACCGTGTTCATGGGACATCGAAGGTGGCTTCGCGACGATGACTCATGGAGAAAACGCAAGGATCTGTTCGATGGTGAAACCGAACCCCGAAGACGCCCGCGTACGAGGAGCGGCGAGGAAATAGATGAGCTGTTGAAAAATTGGAAAGAGTGCCCACCGCTGGGAAAGAAGCGAAGGGCGCTAGAGCCGGGAAAGAAGCAAAAGGCGCCAGAGCCGCTGCTGATGGTATGGAAAACGAGGTCTGTTTTCTGGGACTTGCCGTACTGGAAGATCCTCCGTGTGCCTCGCAGCCTTGATGTCATGCATATCACGAAGAACGTGTGTGAGAGTCTGCTTGGTACCCTGCTCAACATGCCAAAGAGGACCAAAGATGGGCCAAAAGCAAGGGCAGACTTGAAATCAATGGGCATCAGGGAGGAGCTTCACGCTAATGATGATGATGATGATGATGATGAGGCGAAGGACACGGAAAGTCGTCGCAAAGGCAAAAAGGCCAAGAAGATCGGAAATGACTGCCCTCCCGTGTGCTTCACTCTAAGTCAGGAGGAGATCGAGCAGTTTTTCACTTGCCTAGTAGGAGTAAAACTTCCTTACGGTTACGCGGGGAAGATAAGCAGATACCTAGAGTCAGCAAAGCAGAAGTTCAGCGGGATGAAGTCTCACGACTGTCACATGCTGATGACGCAGATACTTCCAGTTGCAATCCATGGGATCATGGACGCGCATGTCCGTGAAACGCTATTTGGCCTATGCAACTTTTTCGACGTCATCTCTCGGAAGTCGGTTGGCGTGAGGCAACTCAGAAGGCTACAGGAAGAGATCGTGGTGATACTATGCGAGCTTGAGATGTACTTCCCGCCCGCATTCTTCGACGTTATGGTGCATCTGCTGGTCCATATCGTGGAGGATATCATCCAACTCGGGCCGACATTCCTGCACAGCATGATGCCATTCGAAAGGATGAATGGTGTCATCAAAGGATACGTTCGCAACATGTCACGTCCAAAGGGAAGCATAGCCAGGGGCTTTCTGACCGAAGAGTGCATATCCTACTGCACGAATTATCTAGGCATCGAGAACCCTGTTGGTCTGCCCGTCAACAGGCACCTCGGCAGGCTCGCTGGATGGGGTCACCGCGAGGGTCGCCGTGAAATGCATGTCGACTTCGAGGGTCAACTCGCCGACTTTGAAAGAGCAAACCTAGTCGCGCTACAACACATAGACGTGGTCGATCCTTGGGTGGTAGAGCACAAAACCTTTATTGAGAAGACGTACAATGACCGAGGCCAACAGAGGACGGACGGAGATATAATCAAAGAGCACAACTCATGTTTCACGCGTTGGTTCAAGGAGAAGCTTCTGTCGTACCCTTTACATGAGGATTCTTCCGCGGAAGAAAAACTCATATTCGCCTTGTCACAGGGCGCCGAGCACAACCTGATGACCTATGAGGCGTATGATATCAACGGCTACACATTCTACACCAAGGAAAAGGACATGAAGAGCGATGGTTATCAGAACTCCGGGGTAACGATGGAATCCTACACCGATAACGACAAGGACAGATACTACGGAAGGATCGAGGAGATCTGGGAGCTGAGCTACGCTGGAGAGAAGGTCCCGATGTTCCGTGTCAGATGGGCCAAGAGCGTCCTAAAAGAAGACCAATATTTCACCACCATGGTTATACCCGAAGCCAAATCCAAGACCGCGGGCGCAAACGTCACCACGAAAAATGAGCCATGGGTACTGGCTTCCCAAGTGGACCAATGCTTCTTCATTACCGACCCGTCAAAGCCCAGTCGTGTTGTCGTGAGGAGAGGCAAAAGGAAGATCATCGAAATGGATGGAGTCGCCAATGAGCAAGACTTCGACAAGTACGGCGACCCGAAGACGGAACATGACGACGATGATGAAGTGCCATACACCACAAGAAGAAGCAGGACCACCCTACCTAAAGGACATCCGTTCAAGAGAAGAACTCCATTTGCGAAAAAGAAGGGCAAGAAGATTGTGAAAAGATAGCTAGCTAAGATCGATTGTATTTAAATTATAGTCTTCATTTCTCGATTGTATTTCGACATATGGAAATGACATTTCTTCTGTTCTAGTCCTCATGAATATTTATTTATGTCTATTCTGGTATTGAATTTCTAACTCACAAAAAGTATTGAATTTGTTAATATTTTTTCAAATTTGATGATATTTTTTCATATTCATAAATGTTTTACCAATTCACAAATGAATGCAACTAAAAATCCAAAAAAAAAAGTTACTAATGGCGCACCAGGGGAAGGTGCGCCATTGCTATCACTGTGTTTATGGCGCACCCCCAGATGGTGCGCCATTGCTAACCTTCCCCCCTCTGTATGTATGTGTGTGCTGTCCATCTCGCCAGCCGTTCGTCCTTCTCCCAATCTCACATCTCTCTCAGCCGGAGCAGCGCCCGACCCACTGCGCCGCCGCCCCACCCACTGCGCCGCCGCCCTCGCCCGTGGGATGCGTCCGCTCCCAATCCGTGCCCCCGCCGCCTCCCTCTCCCCATCCTCCCCCTCCGACACCACCCCGCTCGCTCGCTCGCGCGCCGGGACGACGACGATGACCTCGCCTCCGCGTGCCTGTGCTCGCGAACGGCCGACCAGATCGAGCGCGCCAGCCTGATTGCTCCGTCGCGCCGTCGTCGAGGTATGCACTCTCTCGCCCAATCTTCTCCTCTTCCCTTCCCTTCCCTTCCCTTCCCTCCCCTCATGCCCTTGGTTTGCTTCCTCAGGCAGGTGCACTCACGTGTCCAGCGGCGAACCCTAGCCGTACCTCAGAGCGGAGACGGCGCCTTCCCCAACACCTCTATCTCGCACAAGCCCCTCTGGTAAAACTGCATCTTTGCCACTTAGTGATGCTCTGTGTGCTTGTTTTCTCGATCCAAATGGGTTACCAAGTTGGAAGTTATTGCTGCTAGTGTTCCTCCAACTCATCATTGTGCAGGCGGCCCAACAGTTTGTAAGCAAGCCTCTTAAGTTCATGACTTCATACAAATTATGTGAAATGTACACATGTATAGTTTCACCGGTCAGTCAACTCACCTTGCTAGATATTATTCAACTTGCTATTTTTCAAGCTATCATTGAACCGAAATCCTTATAGATTTTTGAGGCAATGATTATGTTGTCTTGATGCAATGCTTTGAGTCAATAAAACTCCATTTATTGAGAAAACTACTCATGAAGCTCAAGTAACCAAACTTGCCATTTTGAACTGTTTGCTAATCTCGAAGTTGAAGATCCATACCAGTCAAAACGTATGGTGGTATATGCGCACGTCTGTGGATACTCCTACTCATTTCATCTAGAAAGAAACAATGATTTAGAAATCTTATAATTGGTAGTTTTTTTAATGGAATTAGATTTGGGTGATTCTGAACTTTAATGATACCTTGTAACCAAGTTAAGACTGTGTGATTCAGTTCTGACCCTACATAGGCATACTCAAGATCCTATTTCAACTGACATCTTAAATTTGTGAATTGGTAAAACATTTATGAATATGACGTTCCCCTGCGTCATTAGAAGGGTGAACACGTGCTTGAAATTTGTGAATGTTGTGGTACTGACGTTCCCCTGCGTCTTAAATTCACAAATGAATGCAACTAATAAATGTCTTTCCCCTGCGTCACAAGCATTCCCCTGCGTCTTTTTTCAACATCCTATTTCAATTGACGTCTTAAATTTGTGAATTGGTAAAACATTTATGAATATGACGTTCCCCTGCTTGAAATTAGTGCTTGAAGATGACATTGTGGGTGAACACGTGCTTGAAATTTCCTTCACAACATTCATTTGTGACAATAAATGTTTTACCCATAAATTGTGGGTCAGATGAGCTGCTCCAGTTGTACTGGTTTTAGAAGTATTGCTTGTTTTCCAATTTATGCTGTTTTTTGATCTTTTATGCCAATTAAGTGTATTACTTGTGATGATGTTGCTGCTGCTGTACTGCTTGTGATGCTGCTGCTGCTGTACTACTTGTGATGCTGCTGCTACTTGTGATTTTGTCAAGTGATGCTGCTGCTACTTGTGATCTTCTGAAATGACCCCTTTCTCCTAAAATGTTGATTAATTTCCGTTTCGGTTGAGAATGGGGCACTCCTAGGTCAAGAAAATTAGCAAAGGTCATGCCCAATTTTCTTGACCTAGAAGGTGCCCGATTCTCAACCGAAACAAAAATTAATCAGCATGTATCTTGACATGAACCAACTTTCTGGACACATCCCTCGACAACTAGGTTATCTTGAGAACTTAGAGGAGTTGTGGCTTTGGAAAGAGGCCTTGGAAAGCTACTCCTACTAGCTAGATGGAGATATGTGCTCTGCTGTGGCACACACTAGTTAATTAATTAACCAAAACTAATCTCTGGTCAAAATGATGGGCTAATCATGATTAAATGATAGGAGAGGGATGCATGGCAGTGGCACCCATTGGAGCCATACATATATACAAAGCTATAAAAATATTATACTATAGTAGTGATCTAGTGCTTTAGTGGTTGGATTAGTTTAGTATTTTTTAACACACTCAGACACCCTTGCTTGCCATGTGTGTGAGAGAGATAGTGAGAGGAGACAAGAAGAAGGGGGTTAGGAATAACTCTAGTAGCACCCTCTACAAGCTGCTACTGCTTCCAAATAACCTAACAGCCATCGAAATCTAGTTTGAATCAGAAAAATGTGAGAAAACCCATCGATTGAGGCGGACAACTAGTTGTAGATGAGGAAGGGCATTTGAGGCCCCATCGAGTCTATGAAGATGTGATGGGTCCTGATATATTGATTTGTGGATTTATTTTTTCCTAGACTGCATTTAAGAAATAACTCTAGTAGCCTTTTTTCCTATTTAGAGCGAACATGGCCCACAACGATGAGCCCGGCGGTTCGGGTGGCAAGGCATTCTGGGAGCTGTCCCAGGAGATGGATGAAGAACCTCAGCGCTATGAGGACGCCGCGGAAGACACCGATCCTGACTACACAACCCTTAGTGGCGTCGGGGATGACACCACTGATGGTGCCGTCGAGGATGCCACCACTGATGATGGCAGCGCACGCACAGATGGCAGCCAACCGAAGAGGCAACGGAAGGACCGGCGCCCGAACGTGCTCGGCACCGTCAAGCAAGGTAGTCAGAGTCGGGATTCGGAGTCGGATCGATTTTTGTTGGACAGAATCGAGTCATAGTATCGAATCGTGGAATCAAGGATTCTACTAGATTTACTCAAACAAGATATTTTGTATCCATGCAAGAAATTTAGATGGGTTATATGAGTTTTAACACTAAAGATAGAGCAGAAAACTTACACATCAATGCTAGTTGTATTCCACTTCTTTTCATGCCTAACCTACGATCTAGCTTACATGTATGGAACATATATGAGAGGGAAATATTATAGAACATTTAAATCTTCAGCGCACAAAATTTATTTAGGAGGTTTTTTAGTGTATGTGAATAGCCAATCACTTGTATAGCTGAACTGCAGTGCTTAACCTTGAAGGTTTTCCTCGCCATCTCCGATCAATCTTGACGCATCCTCCTTGTCACGGCAATTGCATTCATTGACAAGTCCAATCTTCAGTTTTGATCTAGGTTTCCTGAGAACTAGATCAAAGGTGGTCGCGGCTCAGTGTTTGGGCTTGGGAGGGGAATAAAGGGCCATGAGGGATGTGAAGAGGGGTTTGCATGATGGCATACTATTCTGCTACAACTAAACAAACATCTTAAGTAAATTAGTAGAACCACACATAGTCCATAGCATAGTCGGCATTCTACAGTTTTGTATAGGATTTTATGATTTGGATCGCGATTCAACATGGATTCTTCCAGATCCGGATTCATAGTGGGATTTGGATCGACATGCTCCTGTAGGGTCGTGAAGTCGTAGGATTCTAGGAGTCGAGTCGGGATTCTGACTACCTTGCCGTCAAGGAGGAATTTACTAAAGTGTCCTCCGGTGGGCATCCAACGGCGCCGAAAGAATTAGTCAAGGGGTACGCGGGACAGCTCGGGTGCATTCTCCGGAGCACCGTCTCGATCAACACCGAGAACCTAAGGCATCGTGACCGAGGGAATTTGCGCAACCTCCTCTTCACGAAGCTGCACGAACGATACAAGTTCCCCGGTGACTGTGCAAACACATGCCTCTCAGGGAATAAAGTGAATAGTGCCGCCGTCACGAAGATGAGCACGGCCCTAGCTACTTGGAGAGCCGCGGTGAAGAGTAGGATTCTAAGAGGTGATAGTTATGAGAAGATCAAGGAGAAAAATCCTTCGATCAGCGAAGCTGACTACCTGGAGTTCAAGATCAAGTGCGAGAGCAACGCATCCGAGGAATCAAGTCAGTGGGGGAAAGATATGCGGGACTTGAAGTTAGGGTTCCACACACTCGGTCCCGGCGGTTACAGAGTGGCGGAACCTATATGGGACAAGGAGGACGCGGAGCGTGCTGAGCAAGGCCTACCGCTCCGCTTCGATAAATACCGTGACAAGCAGACCAGGAACTATGTCAGGGCCCGGTACAAGGTGGACCCAGTAACAAAGGAGCTTACCACGGATGCGAAGACCAAGGCGCTTGAGCTTGTTCTGGTAAGGAATACACCCCCGCGTAATTAGCTCCATATGGTTGCATTCTAATTAATGAAGCCAAATTTCTAAATGGTTCACGTTCCTTCCGCAGGAAACTGAAAGCAGTAGCGTGGGGTCGTCTAAGAGCTCCCCTTGGGACACCACTTTAAATAGGGCGTTGAACGTAATGAAACACAAGGATAAGCTCAGTAAGCCGTCGTCAGCTGGTCGTGTGGCCGGCAAAGGCTTGTCCACGAAATGGTCGGTTTACTATACTACTGGGCGAAAGGAGAGAAAGACCAGCTCGGAAAGCCAGGAGTGCGAGGTTCAAGAACTCAAGGCACAAGTGGCGCGGATTCCGGAGATAGTCAAAGAGCAAGTGCGAGACCAACTGGGAGCGACGATCACCGCCATTGTGCCTACCTTGATTGAGGGGCTGCAGGCGTGGATTGCGGGCGGCCAACAGGGGCCGCCCCCGATTCCCAGCTTCACGGGCAGCATCTCGCACAACGCGCCGGTGGCGCCATTGGTGTCTCCGGCGGAGGCGGCATTGGTGTCTCCGGCGTCGGCGTCGGCATTGGAGCTTAATGCACCCGGGTGTGGGAAGAATACGCCGGCCGGCACCTCGGCAGCAAGCGGCCCCTCCGTCACTTGCACGCTCGCCGTTGGCGGTGCCTCGACATTAGCCGAGCTCGACGCCATCACGGTAACTAATTAAGCCTCTCGGCTGATGACTTCATCTCCTTGCCTTTGACTGGGCATCCCTGACGCCCTACATGTTTTCGCAGGGCACCGCCGACGTTCCATGCACTCTCCTGCACTTCGTGGATGGCCAGTTGATCGATGTCGCCATGGCCAGAATCGTTCAACCGGGCAGCCGCGTGTTCCACGGTAATCCGATGCCACCCACCGTGTATAGGGTTCAACTGGTTCGGGTGCTGCCGGCCTGCGACGACTTGTTACCTCCGTTTCGACCCCCTGGGGCCGACGAAGATGATGTGATGACCCTCAGCGCCTGCTTAAGCTGGCCCCTGCTTTGGCCGAAGAGCCAGATTCATTTGGGGGCGGGGGACACCACCCCACAGACAACACCGCCAGTCGTGCCGGCGCCAAGCCATGGCAAGACCGCCGCAACGCTACCAGACATGCTGGACATGCATATGGCGCAAGATCCGGACATGCATATGGCACAGGATCTGGACGACGACGACGACGACGACGATGGTACATTTACCAACGTCGATAAGTACTTCAATGAACATGGGTACGGTGACGAATTCTTGGGGCCTCCTTCTCAAGAACCCAACCCTGCAAAAGACGATCGCGATCTAGCTGGTACCGTGGAGAAACCCAATTGCAACAGGCATTGTCTAGCGTTCAGTTCTCAGGAGACGCCTCCAGCTGCCGCCTTCACCGAGCCTCAGATAGCCGAGGTGCGAAATATTATCAGCCCCAACACACTCAAGAAGGCGGTCTCTGAGCATAACTCGATCCCATTACAGCAGAAGAAGAAAGGACGGAAAAGAAAGAATAACAAGCAGGGTGTGAGCCAGCCGGCACCGAGTACGATCCGTGCTCAGGACGGGCCACCTTCACCTAAGGATATCTCGAGGAGGGTGCATGTGGCGGGTAGGCCGATGCTACCGACTAATCTGCTCAATGCTGCAACCGGTGCTATGCGGAGTCTGCATGACAGTGTTCTTTCTTTGGAGAAGCGGCGTCTCTCCGAGAATGATGTGGCATACCCAGTTTTCGTGGCCAAGGTGCCAGAGGGCAAGGGCTTTGTCGATAGCACCATCGGGGGTATGATCGTCCTGCGGTTTGATGACATCTTCGCTATGTTTAACCTTCATCCGCTGCACTACACCTTCATTCGGCTATTTTCGCTGAGTACGGAGATACGGATCATTAGAGACAAGACCCCGGACATCGTGATAGTCGACCCCTTCTACATGCGTGCCAAGATCTTGGGCAGCGCTGGGGACCGGCAAGTCGTGAGTTCATACCTCGAAGGCGTCATTCTGGCAAACCCAGATAAGTATAACTTCCTCGTGCCTTACTTTCCTGAGTAAGTCATCCCCTCACCGCCCCGTAACATATGATTTCTTAGATTTCGATCGTTCTTTTTTTCTCTAACATTCCGTGTTTTGTGCAGTGACACACATTGCACACTCATCCTCTTAAGCCCGAAATATTCCACGGCCACGTATTTCGACTCGGACCGTCAGTCGAAGAAAGACTACACAAATATCAAGAAAGTTCTTGATGAAGCTCTTCCCGGCTACGCCAGATCTGAAGGCACCTTCAGCAGGCCAATTCGTAGGTACGGCCAGCACGTGTTCACCCACAATACGACGTTCCCCTGCGTCAAGCAGCCGCCTGGCGGTCAGAAGGATGCCTACTACGCCCTCCATCACATGCGGGCGATCGTACGGGACCATAATCACCTTCTGCTACCATGGGCCGCATGCTTGTCGGCAATCCAGGACGTGAACATCAGACAAGAATTCTTTCGCATCCAGTCGGAGTTTGCGGAAATCATCCATCAAGATGTCCTTCGTACCTCGGGGCAGTTCTACCTCAGATATCAACCGTCCAACAGTGAGATAGAAACAACGCTACAAATGCAGGCTGACAACGCCCGCGATTTCATGACCATCACGAAAGACGGCGGCTTCATCCATGCTCCAGTCCCTGAGTCGAGTCGAAAGTAGTAATGCTATGTAGTTCTGAAATATCGATTGGCTCATGTTGTAATTAAACTTTAATGAACTTGTATGTCTCTTTAGTTTGGACAGTCGTTCAACTTATATGTAATCGATGTTATTTATTAGTAGGACCATGAATCGTGCTATTAATGTGTTGCTTTTCTCTTCCGATCCTTTTGTTGCATACTTATATATTGCTTATGTATTGTCTGTGAATTGCTACTGACGTTTTGTTTGTCTAGTGCATAGAGATGCCGTCGTATGTCATGTACAAGGGTAAGGTTCCCGGAGTCTACAACGACTGGGAGGAGTGTCAGAGACAGGTTCACCGTTTCAGCGGTAACAGTTACAAAGGGTACACCACTAGGGCGGAGGCGGAAGCTAGATACGCGCGCTATCTAGCGGGAGAGAGGAGGGAGTGGAGGAGGAACCGGATGAAGACCAGTTTCATCGCGATGATGCTCATCGTGACCGCAGCTCTCTTCTATGTGATGGTAGTTTAGATGATCGATATCGACTTGTAATGCGAAGACAAACTCGCTACTCGCGGTCTCGAGACTTGTAATGTTCTAACTTTGTTCGGTATTTTGAATTCGGAGACTAATATGATGAATTGTATTCGGTGACTAATCTTCTATTGTATTCGATAAATCTGCTGTTTATATGTTGTGCTGTCTATATTCTGTGCAGTAATATATTTTGTAACCTGTGCAAATATCAGAAAAAAAAATTCCTAATATTCATATTAGTGGCGCACCATACTGCACTTTAGTGGCGCACTGCAATAAACACACTAGTGGCGCATTATCTAGAAGTGCGCCATTAGTAACCCAGAGCACAAGGTAAATATGGCCCCTAGGAGGCATAGTAATGGCGCACCGTTTGACATATTAATGGCGCACTGCCTGGTGCGCCACTATTGTCTGGTATACTAATGGTGCACCAGGGGTGCGCCATTAGTATTTGTTACTAGTGGCGTGATGATAGTGGCGCACCTATAGTGCGCCATTAATGGCCAAAACAGGTGCGCCACTAATTAGCCTTTTCCTAGTAGTGACGATCTGATCGTAAGAACTTTATTTTCCTGTCACGTTGATTCTCTACCTCGCTCTGAAATTCCTTGAACTTTTCAAAGGTCTCAGACTTGTGTTTCATTAAGTAGACATACCCATATCTACTTAAGTCATCAGTGAGGGTGAGAACATAACGATAGCCACCGCAATCCTCAACGCTCATTGGACCGCATACATCAGTATGTATTATTTCCAACAAGTTGGTTGCTCGCTCCATTGTTCCGGAGAACGGAGTCTTGGTCATTTTGCCCATGAGGCATGGTTCGCACGTGTCAAATGATTCATAATCAAGAGACTCCAAAAGTCCATCTGCATGGAGTTTCTTCATGTGTTTGACACCAATGTGACCAAGGCGGCAGTGCCACAAGTATGTGGGACTATCATTATCAACCTTACATCTTTTGGCATTCACACTATGAATATGTGTAACATCACGTTCGAGATTCAATAAAAATAAACCATTGACCAGCGGGGCATGACCATAAAACATATCTCTCATATAAATAGAATAACCATTATTCTCGGATTTAAATGAGTAGCCATCTCGCATTAAACGAGATCTAGATACAATGTTCATGCTCAAAGCTGGCACTAAATAACAATTATTGAGGTTTAAAACTAATCCCAAAGGTAAATGTAGAGGTAGCATGCCGACGGCGATCACATCGACCTTGGAACCATTCCCGACGTGCATCGTCACCTCGTCCTTCGCCAGTCTCCGCTTATTCCGCAGCTCCTGTTTTGAGTTACAAATGTGAGCAACTGCACCGGTATCAAATACCCAGGAGCTACTACGAGCGCTGGTAAGGTACACATCAATAACATGTATATCATATATACCTTTGGCGTTGCCGGCCTTCTTATCCGGTAAGTACTTGGGGCAGTTCCGCTTTCAGTGACCATTTCCCTTGCAATAAAAGCACTCAGTCTCAGGCTTGGGTCCATTCCTTGGTTTCTTCCCGGCAACTGACTTACTGGGCGCGGCAACTCCCTTACCATCCTTCTTGAAGTTCTTCTTACCCTTGCCTTTCTTGAAACTAGTGGTCTTATTCACCATCAACACTTGATGTTCCTTTTTTATCTCCACCTCCGCTGATTTTAGCATTGAATATAACTCAGGAATGGACTTCTCCAACCCTTGCATATTGTAGTTCATCACAAAGCTCTTGTAGCTAGGTGGAAGCGACTGGAGGATCCTGTCAATGACCGAGTCATCTGGAAGATTAACTCCCAGCTGAGACAAGCGGTTGTGCAACCTAGACATTTTGAGTATATGCTCGCTGACAGAGTTGTTTTCCTCCATCTTACAACTGTAGAACTTGTCGGAGACTTCATATCTCTCGACCCGGGCATGAGCTTGGAAAACCATTTTTAGCTCTTGGAACAACTCATATGCTCCGTGTTGCTCAAAACGCTTTTGGAGCCCCGGTTCTAAGCTGTAAAGCATGCTGCATTGAACCAGGGAGTAATCATCACTACGCGACTGCCAGGCGTTCATAATGTCTTGAGTTGCTGGGAAAATGGGTGCGTCACCTAGCGGTGCTTCAAGGACATATGCTTTCTTGGCAGCTATGAGGATGATCCTCAAGTTACGGACCCAGTCCATATAGTTGCTACCATCGTCTTTCAGCTTGGTTTTCTCTAGGAACGCATTGAAGTTGAGGGCAACATTAGCGTGGGCCATTGGATCTACAAGATAGATTGTAAAGACAATTTTAGACTAAGTTCATGATAATTAAGTTTATCTAATCAAATTATTTAATGAACTCCCACTCAGATAGACATCCCTCTAGTCATCTAAGTGATACATGATCCATATCGACTAGGCCGTGTCTGATCATCACGTGAGACGGACTAGTCATCAATGGTGAACATCTCCATGTTGATCGCATCTACTATACGACTCATGTTCGACCTTTCAGTCTCTCATGTTCCAAGGCCATGTCTGTACATGCTAGGCTCGTCAAGTCAACCTAAGTGTTTCGCATGTGTAAATCTGGCTTACACCCTTTGTATGCAAACGTTAGAATCTATCACACCCGATCATTACGTGGTGCTTCGAAACAACGATCCTGCACAACGGTGCACACTTAGGGGGAACACATTTCTTGAAATTTTAGTGAGGGATCATCTTATTTATGCTACCGTCGTTCTAAGCAAATAAGATGTAAACATGATAAACATCACATGCAAATCATAAAGTGACATGATATGGCCAATATCATCTTGCGCTTTTGATCTCCATCTTCGAGGCGCGGCATGATCACCATCGTCACCGGCATGACACCATGATCTCCATCATCATGATCTCCATCATCGTGTCTTCATGAAGTTTTCTCGCCAACTATTACTTCTAATACTATGGCTAACGGTTAGCAATAAAGTAAAGTAATTGCATGGCATTTTCATTGACACGCAGGTCATACAATAAATTAAGACAACTCCTATGGCTCCTGCTGGTTGTCATACTTATCGACATGCAAGTCGTGATTCCTATTACAAGAACATGATCAATCTCATACATCACATATATAATTCATCACATCCTTTTGGCCATATCACATCACATAGCATACCCTGCAAAAACAAGTTAGATGTCCTCTAATTGTTGTTGCATGTTTTACGTGGCTGCTATGGGTTTCTAGCAAGAACGTTTCTTACCTACGCAAAAGCCACAACGGTGATATGCCAATTGCTATTTACCCTTCATAAGGACCCTCTTCATCGAATCCGATCCGACTAAAGTGGGAGAGATAGACACCCCCTAGCCACCTTATGCAACAAGTGCATGTCAGTCGGTGGAACCTGTCTCACGTAAGCGTACGTGTAAGGTCGGTCCGGGCCGCTTCATCCCACAATGCCGCCGAACGGACGGTGCCTCGGCGTTCAACACACGTACAGCCCGGGGATGTCTCCTCCTTCTTGATCCAGCAAGGGGAGAGAAGTTGAGGGAGAGCTCCGGCAGCACGACGGCGTGGTGGTGGAGCTTGCGGTTCTCTGGCAGGGCTTCGCCAAGCACTACGGAGGAGGAGGAGGAGGAGTTGGAGGGGGGAAGGGCTGCGCCAGGGGAAGGGTGCAGCTCCCATGCACCTCCCCACTATATATAGGGGTGGCGGGGGCTGGTTTCTTTCCCTCCAAGTCCATTGGGGCGTTGGCAAAGGTGGGAGGAAAGAAATCCCATCCTTTCCCTTCCCCACCGATTGTTATCCCCCCCTTTTAGGGATCTTGATCTTATCCCTTCGGGATATGATCTTATTCCTTCTAAGGGGTGATCTTGGTGCGCCTTGACCAGGGGTGTGGGGCCTTGCCCCCACTACCTACGTTCATGTGGGTCCCCCCATGCAGGTGGGCCCCACTCCGGAACCTTCCAGAACCTTCCCGGTACAATACCGAAAAATCCCGAACATTTTCCTGTGGCCAAAATAGGACTTCCCATATATAAATCTTTACCTCCGGACCATTCCGGAACTCCTCGTGACGTCCGGGATCTCATCCGAGACTCCGAACAACTTTCGGTAACCACATACAATTCCCATTACAAATCTAGCGTCACCGAACCTTAAGTGTGTAGACCCTACGGGTTCGGGAACCATGCAGACATGACCGAGACACCTCTCCGGCCAATAACCAATAGCGGGATCTGGATACCCATATTGGCTCCCACATGTTCCACGATGATCTCATCGGATGAACCACGATGTCAGGGATTCAATCAATCCCGTATACAATTCCCTTTGTCCATCGGTATGTTACTTGCCCGAGATTCGATCGTCGGTATCCCTATACCTTGTTCAATCTCGTTACCGGCAAGTCTCTTTACTTGTTCCATAACGCATGATCCCGTGGCTAACTCCTTAGTCACATTGAGCTCATTATGATGATGCATTACCGAGTGGGCCCAGAGATACCTCTCCGTCATACGGAGTGACAAATCCCAGTCTCGATTCGTGCCAACCCAACAGACACTTTTGGAGATACCTGTAGTCCACCTTTATGGTAACCCAGTTACGTTGTGACATTTGATACACCTAAAGCATTCCTACAGTATTTGGGAGTTGCACAATCTCATGGTCTAAGGAAATGATACTTGACATTAGAAAAGCTCTAGCAAACGAACTACACGATCTTGTTCTATGCTTAGGATTGGGTCTTGTCCATCACATCATTCTCCTAATGATGTGATCCCGTTATCAACGACATCCAATGTCCATGGTCAGGAAACCACAACCATCTATTGATCAACGAGCTAGTCAACTAGAGGCTCACTAGGGACATGCTGTGGTCTATGTATTCACACATGTATTACGGTTTCCGGTTAATACAATTATAGCATGAACAATAGACAATTATCATGAACAAGGAAATATAATAATAACCATTTTATTATTGCCTCTAGGGCATATTACCAACACAAATACTATCGTCCTATATATCAATCTTTACCTCCGGACCATTTCAGAGCTCCTCGTCATGTCCGTGATCTCATCCGGGACTCCAAACAACATTCGATCACCAAAGCATATAACTCATATAACACTATATCATCAACGAACATTAAGCGTGCGGACCCTACAAGTTCGAGAACTATGTAGACATGACCGAGACACCTCTCCGGTCAATAACCAATAGCGGAACCTAGAAGCCCATATTGGCTCCTACATATTCTACGAAGATCTTTATTGGTCGAACCTTATGACTACATACGTAATTCCCTTTGTCTGTCGGTATGTTACTTACCCGAGATTCGATCGTCGGTATCTTCATACCTAGTTCAATCTCGTTACCGGCAAGTCTCTTTACTCGTTCCGTAATACATCATCTTATAACTAACTCCTTAGTCACTTTGCTTACAAGGCTTCTTATGATGTGTATTACCGAGAGGGCCCAAAGATACCTCTCCGATACACGGAGTGACAAATCCTAATCTCGATCCATGCCAACTCAACATACACCTGCAGAGATACCTGTAGAGTATCTTTATGATCACCCAGTTACGTTGTGAAGTTTGATAGCACATAAGGTATTCCTCCGGTATCCGGGAGTTGCATGATCTCATAGTCGAAGGAATATGTATTTGACATTAAGAAAGTAGAAGCACTAAACTGAATGATCATATGCTAAGCTAACGGATGGGTCTTGTCCATCACATCATTCTCCTAATGATGTGATCCCGTTATCAAGTGACAACACATGTCTATGGTTAGGAAACCTTAACCATCTTTGATCAACGAGATAGTCTAGTAGAGGCTTACTAGGGACACGGTATTTGTTTATGTATCCACACATGTATTTAAGTTTCCGATCAATACAATTCTAGCATGAATAATAAACCTTTATCATGAATAACGAGATATAAAATAACAGCTTTATTATTGCCTCTAGGGCACATTTCCTTCACAATATTCGCCTTCCGCTTCAATAGTTTACCAGATGAGATTCACCAATCTATCTACCGTCTATGATGCTAATTTCCAAAGGTTTTAGATGTTGCATGTGAAACTTGGTGTTGTTGTGTAATGGGGTAGCTAGCTATATGCATATATGGTGTAACTGAGTGCTGAAGTTATATGATGTTGTACTGTGATGTATTTCAATTATGAAATCCTGGTTTCCGTAATAGGAAAATGAAATATATTGTGTGTTTAATATGAAATGTCAATTTGATTACTAAATGGATTAAAAATAATAGGCCAATTAGCCTGCTTATTGGGTTTTTCTATTGCGGACGGTTATTGAGACAACACCATGGGCGATGACCTCAGACAACCCACATAGTTTCTAGGAAGTAAGCGTGTTGGATCAATGAACAATCACACACGGCTTCATCTGGAAAACTGTTTGTGTTAGGCCACCTTGCGCAAATGTTTTCCACATAAAAAGTGTGTGTGATGGACAACCTATGCCACACATTTTCTTCTAGGCCCCGTGCATGATGCATTTAATAACGCAAACAATAAAATTATTAAATTCGTCTACAATGGCAACGCTATCACAGACGATGTGATGTGGAAAATTGTGTGTGATGTACATACGAACGGAAACTTTTGTCTGGGATTCACTGTGTGGGATGTATGGACAAACAGAAACATTTGTCTGGGATTTACTGTGTGGGATGTACATATTGTCGGTGTACTAAGTATTGGGCCATTAGTACCCCGTACTTGTGCACGGGCAGTTGTAGCCATACTCGCGGCAAGGCTCGTCGGGGAACAGTTCGAGGTTGACTCAGGCCACCAAGGAAATTCTCAAGTCAAAGATCTGAGGATCAGAAGATAAGAAGAGCTGGAATCCGCAGGCCAGCTTCCCCGGCAAGATCTTGCCGGGATGGCCTGCGAAGCTCGGCAAGGCTCGGCGCCCGGCAAGGCTCGGCGCCCGGCGAGGTTCAGCACCCGGCAAGGTTTTTTTGATGTGCCACCGCTCTAGCAGAGCAACAAACCCGACATTCTGGGTCCTTCTTCGGATGCGTGGCGACACGCCAATGGAGGAGAGCTTAAGCGGTGCTGATGGGATGGCCCCTTTTTCCATCCCCGAGAAAGTGAGGACACCTAAACGGACACCTCACGGTGCATTAAATGCATTCGTCCTAATCCGTCAGGGGTTAGGTATGATGACCCTGTAGCTACTTTACACCTCAATGTATGTACATTTTACCACTGTGGTGACCCCTTTGTGGTATAAAAGGAGGCCCAAGGCAACTGCTACAGGGGAGGACGATCTTCTGGCCCATTCTGCATGCGTAGCTGCTCTTTGAACGTACTGTTCATTGCGAGCACTCCTGGAGCCTGGGCTCAAGAACACCCATAATAAAACAAGGCAGGAGTAGGGTTTTATGCTGATCAGCGGCCCGAACCTGGGTAAAATCGTCCCGCGTCGATCGTTGGTTCTGCTCTTTGCGCATACCTCTCCCCCCGCCGAATCGTAAAGGGGTCCTTGGGGATCCCATAGGTGTCGCACGCCGACATCTTTGGCGTGCCAGGTAGGGGGATTATAGGTAGTGTGAACCTGATCCAGTGATCGGCGCCTTAGTTTCTTCATCATCTTCATCATCATGCCACCCAAGAAGAAGAGCGCTGCGACGGCGCAACCATCCACGTCCGTTTTGCCTGCGCCTTCGCGTACGGGCGATGGCGTGGGTGCGGAAGGAAGAGGATTAGAGCCTCCATGGCGTTCCGGTGATCCAAGCCAGGCGAGCGGCATCGTTCGTACTGGCAGCGGCAACCCACACGCCGCTGGATCCAGAGACGGAGCTTTGTTGCCTACGGGTGGCACAACGAATTCCAGAGATCGGAGGACGCCTGCTGGAGCTCCCGCACCGGCGCAAGTGTCACGGCCTACTCAGGTCGTGTGCGATGAGCGATGTCATGGCGCTGGTGGTTCAGGGCGTCCCCATGAAAAGATTTCTGTGCATCGATCCCAAGATGTGCGGGACCAGCATGCACACCAAGCTGCCGGCGGAGGTGGTGCGCGGTCACGTGACCGTGATGGTGCTCCTTCTAACATGGCTAGGAGTCAGAGCACCTCACGTACCTCGCACCTGTCGCCGCCGCCTACGCCAGCGGAAGCCTTGGCACGTGCGCAGCTGCTCCTCGATTTCCCTCCTGCTCCAGAGAAGATGGAGGAGTGGCGAGCTACTATCCAGAGCCTTATTGGCTTCGCCAACAAAGATGGGCCACAAGAGGCAGGGCCCTCACAGCGAAGGCCCGTCGATCCGGCGTGAGCCGATGTGGAGAAAACCGGAGGTGGTGCAACCACGGTGCACTCCCCGCCGTGACACCAGCGGCGAGCGACAACCCAGCAGGTCGATCGCCGTGATGATGTTTCCACGGCGTCATCCGATCCATGGATGCGCCGCGACCAGCGTCAAGTTCTCCAGTAACGAGGCAAAGAGGACGCTCGAACTACCATCGAGCGGCGACGGGAAGCGCGTTATCAGTCTGATAAGCGCGCAGGGCCGGTTGTCGACGAGCCTGCGCCAGGGGACATAGGAGACTTGCCTTACGAGGTAGGGACTCCAGTGTTTACCCGTGAGCTGCGGCAAGTCCAGTGGCCCAATTCCCGAACCTTCAAGCCAGAGGTCCCGAAGAAATATGACGGTAAGACCCATCCCTCGGAGTTCCTGAGCATCTACACCATTGCGGTGCAGGCTGCCGGGGGCCGAGATGACAATATACTTGCCAACTACTTCCCGTTGGTGCTCAAGCCCAATGTCACGTCGTGGTTTATGCATCTTCCGGAGAATTCTATTTCTTCTTGGTCAGATCTGTGCCATCAGTTTGTTGGCGCCTTTGTTGGAGGCCACCAAGCTCCTGGCCAAGAGAGTGATTTGCATATCATCCCTCATAAGGAGGGCGAATCTCTACGCAAGTTTATGCAGAGGTTCAGCCGGGTGCAGTACAATATTCCTGACGTTCACCCTGCCGCTGTCATTAGCGCGTTTCATCAGAATGTGCGTAACCGCAGAATGCGGGAAGAGCTGGCGATGAACAAAGTCAGGGGTATTGCCGAGCTTTACGCTTTGGCCGATAAATGCGCTCGAGCTGAAGAGGGGAGGAAACTCCCTGGCGAGGCTGTTGGCGCGGCGGGCGAATCCGAAGATGAAGACGCCGCGACCCCGTCAAGGAAAGGCCGGCGGCGGAACAAGAAACTCGGAGGCAAGGCCGTGCCTGCTGTCGAAGAATCCAACAACCCCGGCGCCGCCAAGAAGGCCAAGGTTGATGACCCCGGCAAGGATCTTGCCGGGTGCCCTTCCTGTCAGGCCTTGGTGGCGGCCGACAAGTCGGAAAGCTCCGGCAAGCAGTATTGCAAGATCCATCGCACCAAGGGCCACGATCTCCAAAACTGCCGGCAAGTTGAACAACTTGCCGAGAAAGAGAGGGCTGAGTATGAAAGGCGTGATAAGGAGAAGGCCCATGATGGTGCTGACGGATCAGGCAAGAAGCGCGGTGGCCGAGGGGGTCGCCGCGGCAAGGCCAAGCAACAGAAGGAGAGGCCCGCTCGAGGCCAAGACAAAGAAGAAGATGATGACGAAGAAGACGATGAGTCCAGTGAGCAAGAATTCCAGAAAGCTACAGAGGCCATGTGCATCGATGGGGGTGCCTCGCTGCATTCTTCCCACCGTCGACTCAAACAGTGGGTGCGGGAAGTCAATGCAGCGGAGCCATCGCCAGAATCATGTAGGCCCCTGAAGTGGTCCAACACGCCTATCATTTTCGACGCCGAGGATCACCCTAATCGCACAACTGCGGTCGGGTGCTTACCATTGTTGGTCTCACCAACAATTCGCAACCTCAAGGTGATGAAAATGCTAGTTGACGGTGGGGCCGGGCTAAACTTAATCTCACCGGATGTGCTCAAGAGGCTCCAAATTCCTGATGAAGACCTCGAAGAAACGGGCACATTTCAAGGGGTCAATCCGGGAAGAACCCAGCCAAAGGGCAAGATTACGCTGCCGGTGACATTTGGTAGTGAGCTCAACTACAGGACCGAGAAGGTAGTGTTTGATGTCGCCAAGATCCCCATGTCATACAATGGGATCCTTGGTCGGCCAGCGCTGGCTAAGTTCATGGTGGCATCACACTACGCGTACAATGTTTTGAAGATGCCCGGGCCGTTGAGCGTCATTACTATCCATTCCGATAAGAAAGATGCGCGCATCTGTGCCGACCAACTCTACCGGGAAGCAGTTGCAGCACCTGCCGTCAAGGCATCTGCTCCTGCCGCTGGAACTCCCGGGGGGAAGAAGAAGAAGACCGGTGAGAATCTTGGCGCGAACTCCGGTAAGCGCGCCTCCTCGGAGTGCTGCGCTTCCGTCGAGGATGCACCAGAGAGTTCCAACAGCAAGAACAAGAGATCCAAGGCTGCTCCACCGGAGACCAAGAAGGTGCCCGTTAGGGAGGACGGAACAGGAGGAACTTTCACCATAAGTTCCACCCTAGATGACAAATAGGAAAGCGCGCTCATTGCCTTCTTGCGGGCGAATGTCGACGTGTTTGCATGGCAACCGTCTGACATCCCCGGTGTTCCCAGGTAGGTAATTGAGCACCACCTTGCTGTCTGTCCTCACGCGCGGCCCGTCAAGCAGAGGGTCAGGAAGCAAGCCTTGGAGCGGCAAGAATTCATTGCCGAGGAAATCAGAAAGCTGGAGGCGGCAGGATTGGTCAGAGGAGTGCTTCATCCAACCTGGTTGGCCAATCCGGTTGTGGTGCGCAAAGCAAATGGTAAATGGAGGCTTTGTATCGATTATACAGATATCAATAAAGCCTGCCCAAAAGATCCCTTTCCCTTGCCGCGCATCGACCAGATTGTGGATTCCACCACTGGTTGTGATCTCCTGTCCTTCCTTGATGCCTACTCAGGGTATCATCAGATCTTCATGGCAAAGGAAGATGAAGAAAAGACCGCATTTATCACCCCATGTGGTACGTATTGTTTTATACGAATGCCTTTCGGGTTGAAAAGTGCTGGTTCTACATTTGCGAGAGCGGTCCAAATCGGTTTTGAACCTCAACTCCATAGAAATATGGAGGCATACATGGATGACATAGTGGTCAAAACCAAGGACAAAGCGACGCTGATACAAGATTTAGAAGAAACGTTCGCAAATCAGTGCAAGGTCAACTTAAAGCTCAATCCTGAGAAGTGCGTGTTCGGTGTTCCTTCCGGCAAGCTCCTCAGATTCTTTGTATCTTACCGGGGAATCGAAGCGAACCCCGACAAGATCAAAGCTATTGAGCAGATTGAAGCGCCAAGACGCGTCAAGGATGTGCGTCGTCTTGCCGGTTGTGTTGCTGCTCTAAGCAGGTTTATTTCCAAATCTGCTGAGCGCGCCCTGCCCTTTTTCAAAATTTTGAAGAAAGCAGGTCCAATGAAATGGACTCTGGAGGCGGAGGCTGCGCTGCAAGATTTGAAGAAATACCTTTCCTCTCCGCCGACGCTAGTCGCGCCTAAACCACAAGAGCCGTTGCTACAGTATCTGGCAGCGACAAATCAAGTGGTTAGTGTTGCGTTAGTGGCGCAGAGAGAAGCTGATGAGGAAGCAACACCGGCGGCAGGACCGTCAGGTGACGCGGCAGGATCTTCCCCGGCAAGGATTGATCCCGGCAAGACAAGATCTGTGCAGTCAGAAGAACCATTGCAGAAGAAAAAGGTGGTGCAGCGCCCAGTTTATTTTGTTAGCTCTCTTTTACAAGGAGCTAGGTCAAGATATTCTGGCATGCAAAAGTTGCTTTTCGGCCTCCTTATGGCCTTGAGGAAGCTGCGCCATTATTTTCAAGCACATGAAATCACCGTCGTCACCCGCTTTCCGTTGCAACGGATTTTGCGAAATCCTGAAGCAACCGGCAGGATCGTGGAGTGGGCGTTGGAGTTGTTGAGCTTTGGTCTCAAGTTTGAAATCACTTCAACAATTCAGAGCAGGGCCTTGGTAGAGTTCGTTGCTGAATGGACCCCAACGCCAGACGAGGAAGTTCAAGAAACAATTCTCCCCGGCAAGGAAATTGACCAGCAATGGGTTATGTACTTTGACGGGGCTTTTTCGCTGCAAGGCGCCGGTGCTGGCGTGCTGCTTGTCGCACCCACCGGAGAGCACCTGAAGTACATAGTCCAAATGCATTTTCCCCGGGAGAGTTCAATGAACAACACTGCGTAGTACGAGGGTTTGCTTGCTGGTCTCAGGATCGCGGCAGACCTTGGTATCAAGAAGCTCGTCATCAGAGGCGATTCACAGCTTGTCGTCAGGCAAGTAAATAAGAGTTATCAGAGTCCATTGATGCAAGCCTACGTGGATGAAGTGAGAAAAATGGAAGAGCACTTCGACGGTCTGCAAATGAAGCACATCCCTCGTGCCGAGAACAGTATCGCTGACGACCTGTCAAAGCGCGCTGCCCTCAAGTTGCCTGTGGAACCAGAAACTTTTGTGCTCCATTTGACTCAACCATCCGTGGCTCCATCAATGCGGCAAGAAAAGAGAAGAAAATTGAATTCCGGTCAGTACTTCCCGGCAGAGCTCCCGGGAGCCGCCGACAAGGAAGTTGTCGGGATCAATGACATGCCTGCCGGGGAACAACAGGCTCCAGCAGGGGCTCAGGCCTTTGCTGTCGAGAAAAACGTTCCCCCGACGGAGGAGATGCCTTTAGTCCTGGCTGTCGAGCCCCAGGCTCCAGCATGGGCGCAGCACATTGTCCATTTTCTTCAAACAGGAGAACTCCCGGAGGAACAGGAAGAAGCGGAAAGAGTAGCCCGTCGGTCTGCTATGTACAAGTTCGTCGATGACGTCCTGTACAGAAAGAGACCAAACGGTGTGAAATTGAAGTGCATTCCTCGGGAGGATGGACTAGAGCTGTTGGTAGAAATACATGGAGGCATATGTGGCTCTCACATAGGGTCAAGAGCACTTGCCGGGAAAGCATTCCAGCAAGGTTTCTTTTGGCCCACCGCTCTCCAGGATGCAACTGCACTAGTAACTAAGTGTGAAGCGTGCCAGTTTCATTCAAAGAAATCGCATCAACCAGCTCAAGCTCTTCAGACAATCCCTCCCTCCTGGCCATTTTCGGCCTAGGGGCTCGACATACTGGGCCCTTTCCCCCGTGCTACCGGGGGCTTTGAGTACTTGTACGTTGCTATCGACAAGTTCACAAAGTGGTCGGAGGTGGAAGCAGTGAGGAAGGTGACAGCACAATCAGCCGTCAAGTTCTTTAAAGGGATAGTTTGCCGTTTCGGTGTGCCCAACAGGATCATCACCGACAACGGCATGCAATTCACAAGTCGCACCTTCATGCAGTACGTCCAAGACCTTGGCGGCAAAATTTGTTTTGCCTCCGTTGCTCATCCGAGAAGCAACGGCCAAGCGGAGAGGGCCAATGCTGAAGTGCTGCGTGGTCTCAGGACCAGAACCTTTGACAGGCTGAAAAAGTGCGGAAGACGCTGGATTGATGATTTGCCGGCGGTTCTTTGGTCAATCAGAACGACACCAAATCGAGCCACCAGCCAGACGCCCTTTGCTCTGGTCTACGGAGCGGAAGCAATTCTCCCCACGGAACTCACGTACAGATCACCTCGAGTGCTCGCTTATGATGAGCTTGAGCAAGAGCAACTGCGGCAAGATGACGCTGTGCTCCTTGAGGGAAATCATCTTCAGGCTGTTGTGCGAGCTGCACGCTACCAGCAAGCTTTGCGCCGCTATCATAGCCGCAAAGTTCATGCCCGAAGCCTTGAGGAAGGCGACCTTTTTCTTCGACGGATTCAGTCTGCCAAGAATTCAAACAAGTTGATGCCAAACTAGGAAGGCCCTTATCAGGTAGTACGAGTCACCAGGCCCGGCGCAGTCCGCCTGGAGACCGAAGATGGCGTTCCAGTGACCAACTCCTGGAATATCGAACATCTTCGCAAGTTTTACCCATAAGGCGCGGTTGCCGTTGGTCCCCGGCAACCACCCTTTTGTACAAGTCTTGCCGGTGAGGCATATGATCCTTTGTACAAAGCCAGGCGCAGACCCTGAGCACACATGAATAAATTTAAGTGTTGTGCATTCCCTTATTGATTTCCATGCTCATATATATATGCATGTGTGTCTAAGATGTTGTATGGCACCTATTCCCGGTAAGTTCTAATGAACCGCCAAGGTTTCATATCTTTATTTTCTCTTCTTTCTTTTTCTTAAAAGACAGAGGGATTCCTCGCGTGCACATTTGCCGGGGGGGGGAGGGAGATATGAGTACCAGTTGGCGATGTTCAGAATCGACGCTTGCCAGAGGAAGGATAGTGATAGAAAGCTAAGTTCTAAAAACTTAGGACAAGTTTCTTTTATTGCAAAGTTATTTCCCTGGACGATTCTGACTTTTGTATGGAAAATCTGCACGCGAAGGAACCCTTGTTGTAATCAGTTGCGCCCTTATTTTGTTTCGAGTCTGCTCAACGATTTAAGTGGCTGCACTGAGAACGCCAAGGAGTCTTGCCGGCCGCTGCGCCTCCAACAGGCTGCTGAAGTCCCGCACCCAGCGCTCGCGGCAGGTTGCGCGCCGGCAAGTTTTTCAGTAAGCGTAGGGTGAACTCCATACACAAAGGAATCAGACAAGGAAAATAGCAAGCATGTACCCAAACATAAGCAAGTTATATTACATTAATGAGTTGCCGCAATTCTAACTTGAGACTTAATTTTCTTTGGCATGGAATGACGACGGCAAGAAAAGGTGGAGCAGTTAATCTCTGTGCTGGCCTTTGATCCTTTTGATGGAGTCCACCTTCTCGAGGATAGGCGCGACAAGCTCTTCGAGCGCCTCGAGATTTGCGTCCTTTGGCAGATGGCCAAGCACATTGGAGAGGTCGATGCCGGGATTGTGGTGCACCACCTTGATAAGTACTTTGCGGAGGACGGCCCGGCAAAGCCGGCGGGTCTCGTTGGCCAATTGAGTCGCCCGGTTAGACTGAAGCAACTTCAGGGCATCAATGATGCTCTCAAAGAACATCGTCAACTTGGCACTCGAAGATATCCTTTCCTCGGAAGAATACCTAAAGTTTGACAGGCCCATGGTTGACAGTTCTGCCGTGAGCTTCCCCGCAGCGTTGATGAGACGTCCAGTCCAGATCTCCACCCCCTTTTTGTAATCAATTTGGGCGGCGGCAGCGCTCTTGAGCTGGTTCCTCTCTCCCTGGAGATCTTTGAGTAGGGCCTTCTCGCGGGCCCTGCCGGCCTCGAGAGACTTCTGCAACGTGGTCAGCTTCAATTCCAGAACGGCAATGGCTTCATTTGCGGAGGAGAGCTGCTTGGTCTTGTTAGACATGGCAACTTGCATCTCCGCCAAGGTGTGGAGGGTTTTTTCCTTGTCGCCTTTGAGCGTTGAGAGCTCCTTGACGTGTTCTTCAAGATCCGCTTCCAGTTTCTTGACTTTGTCGCTCAGCTCATTCTTGGCGGCCTCTGCAGCCTCGGCAGCATCGACGGCCTCCTTGAGCTTGCCGGCATGATCTACAGTTAGAGCTTCGAGCGCCTCTTTGTGCTTCTGCTCCAGCTCCTGGGTCCGCCGCGTGACAAGCTTCTCGATATCTTCATCTTTGCTGCGAAGCTTGGCGGCGAGCGCCTGCTCACGTGCGATGAGATCTTCCTCGTGAGCATCAAGCGCAACGCGACGCCCCGTCAGGAGAGCATCTTCAGCAGCAATTCTTTGTGTAGCTTCATCCTGCGCCTTCTCCATGTCAGATTGTTTCAGGAGGATTTCTGTCCACTGCTGGCTCACTTGTTCTCGGCCAGCAGTCAACTCTTGGAGGGCCTCGGCGTACCAGACTTGCATTTGTTCGACGCGCCTCTGAAAATCTGCTTCGGCCGCCTCGACAACTACCATTCTGGAATCCGCTTTCTCTTTCCGGGCGCGGTGGAGAGCCTGGAGCTTGTGAAAATTTTCACCCATGGCCTGAAGGAGCTGATCCTCTTCAGACTTGCCGCTGCTAGCGCTTGGGCCATCAACAACCTCGAGCCCGGCAGCAGTGATGATTTCCTCGTCGAAGACTTCCCCTTCGGTCGGTGCCCCAATGTTTGCCGTCCCCGGCAAGTTGACAAATAGTTTCTCGCCAACTTTGAGATATTTGCTGGATGATGGGCCTTCAGATGTTGACGGTTGATCCTCAACAACTGCCTCACTAGTAGCAGGGGGCTCCGTGGCCGGCGCAGCGCCTGGCGCTCCTGCGGCAGGAATGCCGTCAGTACGGTCATTAGCCTCCTTGCCACCCTCTTCAGCAGGCTCTTTGGCGGGTTCCTCCTGCACAGTCTCGGTGGCCTCGGCAGTGGCGTCTTTGGCGGCCTCGCTGGCGGCGATCCTGTCTGCTTCGGCAGCAGCGTTCCTGGCGGTCTCCTCGATGACAACGTCGACGTCCATGTGTTCCATCATAGGGAACTCTGGAGGATGAAGGAGGAAAACAGAATAAGATCAAGATTGAAGTTCAAAGGGACCAAAGAAAAAGAGATAAAGGAAAGAATAGCAAGCGCACTGAGGGAATCAGTTACCTGCGTCGAGCTATTGAGAGGTGGCCTCACCCCTCCCGGCAACCTCGGTTGCTGGGGGAGGGTTGCCGGTGCCCATGCTTGCCGGCTCCTCCTCAATCAAGATGGGCTCGTCGGTAGGATCCCTTGCTGGGGATGCGCTTGTGGGCGGCATGGTCGATGGAGGTGGCACGACGGGGGCGTCTTCCAATAACTCTCCTTGTTGCCGTTCTTCTCCTGCAAGCCCATAGATATCAGCGGCAAGAATAGAAACCTCAGCGCCCGCCAACGGAAAAAGAGCAATGAACTTACGCTGGGGGCTGCGCTGGGGGCTGTGCTAGGGACTGCATTGAGGGCTGAGCTCCGGGCTGACGATGACGATTTCTGGCACGCTCGTGGAGCCTGCCGGGGGCTCGTCACCCGTGGAAGTCTTTGTCCTCTTCGTCATCCTCTCCAGCAAGGTTTCTGCATCACTACAGAGACAGTACAAGAAAGTCAGTAAGATTGATTCAAGATTGGAAGATAAAGGCTGTGGCAAGGTACTCACTCTTCCTCTTCTCGCTCCGGACTAAAGCCGGAGATGTCGAAATCGACCTCCGTTGCAATGTCTGAGTAGGGAGGCGGAGGAGGGGTCCTAGGTCGCTTGGCTGTAGCAGGCGCCGGGGGTTGACGTGTTTTCGTCACCTCAGCTTCCGGTGCGGTAGCGCGAGACACCCCTGCCGCCCCAGCAGTTGCCGCTGGTGTGGGTCTCGCGCGCCGCGCAGGTTGCTGTCGAACCCCTTGCCGCGGCGCAGTCTTGCCGGCCGCTTTCTTGCCGGGAGCCTCGCTGCTCGAGGAAGGTTGGCTTGCCGGGATGCCAGATGCAGCCTTTCGAAGAACACGCTTTGTCTTCTTCGGGGCTGGGAGCTTTTCTTGCGGTTCTTCTTCAGCCGCGTCTTCGTCGGACAAGCTCTCAGCGGCTGTGCTGCTCTGTTCCCCTGTAGCTTTGTCCTTCTCGGCAGGATCTTCCTCCACCACTACCTCTGCATCGCTGGTTTCCCATTCTGCAAAGCCGACGCTGCCGGCCTCAGCGGCAAGATTTGCCTCCTCCGCCCTGGTGGCGATGTATGCCACCTCTTCGTCGGTGGTGGCTCGGAGTAAGTCTGCTTCTTCCCAGATGGCCCTCTCCGTCAAGTTATCAAAGAACTTCTGTGCATCTTCTTCGGATGGCTCAACCCATGTCACGTCGAGACTGTGGGCGTTGAACAGTGGCATGGTGGCGATAATTGACCCCAAGGCAGAGTTGTTGCACAGAGGGACAATCCTTGCCGGCAACCGATACTTGTTGTCGCACTGGAACAGCTTCTGACGGAGAGTGCCAAGTTGCATAGCAGTCAGATTGTTATTCAACCCGGGGCGCAATCTCATGATGTCTGCTGCGTTTCGGTATTCCCAAGTTGGCCTTCCTTTATTCTGCAAGGGGGCAATGCGGCGGCGGAGAAAGTCGAAGCCAATCATCTCCATTGTTAGCCCGGCAGCTTTCAGGCGAAGAATCCTGGTGGTGGCGATTGCGAGCTTTTCATCTTCAGCGGCAAGAATGCTCCAGCCACTGCCGCGGACCGCTTTCTGTTGCCGGGGCAGACAGAACGGATGGGGATCTGATTCCTTGATCCAGCACCATTCAGCCCACCATTCGTCCCACTTCTCGTGGTAAACTCCTTCTGGTTATATTTCCTTATTCCAAGCCCTTGGAATCCAGGCGATAGAACCAGAGAGGGCCTCTCCTTTTTGGATTCAAGGAAAAAAGTAGTGGAGGAAAAGGGCTGTGTTGGGAACCACTCCGGCAAAGTTTTCACAAAGGTGAGCGAAGTTGGACATACACAGTACCGCATTCGGCGTGAAATTGAGAAGATGGAAGCCGTATGTGTACATGATGTCGTTGAAGAAGTCAGAAAAGGGGGGACAGAGCCCACAATAGAAATATGCGACGAAAAAGGGGTATCTGTCTGACCCACTCTTGGAGCAAGAACCTGGAATCACGCGAGTGGCGGGGTGAGCCTGCGTCTCCCTCGCCCACATACACTGGTACCGCCTCTTCAAAGCTTCCGCATCGAGCGACGGGGCGAAGATAACGTACTTCTTCCGCATCTTCACCAGTTCGCTCTCCGGGACATCGGCTTTCGCCTCCTTGCCCTTGCCTTTGCTGGTCTTGGGCGGCATGGCGACTACAAGGGCGGAAGCCGGGGATGGAGCGGGCGTGGAGGCGGCGAGCGGAAGAGGGAAGGCTTGGCTCTAAGCTCGAGAGAAGGGAAGCAATGGCGACGGCCAGATTGAGAAGAAAAGGGGGGTAAATAGGCTTGTGCCTCTGCGGTTTCTCCTTTTTATGGGGAAGGAGCGGGGCCGCCTCTTTTACTCCCCAATGTGAATGTGCCTCTGTAGGCGCATTGCAGTTGCAGCTTTTGAGGCACGCTTCCCACGTCGCGCATTCGGCGCGCGTAGTGGGGGGCACAGTAAACGGGATATTTACGAGCAGTTAATCCCCTGCCACATGTGCCCGTGCACTGTTTGGGCCTAGCCTAATAACGCCTCGCACTCGTGTGTGGCCTAGGCCCGGGGGCTCCTGTCGGTGTACTAAGTATTGGGCCATTAGTACCCCGTACTTGTGCATGGGCAGTTGTAGCCATACTCGCGGCAAGGCTCATCGGGGAACAGTTCGAGGTTGACTCAGGCCACCAAGGAAATTCTCAAGTCAAAGATCTGAGGATCAGCAGATAAGAAGAGCTGGAATCCGCAGGCCAGCTTCCCCGGCAAGATCTTGCCGGGATGGCCTGCGAAGCTCGGCAAGGCTTGGCGCCCGGCAAGGTTCGGCGCCCGGCAAGGCCTGGGCGCCCGGCGAGGTTCAGCACCCGGCAAGGTTTTGTTGCTGTGCCACCGCTCTAGCACAGCAACAAACCCGACATTCTGGGTCCTTCTTTGGATGCGTGGCGACGCGCCAATGGAGGAGAGCTTAAGCGGTGCTGATGGGATGGCCCCTTTTTCCATCCCCGAGAAAGTGAGGACACCTAAACGGACACCTCACGGTGCATTAAATGCATTCGTTCTAATCCGTCAGGGGTTAGGTATGATGACCCTGTAGCTACTTTACACCTCAATGTATGTACATTTTGCCACTGTGGTGACCCCTTTGTGGTATAAAAGGAGGCCCAAGGCAACTGCTACAGGGGAGGACGATCTTTTGGCCCATTCTGCATGCATAGCTGCTCTTTGAACGTACTGTTCATTGCGAGCGCTCCTGGAGCCTGGGCTCAAGAACACCCATAATAAAACAAGGCAGGAGTAGGATTTTACGCTGATCAGCGGCCCGAACCTGGTTAAAATCGCCCCGCGTCGATCGTTGGTTCTGCTCTTTGCACATACCTCTCCCCCCGCCGAATCGTAAAGTGGTCCTTTGGGTTCCCATAGGTGTCGCACGCCGACACATACAAACGGAAATGATTGGGCCTGTATAATTGTCTGTGATAGCTCGTCTGATCGCACACGAGCTCTTTTTGCCCCGCGTGTGTGACAGGAGAACCTATCGCCGGCGGTTTCTGGGTTGTGTGGGATGGACCCCCTATCGCACACACAGGAAAGGCGACGGTTTAAAACTCCATCGCGGAAAGGGGTAAAAATCATTTGCATAGCAGTCGCCTGCACTAGTGGTTACATCAGACACAAATATATATTGTAACATTGTAACTACTATCGAAGTTATATGCTTCTAACTGCTTCAAAGTTGCAGATTAAGGTACTCGTCGGCCATGTATTGACTGTTTGAAAGAAGTTGGGTCCCTTGTGCGGGAGGCCGGTGCACAAGAAGTCGACAGGATGTGCACCCTTGAAAAGAAAATGGATGAGTGTCTTAGGCGTACCCTTACACATGGCAAGCTTGTGGAGGACCTCATCAAAGATTGAACGTAAGCATAACATTATGATGTAAATCATCTCATTATGAGATTATTATATTTGGAAATATATGTGTCGAAGGTTTTGTCTAAATAATTTTACTATCAAAACACCCTAGACTAACATGTTATTTGTTGAAGAACCACCGCTATGAATATTCCCAGGAGTGGAGGACATACATCTTTCTGACCTTGGAGCACCTTTAGACCCAATGGAGGCCCCTGCTGAGAAGGCTAAGAATGGTTCTAACCAGGGGAAAAAAGGATGTCACGAAGGTCGCTGCTAAGGACCATTCTAACCAGGGAATACAAAAGGATGACATGGAGGCCCCCATGAAGAACCTTGATGAAGATTTTTGCCGTGTGCATGTTAATTAAATTTTGAACCAACCATTCGTTGGGGAACATTGCATGGGAAACAAAAAATTTCCTACGCTCACCAAGATCAATCTAGGAGATGAACATCTACGAGAGGAGAGATTGCATCTACATACCGTTGTAGATCGCTAAGCGAAAGCATTAAGAAACGCGGTTGATGTAGTCGAACGTCTTGGCGATCCAATCACGATCCGTCCCGCGAACTCCCGATCTAGTGCCAAACGGACGGCACCTCCACGTTCAATACACGTATGGCTTGATGACGCCTTCACCTCCTCGATCCAGCGTGCGATGGTGAAGTAGTAGATCGAGTCCTTCGGCAGCACGACGGCGTGGTGGCTGTGGTGGTGGAGAAATCTCAGCAGAGCTTCGCTAAGCACTACGGAGAATAAGATGGACTACGAGGGAGAGGAAAGGCAGCACCGTGGCATGGAGATGCACTCAAGGTTTCGGCTGCCCTCTCCCTAGCTCTCTATATATAGGGGGAAGGGAGGAGGAGGGGGCGCCCTAGATCGCATCTGGAGGGCGGCGGCCACAAGGGATGGGAAACCCTAGATGGGTTTTGGCCCTCCCCTTAGGACACTTGGCCCCCAAGTCAGGTGGAGGCAAAACCCTAGGCAGGCGCCCCCACCTCTTCTGGCAACATGGGATGGGGTGAGGGGGGTGCACAGCCCCTTAGTGGGCTGGTGTGCCCCTCCCCTTGGCCCATGAGGCCCCCCAACACTTGCCCTTCGTCCAATATATCAATCTTCACCTCCGGACCATTCCGGAGTTCCTCGTCACGTCCGGGATCTCATCTGGGACTCCGAACAACATTCAGTAACCACCATAATGACTCAACTATACTTATATCATCACCAAACATGAAGTGTGTAGACCCTGCGGGTTCGAGAACTATGCAGACATGACTGAGACACCTCTACGGTCAATAACCAATAGCGGGACCTGGATGTCCATATTGGTTCCCACATATTCTACAAAGATCTGATCGGTCGAACCTCGATGTCAAGGATTCAGCTAATCCCGTATGCAGTTCCCTTTGTCTATTGGTATGTTACTTGCTCGAGATTCGATCATTGGTATCTCCATACCTAGTTCAATCTCGTTAACGGCAAGTCTCTTTACTCGTTCCGTAATACAAGATCATGTGGCTAACTCATTAGTCACATTGCTTGCAAGCTTCTTGTGATGTTGTATTACTGAGTGGGCCCTGAGATACCTCTCCGTCATACGGAGTGACAAATCCCAGTCTTGATCCATGCCAACTCAACAAACACCCTCGGAGATACCTATAGAGCACCTTTATAGTCACCCAGTTACGTTGTGACGTTTGATACACACAAGGTACTCCTCCGGTGTCAGTGAGTTTCATGATCTCATGGTCATGGGAACATATACTTGACATGCAGAAAACGATAGCAATAAACTTGACACGATCACATTCTACGTTTTTAGTTTGGGTCTTGTCCATCACATCATTCTCCTAATGATGTGATCCCGTTATCAAATGACAACTCATGTCTATGACTAAGAAACCATAGCCATCTTTTGATCAACGAGCTAGTCTAGTAGAGGCTCACTAGGGACACGTTGTTGTCTATGTATCCACACATGTATTTGAGTTTCCAATCAATACAATTAAAGCATGGATAATAAACAATTATCATGAACAAGGAAGTATTATAATAACTAATTTATTATTGCCTCTAGGGCATATTTCCAACAGTCTCCCACTTGCACTAGAGTCAATAATCTAGTTCACATAACCATGTGATTAACACCCAATTAGTTCTGGGGTTTGATCATGTTTTGCTTGTGAGAGAGGTTTTAGTCGGCGGGTCTGCAACATTCAGATCCACGTGTACTTTGCAAATTTTTATGTCATACTAAAGATGTTGCTACCATGCTCCACTTGGAGCTATTTCAAATGGCTGCTCCACTATACGTATCTGGTTTGCTACTCAGAGTCATCCAGATTGGTGTCAAAGCTTGCATCGACGTAACCCTTTACGCCGAACTCTTTATCACCTCCATAACCGAGAAACTCTACTCAGAGTCATCCGGATTGGTGTTAAAGCTTGCATCAACGTAACCCTTTACGACAAACTCTTTATCACCTCCATAACCGAGAAACATTTCCTTATTCCTCTAAGGATAATTTTGACCGCTGTCCAGCGATCCACTCCTGGATCACTCTTGTACCCCCTTGCCAGACACATGGCATGGCACACATCAGGTGCGGTACACAGCATGGCATATCATATAGAGCCTATGGCTGAGGCATAGGGGACGACCTTTGTCCTTTCTCTTTCTTTTGTCGTGGTCGAGCTTTGAGTCTTACTCAACTTCACACCTTACAACTCAGGCAAGAAACCTTTCTTGGACTGATCCTTTTTGAACTTCTTCAAAATCATGTCAAGGTATGTGCTCTGTGAAAGTCTTATCAGCCGTCTTGATCTATCTCTATAGATCTTGATGCCCAATATGTAAGCAGCTTTACCCAGGTCTTCCTTTGAAAAACTCATTTCAAACAACCCTTTATGCTTTCCAGAAATTCTACATCATTCCCGACCAACAATATGTCATCCACATATATTTATCAGAAATGTTGTAGTGCTCCCACTCACTTTCTTGCAAATACAAGCTTCTCCGTAAACTTGTATAAACCCAAACGCTTTCATCACCTCATCAAAGTGAAAGTTCCAACTCTGAGATGCTTGCACCAGTCCATAAATGGATCGCTGGAGCTTGCACACTTTGTCAGCATTCTCTGGATCAACAAAACCTTCTGGCTGCATCATATACAACTCTTCCTTAAGGAAACCGTTAAGGAACGCTGTTTTGACATCCATCTGCCAGATTTTATAATCGAAAAATGCAGCTATTGCCAACATGATTCCGATGGACTTAAGCATCGCTACGGGTGAGAAAGTCTCATCATAGTCAACTCCTTGAACTTGTGAAAACCCCTTTGCCACAAGTCGAGCTTTATAGACGGTGATATTACCGTCCGAGTCCGTCTTCTTCTTGAGAATCTATTTATTCTGAATGGCCTTTCGCCCTTCAGGTAATACTTCCAAAGTCCATACTTTGTTTTCATACATGGATCCCATCTCAGATTTCATGGCCTCTAACCATTTGTCGGAATCCGGGCCCACCATCGCTTCTCCATAGCTCGTAGGTTCACCGTTGTCCAACAACATGACCTCTAAGACAGGGTTACCATACCACTTAGAAGCTGTACGTACACTTGTCGACCTACGAGGTTCGACAGTAACATGATCTGAAGCTTCATAATCATCATCATTAGCTTCCTCTTCAACTGACGTAGGTGCCACAGAAACATCTTTCTGTGCTACGCTACTCTCTGATTGAAGTAAAGGTTCAACAACCTCATCAAATTCTATCTTCCTCCCACTCAATTCTTTCGAGAGAAACTCTTTCTCGAGAAAGGACCCGTTCTTAGCGACAAACACTTTGCCTTCAGATCTGAGATAGAAGGTATACCCAACCGTCTCTTTTGGGTTTCCTATGAAGACGCATTTGTCCACTTTGGGTTCGAGCTTTTCCGGCTGAAGCCTTTTGACATAAGCATCGCAGCTCCAAACCTTAAGAAACGACAACTTAGGTTTCTTGCCAAACCACAGTTGATAGGGTGTCATCTCCACGGACTTGGATGGTGCCCTATTTAAAGTGAATGTAGTTGTCTCTAATGCATAATCCCAAAACGATAGTGGCAGATCGGCAAGAGACATCATAGAACGCACCATATCCAATAAGGTATGATTACGACGTTCGGAAACACCATTACGCTGTGGTGTTCCAAGTGGCGTCAACTGTGAAACAATTCCACATTGTCTTAAGTGATTACCAAACTCGTAACTCAGATATTCTCCCCCTCGATCGGATCGTAGGAATTTAATCTTCTTGTTACGATGATTCTCAACTTCACTCTGAAATTGCTTGAAGTTTTGAAACGTTTCAGACTTATACTTCATTAAGTAAATATACCCATATCTACTCAAGTCATCGGTGAAGGTGAGAAAATAAAGATATCCACCGCATGCATCAACCCTCATCGGACCACACACATCAGCATGTATGATTTCCAACAAGTCACTTGCTCGTTCCATTGTTCCGGAAAACGGGGTTTTAGTCATCTTGCCAATGAGGCATGGTTCGCATGTGTCAAGTGATTCGAAATCAAGTGACTCCAAAAGTCCATCAGCATGGAGTTTCTTCATGCGCTTTACACCATATGACCTAAGCGGCAGTGCCACAAGAATGTGGTACTATCATTATAAACTCTACATCTTTTGGCATCAATGTTATGAACATGTGTATCACTATGATCGAGATTCAATAAACCATTCACATTGGGTGCATGACCATAGAAGGTATTACTCATGTTAACAGAATAACCATTATTCTTTGACTTAAATGAATAGCCGTATTGCAATAAACATGATCTAATCATGTTCATGCTCAACGTAGACACCAAATAACATTTATCTAGGTTTAACACTAATCCTGAAGTTAGAGGGAGCGTGCGACGGTGATCACATCAACCTTGGAAACACTTCCAACACACATCGTCACCTCGCCCTTAGCTAGTCTCCGTTTATTCCGTAGCTTTTGTTTCGAGTTACCAATTTTAGCAACGGAACCAGTATCTAATACCCAGGTGCTTCCAGGAGTACCAGTAAGGTACACATCAATAACACGTATATCAAATATACTATTGTTGAAGTTGCCAGCCTTCTTATCTATTGGGGTAGTTCCGCTACCAGTGACTGTTCCCCTTACAATAGAAGCACTTAGTCTCGGGTTTGGGTTCAACCTTGGGTTTCTTCACTGAAGCGGCAACTGGCTTTCCATTCATGAAGTTTCCCTTCTTGCCCTTGCCCTTCTTGAAACCAGTGGTCTTGTTAACCATTAACACTTGATGCTCATTCTTGATTTCTACTTTTGCGGCCTTAAGCACTGTGAACAACTCCGGGATCATCTCCATCCCTTGCATGTTATAATTCATCACAAAGCTCTAGTAGCTTGGTGGTAGTGACTGGAGAACTCTGTCAATCACTATCTTATCTGGAAGATTAACTCCCACTTGATTCAAGCGATTGTAGCACTCAGACATTCTAAGCACATGCTCACTGGCTGAGCTATTCTCCTCCATCTTGTAGGCATAGAACTTGTCAGAGGTCTCATACCTCTCAACACGGGCATGAGCCTGAAATACCAATTTCAGCTCTTGGAAAATCTCATATGTTCCATGGCATTCAAAACGCCTTTGGAGCCCCGATTCTAAGCCGTAAAGCATGGCGCACTAAACTATCAAGTAGTCATCAGAACGTGTCTGCCAGATGTTCAAAACATCCACAGTCGACGATGATATGTCTCCGTCGTATCTATAATTTTTGATTGTTTCATGCCAATATTCTACAACTTTCATATACTTTTGGCAACTTTTTATATTATTTTTGGGACTAACATATTGATCGAGTGCCCAGTGCTAGTTCCTGTTTGTTGCATGTTTTTTTTCGCAGAATATCCATACCAAACGAAGTCCAAACATGATAAAAACTTACGGAGATTGTTTTTGGAATATATGTGATTTTTGGGAATTGGAATCAACGCGAGATGATGCCCGAGGCGGCGGCAAGGGTGGAGGGCGTGCCTGGGACCCTTGTGGCCACCCCATAAGGCGGTTGGTGCCCTTCTTTTGCCGCAAGAAAGCTAATATCCGGATAAAAATAGTGTTAAAATTGATCTCCGGGAATTTAAGAAACGGTGAAAGGCCAGAATCTGGGAATGCAGAAACAGAAGGAAACAGAGAGAGAGATCCAATCTCGGAGGGGCTCCCGCCCCTCCGCCGCCATGGAGGCCATGGACCAGAGGGGAAACCCTTCTCCCATCTAGGGAGAAGGTCAAGGAAGAAGAAGAAGGAGGGGGGCTCTCTCCCCCTCTCTCCCGGTGGCACCAGAACACCGTCGGGGCCATCATCGTGAAGGCGATCTACACCAACAACTTCGCCGCCATCATCACCAACTCTCTCCCCCTCTATGCAGCAGTGTAACACCCCTTCTCCCCACTGTAATCTCTACTTAAACATGGTGCTCAATGCTATATATTATTTCCCAATGATGTATGGCTATCATATGATGTTTGAGTAGATCCGTTTTGTCTTATGGGTTGATTGATGATCATGATTGGTTTGAGTTGCATGTTTTATTATTGGTGCTGTCCTATGGTGCTCTTCATGTCGTGCAAGCATGAGGGATCCCCGCTGTAGGGTTTGCAATATGTTTATGATTCGCTTATGGTGGGTGGCGTGAGTGATAGAAGCACAGACCCGAGTAAGTAGGTTGTTTGCGTATGGGAGTAAAGAGGACTTGATACTTTAATGCTATGGTTGGGTTTTACCTTAATGATCTTTAGTAGTTATGGATGTTTGCTAGAGTTCCAATCATAAGTGCATATGATCCGTAGAGAAAGTATGTTAGCTTATGCCTCTCCCTCATATAAAATTGCAATAATGATTACCGGTCTATTTATCGATTGCCTAGGGACAAATAACTTTCTTGTGACAAAAAGCTCTCTACTAAAACTAACTTAGTTGTTTCTTCATCTAAACAGCCCCTAGATTTTATTTACATGCTCTTTATTATCTTGCAAACCTATCCTATCACACCTACAAAGTACTTCAAGTTTCATACTTGTTCTAGGTATAGTGAATGTTAAGCGTGCGTAGAGTTGTATCGGTGGTCGATAGAACTTGAGGGAATATTTGTTCTACCTTTAGCTCCTCGTTGGGTTCGACACTCTTACTTATAGAGAAAGGCTACAATTGATCCCCTATACTTGTGGGTTATCAGACGCTAGAAGGGTTGGTACACCGAGTGGTGCATCAAGGACATAAGCCTTCTGTGTAGCAGTGAGGACAATCCTCAGACTACGGACCTAGTCCGCATAATTGCTTACAATATCTTTCAATTTAGTCTTTCTCTAGGAATGTATTAAAACAGGGAGCTATAGCGCGAGCTATTGATCTACAACATAATTTGCAAAGACAAATTAGACAATGTTCATGATAATGAGTTCAACTAATCATATTACTTAAGAACTCCCACTCAAATCGACATCCCTCCGGTCGTCCGAGTGTAACATGATCCAAATTCACCAACTCAAGTCCGATCATCACGTGAGATGAGGTGGTTTCAATGGTGAACATCTCCATGTTGATCATATCTACTATATGACTCATGTTCGACCTTTCGGTCTCTTGCGTTCTGAGGCCATGTCTGTACATGCTAGGCTCGTCAAGTTTAACCCAAGTGTTCCGCATGTGCAAAACTGGCTTGCACCCGTTGTATGCGAATGTAGAGTCTATCACACCCGATCATCACGTGGTGCTTCGAAACGATGAACTTTCGCAACGGTGCACACTTGGGGAGAACACAATTTTATCTTGAAATTTTAGTGAGGGATCACCTTATAATGCTACCGTCTTCCTAAGCAAAATAAGATGCATAAAAGGATTAACATCACATGCAAATCATAAGTGACATGATATGGTCATCAACTTGTGCTTTTGATCTCCATCTCCAAAGCACCGGCATGATGTCCATCGTCACCGGCATGACACCATGATCTCCATCATCATGATCTCCATCATCGTGTCGCCATCGGGGTTGTCACGCCAACCATGCTTCTACTACTATTGCTACCAGTTAGCGATAAAGTAAAGCATTACATAGCGCTTAATGATTGACACGCAGGTCATACAATAATTAAAGACAACCCTATGGCTCCCGCTGGTTGTCGTATGCATCAACATGCAAGTTGATATAAACTATTACAAACATGATCATCTCATACATCAAATATATTTCTTCATGTCTTTGGCCATATCATATCACAACATACCCTGCAAAAACAAGTTAGACGTCCTCTAATTGTTGTTGCATGTTTTACGTGGCTGCTATGGGTATCTAACAAGAACGATTCTTACCTACACAAAGCCACAACGGTGATATGCAAGCTGCTATTTAACCTTCTACAAGGACCGCCTTTGTCGAATCCGATTCAACTAAGGTGGGAGAGACAGACACTCGCCAGCCATCTTTATGCAACAAAGTCACATGTCAGTCGATGGAACCGGTCTCATGTACATGGACATGTAAAGTTGGTACAGGCCGCTTCATCCCACAATACCGCTGAATCAAGAAAAGACCAAGGAAGGAAGCAATCTGAATATCAACGCCCACAAACTCCTTTGTGTTCTACTCGTGATGTCATCTACGCATAGACCTAGCTCATGATGCCACTGTTGGGGAACGTTGCATGGGAAACAAAAAATTTCCTACGCTCACCAAGATCAATCTAAGAGATGAACATCTATGAGAGGAGAGATTGCATCTACATACCCTTGTAGATCGCTAAGTGGAAGCGTAAAGAAACGCGGTTGATGTAGTCGAACGTCTTCGTGATACAATGACGATCTGTCCCGCGAACTACCAATCTAGTGCCGAACGGACGGCACCTCCACGTTCAACACACGTACGGCTTGATGACGCCTTCACCTCCTCGATCCAGCGAGCGATGGTGAAGTAGTAGCTCGAGTCCTCCGGCAGCACGACGGCGTGGTGGCGGTGGTGGTGGAGAAATCTCAGCAGAGCTTCGCTAAGCACTACAGAGAAGAAGATGGACTACGAGCGAGAGGAAGGGCAGCACCATGGCGTGGAGATGCACTCAAGGGTTCGGCTGCCCTCTCTCTACCTCTCTATATATAGGGGGAAGGGAGGAGGAGGGGGCGCCCTAGATCCCATCTAGGGGGGCGGCGGCGACAAGGGATGGGAAACCCTAGATGGGTTTTGGCCCTCCCCTTAGGAGATTCGGCCCCCAAGTCAGGTGGAGGCAAAACCATAGGGAGGCGCCCCCACCTCTTTTGGCAACATGGGATGGGGTGAGGGGGGCACACAGCCCCTTAGTGGGCTGGTGTGCCCCCTCCCCTTGGCCCATGAGGCCCCCCAACACTTGTCGGGGCCCCCCAAAACCCCTTTCGGTCATGTTGGTCATCACCCGGTACCCCCGGAACAATTCCGGACTCCAATACCCTTCGTCCAATATATCAATCTTCACCTCCGGACCATTCCGGAGTTCCTCGTCACGTCCGGGATCTCATCCGGGACTCCGAACAACCTTCGGTAACCACCATAAAGACTCAACTATACTTATATCGTCACCAAACGTTAAGTGTGTAGACCCTGCGGGTTCGAGAACTATGCAGACATGACCGAGACACCTCTACAGTCAATAACCAATAGCGGGACCTGGATGTCCATATTGGTTCCCACATATTCTACGAAGATCTTATTAGTCGAACCTCGATGTCAAGGATTCAGCTAATCCCGTATGCAGTTCCCTTTGTCTATCGGTATGTTACTTGCCCGAGATTCGATCGTTGGTATCTCCATACCTAGATCAATCTCGTTACCGGCAAGTCTTTTTACTCGTTCTGTATTACAAGATCCCGTGGCTAACTCATTAGTCACATTGCTTGCAAGCTTCTTGTGATGTTGTATTACCGAGTGGGCCCTGAGATACCTCTCCGT
Organism: Thinopyrum elongatum; assembly: GCA_011799875.1. Taxonomy (NCBI): domain Eukaryota; kingdom Viridiplantae; phylum Streptophyta; class Magnoliopsida; order Poales; family Poaceae; genus Thinopyrum; species Thinopyrum elongatum. The sequence continues at coordinate 84,859,297 of CM022302.1, read as the reverse complement.
CATACGGAGTGACAAATCCCAGTCTTGATCAATGCCAACTCAACAGACACCCTCGGAGATACCTGTAGAGCACCTTTATAGTCACCCAGTTATGTTGCAACATTTGACACACACAAGGTACTCCTCCGGTGTCAGTGAGTTGCATGATCTCATGGTCATAGGAACATATTCTTGACATGCAGAAAACGATAGCAATAAACTTTACACGATCACATGCTACGTTTATAGTTTGGGTCTTGTCCATCACATCATTCTCCTAACGATGTAATCCCGTTATCAAATGACAACTCATGTCTATGACTAGGAAACCATAGCCATCTTTTGATCAACGAGCTAGTCTAGTAGAGGCTCACTAGGGACACGTTGTTGTCTATGTATCCACACATGTATTTGAGTTTCCAATCAATACAATTAAAGCATGGATAATAAACTATTATTATGAACAAGAAAATATGATAATAACCAATTTATTATTGCCTCTAGGGCATATTTCCAACACCATTTTCGTTTCACAAATAACATGTGATCTTCCACGTACAAGATGAAGCATTCCAAAGAGCTGTTGTAACTGTCAAGGAGAGCCTCAGGGGTATTTCAAAGATTTTTAAAGAGGTAGATACTTTGCAGGGTGCTCCTAGTTTGAATCCGCAAAAGCATTCCAAAGCCATCACAAGCCTTGAAGCTTTCCAGATGATGCACATTTTACGTTAAACTGAGTAAGAATCTGCTAAAGGCTAATACACGCTTTATTTTGTATAAAAGGATATATTCAAGAGAAGGAGTAAGCACCAATCTGCGAAGGTTACAGGATCACAAGAGCCTGAAGAACCTCATGCCTTCACAAATGATGACAGACATGATGAACCCTTTCGAAAGCAGCAAGAAGTAAGTGTGGTTGAATCGATGCCACCAAATCAAGCGAGTGAAAGAAAAAGGGTGGTATCGGCATTATTTAAGAATGACAAATGCATTTTGTATGACACTGAAAAGAAAAATCACTACAATCAGTACTAGTATATGTTAGTGCCAAGCTATTCAACCATTTTGCTCCTTGTCTGCTGGTAGCTGAGAAAGATGGCAGAGCAACATCGTAAGAATACAATTCACTAAATGTTCTGCCTTTTCAGAAATCAAAGTGTTCCTTGTCGCATTTGCACAAGAAATCCTGTTTGCAGAACCAAATATATACTATGTTTATAAGATTTTGTAAGATGGTTTATCCCTGTATGGACATGCTTAACTCTAACTGAGAGTATTACAAGAATCCTATATATACTTAAGAAGTTTACCCACAATTTTCGCAAAAAAAAATAAAAAAAATTCATCCCCCCTACTTGATTTATCTCAACATACAGGATAGACACCTCAGTATCCAATCACACCAAGCCACGTCACACCTCATGCAGTCCCACCTCCCGAGGTCATTTTCCCTGAAAGAAAAAAGAGTTAAATACACCGCGGGTGCCTTAACTTGTCCGCCAGGGTCAGTTTGGTACCTAAACTTGTAAAATACACAAAAATGGTGTTGTAAATTGTCCTCCTGTGCATATACGGTGCCTCCGCCCATATGCAGCCGTATAGGCAGCCACATGCAAGTGGACGATTGATTTTATTTTTGCTAAAAACACCTCATGTTTTATGTGAATACGTAGAAAGGCTTCTCAAATTAGAAATGAGGGTCCCATGTGTCAGTATGAAATAGTGAGAAATCACTAAAATAAATTGACAACGTAACTGGTCAACGTGTTATAAAAGTTATTGTGTAATAATAGTAATTCTAGACATGTTTAAAACATGTTAAAAGTGTTTGTAGAAATGTAAGAATAGTTTTACACAATAAATTTTTCAATACACGTTGAACTTTTTTGTTGTCAATTTTTTGAATGCATGTCAAACGTCTTTCAAAAACATGTTTACAAATTTATAATACATGTGAATTTTTTTCAGAAACATGTTGCACACTTTTTTTCCAGATGCAATGGCATATTTCCTAAATCTCCCTCATTAAATTATCTCATTAAGGCATCAAGTGGTGTCTTGTCTGTTGGTTAGCTCACACACGCGCGTTGGTAGCACCAAGAGGTCCCCGCGTGAACAGTATTGTTCGAACCACGACCTTCCAATGTCTCACCTGGACAAACCTAAGGGGAGAAATCAACGGTAAAAAAAACTAAGGGGAAAATAAAAACATAGGGAAATACCAACTATAGATGCTCTAATGGGATAAATATGGTTTATACCTTAATGAGATTGTTACGTACGGTAACAAATGAAGAATTTAGGTGCACCACACAAAAAAAGTGTCATTGACGTATGCACGGATGCATAACACACACACGAGATCCAGTATTAAGAAAATCAATAGTACAAATGATTAGATACAACACACAAAAAATTGATAATTTATATTGTATACAGGATGGCGTTTATCTAAATTTGACAAAAAAAAAAACCTTGATTGGTTTACTGCCAGCTTACAAGGCTGGAACATGAGGCCCCTCCCAATGTTCCACCTTGTACAGGTGCTAAGGTTGCCAACTAAGAAAAAAATCTGATGTGGCATGCTAGTTAAGAAGAGAGAGAGTAGTATGGTGACCCCAGGAAGAAACGATACTATGCACGTGTATCTAGGTGGAAGTATAATTCTGAGTCTACAACTAATTAAATGCATGAAGCTTAGCACCCAAAAGCTTAGCATCTTTGCATTGGTGACTTAAGTTGCTAAGGCATTTAATATACTTAGCACCTTATCTAAGCACCTTTGCATTGGAGGAGGTCTGAGCCTCTGGGTACGACTTCTAATTTCCTTCTTCTTTCTTATTATTATCTCTTTATTATTTCACACAGGATTATTATTATAAAATGAGTGTATCTGTTATTTACACATACAGCCATCGTTTTGATGTAGTCGTCAATACGTTGCGTGTGTGCTTTTGAGGTCCTGTGCTCCAATCCCTGTCTGCATACTTTTTTTTCTTTCTTATCTTTTCATCCGCTCGTCTGTGCTGACATGCGAGACCCACATCGGTATGCGACACAATTATGTGTAATTAAATAAAATCTTGAGGGGGTTGGCTGTAAAAAAATGCTCCTAGTCACTTACATGCGGGCCGCCGCCATGCTGGCACGCCATGCGGGCAGTCTTCGCGCCAAGATACGGTAGGAGGCACCGTATTTGCACCGCAGGACAAGTTTGAGCACTACTTTCGTGTATTTTACAACTTTAGGCACCAAACTGATCGCACAAGACAAAATCTATCCCAACTAGTAGAACGTCCGTGCGTTGCCACGGGCCTTTTCACCCGATTGCACCTGTAAATATAATGAATATACTCTCTTGCTCCCCAATTTTGTCTACCACCCTCCATCTCTCCCATCCCCTCTCTCTTTCTCACCCTTTCTCTCTCTCTCTCTCTCTCTCTCTCACACACACACACACACTCCCCACTCTCCCTCTCCCTCTCCCATGACTCAAAACATAATATTGGCTCAACTTAATTTTGTTGAGTGTTAACATTCAGCAGCTACATTTTATTATATATCATAGAAGCTTAAACATTAAAAGGAAATCTTAACCTTTAAACGGGATAAGACAACTTTTCAAACTTCATCTTGGCTTATTTACTCAATCACTTCGGAGCACACACACTAATGGTTATACTCTGTACAACAAAAAGATGACTTCACATGATAAACTTTTTAGTCCACTGCTAGACATTAGTTGTGATACTTATTATTGCCTATATTATAATTGTTCAACAAACAAGTCAAATTGACACTAAGATTAATACGTAAGGATGTATGTAAGATCTCACATCCATAAATATCCCTAGCTGTTTGGTTCGTGCCTGACACCTCCCCTACTTTGACCAACACAAAATACTTGCAGGTTGGTGCCGCCACCCAGCGTCTAAGCTCGATTTCATCCCCTCTACTTTGTTCATGCCACCTCCCAAAATCAAATCAAAATTGGGTTGGTTACCCATCCATTCACTTCTCTGTTTTCCGTCAAGCAACCATGGATGCCATGTTGGAAATGTATTATTAGAACATGTAAGCATCAGATCTCTGGCATAGACCCTAGAATTCAAAATTTTAGTATGAAAATACATCACATGTTGTTAGAAAGCTTTCAAAATAAAAAAAAAATCTACAATTGATCATAAAAAGGAATGATCGACTCACTTTAATATTGCACCAACACTCCAATGCGCAACCATGTATGCATATGATTAAAGCACATGAGAGAAATATCTCTCCGGGCTGAAAATATAAACTTATACAGCAAATTCCATGGTAGATGACTGATAAAAAAGAACAAACAAACCAATCAACTCTGATCTGGTGAGAAGGAACAAACAAACAACCATTTCTAAATTGTAAAAGTAACACTCCCCTTCCATGTGGCTAGTTAAAACAGAACCCATGTGACTCGTGCTCCACCCTCTTAGACCAACGTATAACAAAAACATAAGAATTTCCTTTTCAACAATAAGCATTTCTAGGGTAAACCACGCCATTAATTTATTAAATGGATTTTTTATCAGCGAGGTGCTATGTCACATGCTGCTCATATGTTGACCAAACCGCCTTTCATTGACACCAGTGATGTTCAAACATAACGCATGAGGCAAAGGCAACAGGCGATACCTTGGAAACGAACCTGTGACGGCTCATCGCCAGTCCACGAGTCAGCGCCCTCGTCCATTTGCGGCGGCGGCGAGCTTCTTCTAGCGAGCATCGAGGAGGAGGCTGTGGCACAGGGCAGCTGGTGGAGCCAGGACGTATGACTATATCAATTAGATATTGGAAGGCGGACACAAAAAATGCTCATAATATGTTAATGCATGAATTCCAATATGTGAAATTTAGTTTGATCCAACTCTTGTTCCTTTGCTTCTCATCTTTTGGCCACTACCAGCAACTCAACCAATAGGTCACTAAAGGGAAAGTGCATCTCAGTGTTTTTTACAGGACACAGTTCAGCCCCTCCCCCCCCCCCCCCCGGCCCTCATCCCCCAGGGGAGCGGCGCCGCGCCGCACCGGGACAACCCCGCCGGCTGTCACCAGCGACCCCCATCTCCCGCCGCCGTCATCGAGGGCGTCGCAGGCTAAGCCTGCGGACCACAGCGGTGGCGGCGACAATCCTCCTCGGCCCGCGATTGGATCTAGGTGGCGGCGTTCTACTCCGGCCAGATCAAGGGCGGTGGCGCGGGCCAGCGGTGACCAGGGTCGGCGTGCTGGAGCCGGCGACGGCGAGATCTCCGCGGCGGCGGCTAGGGTGACCGATCTGGGCACAGATGGGCTTCAACGGGCCGCTCCACACGCTGTCGTGCATCTCCGCTGATCCGGCGACGTCAAGCAGCTTCTGGGCTGGACCTGCAACACGAGGACGTCGGGGGCTCTGGCCCTGCGCGCGGTGATGGTGGCCATCTCCTTCGCCGGAGGTGGTCGGCCTGACGCTAGATGGGCAGATCTCGAGATCCGTCATCTAGCTCCGGCTGCGAGTCGGGAAGACATAGTTGCCGGTGAAAACCGAACCGATAGCAGGCGATGGCGGCGTTCTGTGTCATTACCTTGATGAAGGCATCATCGTGTAACTACTGTTGAACCACTCGTGCTACTCCGAGGGAAACCCTAGGATCTGGTCTTCCAGATCGGGCGATGGCGGTACTGCGGTGTGGTTTTCTCTCTTGGGAGCATCGTTTGTGGAGCAGCGCTGGAAGACAGAGGCAGGAAGTGGGGCGGCTTCGTCTTGCACGGAGCTTCCAGTGGAGATGTCAAGTCATATCTAGCCGACAGGTGCTACGCTATGTCGTGCCTGGTGGGCAGGTGCTACGCACGACAGATCTTCTAGAATCTCCGCGTCTGGATGAACGAGCGTGGGGCGGTGGCGCCGTTGGGTGCCGTGGTGGCGTCAAGGGATGGACGGACTGGCAAGGATGATGCGGATCTCTCTCCTGAAGATGGGTCAGCGGTCCGATGAAGATGGCGGCGTCTAGAAAGTATGCATGTGGTGTACGCTTTAGGTCTGCTGCACCGGCTGTTGGTTCCGATACGTTGTGGATGGATCAGCGACGACACCGGATTTAGATATGGGGAGTGAGAGCACTCCACATTATCGAGTTTTCTAAATATGAGTGGTGTCTTCGGGTGGCTTGATATATGTTCTTGTTAGACCTTTGTTGAATAATAAATAAAGATGACCGTATGCATCGATTGATGCAGAGGCCGGGGGTCTTAACCTTCTTTTCGAAAAAAAAAACTCAACCAATAGGCAATGCAAATACCAAAATTGGTACTGAATTCGCTCAGTCAATTAGCTTATCCTCAATTAGGAACCAAATTGCAAATTTATGTAGATAGAGACATACTTATTGAGAAGACATCTTGTTCTCCAATAACTAAATAAATTGCAATATTGCGAACAGCTAGTCATACACTAAGCTTGTTATCCTTGAGGGAACTAAATTTTAGAAAAATTCAAATCCCATGACTCACTTAGATTAATCCTCCCATGTGCGCCCTCTTGAATTTTCATCGAACACCTTGTAGACATAGAGAAATAAAATCTGCACAAATAAAGAGAACATCATGTTTTGTCTACACATATGAAAGCAATTCCATATCCGTATCAGACAATACGCCTTTTAGCAAACAACTTGTACTACATTAATTTATTTGCAGATTGTAGTTACATAATACCTCATTACTTTACTGGGCATTACTTTGTTCCATTCTGAAATGATAATCATGTAAAAGAAGCAACAGTCACCATGGCATTAGCTTCATATACGTCCAAACATGCAAAGTCTATCTTATTCCATCCTACTGTTTAATACAGAACCCTGAACCTGAAACATGCAGTAAGAAGATAGGGGCTGTTTGGATGACGCCTGCACATGCCCGGCCAATCCCGGGCGCGCCAATATTTTGGCGATGAAATCCGCCGCCGACGTTTCGCCCACACGCGGGCGTGAAAACTGAACTGCCGACCGAAATTTTGGCAGACATCCGATTTTTTGGCTTTGATCCAAACGGCAGCCCGAGCTAGTGGTCAACGCCAAAATTTTGGTAAGGCACCGCTGGGCCGTCATCCAAACAGCCCCATAGTTTTGGCTTCATGAAGTAGAAAAGCATGGCTCAGATTTCAGACTGTTGATACTACAATCTTGCATGAACTGAATTAAACTGAGGTGGTACATAGAAGATGAACCGACATGATACTTGCATGGCCAATGATGTGTCGCCGCTGGAGCACCACGGCTATGCCACACCGATAACCATCGGCCATGGTGGATGCACTACTAAACATGGAACATGAAGGAACCATGCACACTCGTACAGTTCAATCATAAACGGCTGTTGATTGCCAATCCACGGACGTACCTCATCACGGCTCCGCCCATGGTCGCTGTAGGATGGTCGGGTGGAGTAGTGTTTCCCTTGCCGCTGCGCCAAGCTGCATGTGCGTGGTATCCAACAGACTAATGTTGTAGTACCGCTGTCAAGCAACCTGTCCAGCCTGCCGAGCAACAGGGCCGACAACGGACATTCTTGCTAGCTCCTCGCCGGCATCGCAACCCACGTCGAATGGAAGCGAGAAGCCGTGCTACTCCTTATTCCACTCACGGCCACCCCTTCTCCCGCATCCCCTGGTCGGCCTCCCGCGTGGCAAGATAGGCCCCGACGCATTGGCGAGCACGTACGAAGGCTACGACAAGGACCACGACAGCAAGGCGCCGACATCAGAGGCACCATCCTGAGCGATCATGAAGAGAGGCGAGGGGCAGTGGTGGAGGCGAGAGGGACCGTGGGGAGAGAGTTAGGGTGTCTCTGCGACTGGACGGAGACTTGCGGAGGGAGGATGTGGGGGAGATTTGAACTTTCAATTGAGGGAGACCTGCGGGTGGCAGGATGCCGAGGAAGCCGAGCCCGTCGACCTCCCCGTGGAAGCGCCATGGAGAGGAGAAGACCACGCCCCACCGCCATAGATCGTGCGTCTCCAAGGAACACGCCCCGCCACCATAGGTCGCGAGAGATTAGGGCTAGGTTTACTTATGGGTGAGGTGAGAGAATGTGGAATTTCTAGTAAAGAGACGTTCTTTCCATGAGAAAATATCGGGAATAGATTGATTTCTGGTAAGAGCACATAAAAAGTTAAAAACCGGAAAGGAAGGAGTGGAAGAAATCGTGGAATCACCTTAAAATCGGAACAGGGAGGAAGGGAAGGAATCGTGGGATCGCTACGAGGGGCACGCACGTGGGAGAGGAGATCGAACGAACCAACGAAACGACATACGGACTGCTCTTTAGGAGTAGAGATCATTCCCCACGCCCCATGCCCCTAGTCAGACACGGAGAACCCCAGCGCCATGCCTTCTATTTCCATTAGTAAAATCACTTGGCCCACTACATGCATGCTCCATGTCTTTAAGATCATTGTTTTAATCAGCGCACAGATTACGTTTTCCTTACCAATCCGTCATCTCCTTCTCCATTAATATTCCACTGCTGTTTCATCTCCCCTGGTCAGCGGCGCCATCACACCCTTCCCCTTCATCTCCCTCATGCCGCTCAGCTTCCTCCAAATTGCAGTATATAACCCTTCCCTCAAAAGCCCCCGTTTGGAAGTTGCATTGTGGTGACCGCAGCTTCAGCCCCACATAGAATGCCTCCCTATGCTTGCCGCTCTCGCGTGAATGGGCGGCTCATCGGCAAGTACCAGCGATGACGGAGGAGGAGGAGGATTCCTGCCGTGTACACACACCGGCCCTTCTCTTCCTCAAAAAGAAAAAAAGATCAATGGCCAAATCCTCTCTCCTTCATAAAAAAGATCTATGTTCTGCTCATTGTAGGGTGCGGCGATTGGACAGCGATCTTCATCTGATGGCTCTCCTTAGTTCTGCCCGCTGGCTGCTCGCTGCCATCGACTCTCTGGGTCCGACACGAGTCACACGACCGTCAGGCCGCTTTGCCTTTGGCAGCTCATCCGATTGCGCCATGACCGCCTCACCTCCAACTGCTCTCTGACTCCTCCATGAATGCCTCGGCCAAGATTCTCTCCCGTTGCTATCTTCATTTTTGTCATTCGTGCTCCTTTCTGTTTGTCATGTGAGTTGCCCAAGTTCAAACTGCAATAACCAGCGGGTCATGTACTATGTTCTTCAGTTTTTTTGCTGTGAGTGTTACTTATAAAGACAAGATCACAACAACTGTACACATCCCTAATAATAAAGCACAGGTACTAGCAGGAAAGTTGGTTTGCTTTTGAGTGTTGATCCCGTTTCCCCCAAACACTTGGTGATAGCATTTTATTTCTCAGTCCGATATGACATCCATCTGTTAATTTTTTATTATTTCAGGCAGCGGTTGTACTGAATTGGAGAGTGGGAATAAACTTGATATACCAATTAGTTTTTGCATTTGACGGTTTCATGTATGTCATTCAAGTTTGGAAGCTGCTGACAGTACATGGGGAGTAACATTTTGTGACAGCCAGAATCTACTAATACATGTTTATAAACAGTTGTAACACACTCATTTTATTATTATGTGATGCCAGAAATTGTAAATACTAGTCGTCAACCCGTGCATTCGCACGGGCTAGTATTTAAGAAGTTGCATAACATCAATACTTTGATATATAGGGAAAATACATCCTAGTACCGGGTGTAGTTACACTCATGTCTCATATACTACCACGTGCTAGTATATATACTATTTTATAGCCCATCCTTTATTTTATTGTATATATGTAAAAAACAATCATAAAAACAATTCAGATATCACAGGATTGTACTTTTCGAATTCAGTATAATCTACTCTCTCTGTAAACAAATATAAGACATTTTAGGTCAGTAGTTCATATGACAGGATCATTTATGATTCCACATTAAGAAAACTTTAACCTATCTGATGGTGTAAAAAAAAAGAAATCAAGTTCTTTATGAAAATTCCAAATGCTATATTGTAGTGTTGCTCCATACAAATTTATACAAAAAAAACCCGACCTAGGCTTTGATCAGCAGGCACCATACATACATAGGTCCAAAACAAATACCCTATGAAAACACTGAAAATTACATGGTCAATATGAAACAGTAATCCAATCTACATCATGCCAACACAAATAATATAGAGTGCTACAGATCATATTATTACACACGAAACCGAAGTAGAAAGTAAGAAAAAAACTTATAATGGGTCATCACTTACTTAAACAATCATTGGACTTTATCAAGAAATAAATATGTCATTAAGTTTTTTTGCAAATAATATGATTAATTATTTGATCGAGCTATAGTTGATGTCTTTATTTGTAGGAAGAGACAAAACAACATTTCTAACTTCGAAGGAGAAACTTTAGATGGTTGAAACTCGATGTAAAACGCTAAGCACCATGAGCATAAAATAACATAACAATGTACCAGATATAGTAAACCATGTAAGCATTTATCTCAAATTTACCTATTAGAAGTTTAGCACTTCATAAGTGGCATGCATATAGAGAGCCGAAGATAAAACAGTCAACAGACTCAACACTCAATGTTTTATCTCTAAACATTTGGAGGTGCCTTCAAGGAAATAATCACAGCTGATGTGTTGGATCTTGCCTATAATGGTTGTTCATGGCTGAAACTATAATTTAATAAGGCCTTAATACTTGCTTATGGCCCTATAAAGGTTTTACATGTGACAATTGAAAGAGGCATTAAGGTGCTATAACATTGTTAGCTAACTAAACACTCACCATGCAAGTCAGTAGAAGAGCCTAAATAATTCCAGCTTACATGCTCGTAAATATAGAAAGGAAGAAACCAGCTCATAAAAGTTAAACTCAATAGAAAAAAGGAACATAAGTGAAAGAATTCACAAAATATAGATGCGAGCCTTGCTCCAGAAATACAACCTTGCTCCACGCCTCCACCAACTACCAATAGACCACGGCTGGCGTTTTCTGCGTTTCTGAGTTCAATTTGTTTTTTTTAAGGGTGGTTCTGGGTCCAGTTATTGGTAAGATAACTTCAGGATGCTGCCAATAATTGTATTGTTGTTCGTTAAAGTACACTTTTTACCTCGGGAATTACTTCAGGGGGAGATTATGGTTACCTCCGGCCGGCCCCTCACCAGGGAAGTGTAATGCGTCACCATATGCTTAGCCCTGTGTAATGCAAAACTGCTCATATTACGTGCGTATAAGGTGTCATCGACATTGGTGAATCTGTCGAACGTCCAAAGGTAGATCATGAGTTGACATGTCCGGCATACAATACATACTGGAAAGAGAATGTGGACAAATTTAGATAAAAAGAATTTGTCAGATCTCAATGGAACAGAAAAAAGGCTGCATACATAATATATTGGGCAGGTGCTGTCGGAGACCACCATTGATGTGTTAATCCAGTAACATCAGACAACCATATTACTTGTGACTTTCATCTTCGGCTACGAAAAGGATTTTGTTGCTTGCAGGAAACATCTGAGATTTATTGAGCGTTCATAGTTTGGGTGGACTTTGGTGTCAGCCTGCACGACATCACGGAGAACGCACAACCATGAAATAAACGTGGATTAGACACTGCGTGTTACAGCAGAGGGATTGATGTTGTGCCATAAATTTATTAATCTATGGACATTCAATTGAATTAGGGTATGTACTTATAGTTGTAGTTTTGTAACCACATATCCGCATACCAATTCAACAAAGAGAAGACTGCACTAATTACCTTACAAACTGGACGAAACTCCTTTTGATCAAATTAGGGAAATCCAAGGGGATACAAATAAAGTAAAAAAATTGAACGCTAGCATCGGCCAGTGACCTGCACCTTACTACGAATCCTCTGATCACCATGCTTCTTATGCCTCCGTAGCCACATCCAAGCCTCATCGACCATCGTCCGCATGAACTGGCCCTTCTCTCGTAGACTTAACCACACTGCTGGTGTTTGCCAAAAGAAAAAGAAGTCACGCTGCTGTATCGTCAGGATTAGAGATGGTGGCAGCACTGGCCGGCCGGCGATGACGTGCAAATATACTTTTCAAGAACAACTGGAGGAACAGGATGTGGAGGATTTGAACAGGAGATGGCAGCCAATCAAGGGCATCGAAGATGGAAGTTGAGGCGGCACAGTTTAATATTTAGGAAAAATGGTTACCGAGCCAACTATTAAGCTGTGGTCTTCTAATAGTGCTCTAGCGACTCCTGTAGAAGGGACTTTACAATATGGACTGTATTCAGTACACACAATACAGATGTATAGATAAGTGGGAGTAACTCACCTCATATAAGATAGCCTAACCGAAATCTGCAATTGAAGATACCACGCTTCACATTCTTGACAACCGTTTTTTACCTTTAACAAAAAACATGGAAAACATCTGAAAGGATTACTGTGATTCAAAGAGCTTGTGAGAGAAACAAACTTATGATAGAAACCATTGCTTTCAGACATACAAAAGTGTAAGTACAGAATAAGGTGAGTATTGAATCTTATTATAGCTACACCAATGCAGGTTATAAATTAATAATGAACATATTAACTTAAATTGATGGCATCTATTTACTATAGAGAGTGAGAAGTGGGAACACTGAGCTTGCTTGCAGCCAACATGATTCTGCTGCAGGACTGATAGAATATTGTATAATGGAACACCACAAATTCTTAAATTGGGGTGCCAAATTTGCGTTAGGGCAAGGGTTAATTAGAGCAATACAATTGTCGAGGCCTCAAAGATGTATAGTTGAAGGCAAAACCATTTGTAAAACAACATATATACAATTTCCGTGCTACCCAAAGATGAGAAAAAGTGAAAACAAACAAAGGCCTGGTTTGACACACTACTGCTAATGATAGTACATAAGGACTAAGACAGTTGTGGCCTTCAAATTGTTCTTTAGCGAGGAGACCAGAGGGAGATAGAATGAAGATAAATTGTTATGGAGCTTTTAATGCAGCAACAGGCACGGGCGGATGGGGCTTCGTGATCCGAGACAGAGATGGCGACGTGCGGGGGTCCGGCGCTGGACACATGCAGAATATAGCGTCTGCAATACGTGCTGAAGCTGAAGCTTGTGCGAATGGCCTGCGGATGGCCTCTGATTGGGGTATGACTAATGTGGAGGTGGAGTCGGACTGACAGATCATGCTCAAAGCAGTCCAGAGCAAAGACGGAGATCTAGCACCAGAAGGAGTTATAATCAGGGAGATCCGCAACTTTGCCCGTTTAAAATTTTCAAGTATTTCGTTCTCTTTCGCCCCACGGGCGTATAATAAATTAGCACATTGCCTTGCGGCGTTTGCCTCACGGTCCCAGGTCGGCTGCCAAGTTTGGGCGGAAGGCCTGCCTAACGATGTAAACGGTTGGATGGCCAGCTCTACTGCTGAGCTAGTGTGATTTATGGAATCAGGAGTGTTCCATCTAAAAAAAGAAGGGATTTAATTGTATTAATAACTTAATAAGGAATTATAAGAAGTCACATCTCAGCTAGCCGTGTGATATACTTGCATGAATTTACACCATAGTAAGCCAAAAAAGGCACTTGGAGTAGTTCACTATTTATATGGAATCAATAGCAGTACACGTTAGGAAAAGAAGCAGACCAGATTCTCCAATGGATTCAATAGAATGAAAAACGTCATGCAGAGTAACTTGCCTGCTAGTGGGTAAGGAGTAATCGGAGACAAACTAATGTTGTCAGAGGGGCGAAGAACTATGCCATCAGTCTGTCGTAGTTCCTACACTCGGATGTCTTGCCGATGATAGCGGCCGCAATGATTTTCTTTGATCTGCTGTTGGACACCACCTCCTCCGCTGCACTAATTGACGTGAGATTGATTTCTCGATTTGCCCAGGGATTTTAGATTGGATCGTAGTCGACGACAGTGGCCGCACCGATTTTCTTCAATCTGCTGCTGCACACCACCTCCTCAGCTGCACTAATCCACGTGAGATTAATTTATCAATTTGCCCATGGATGTTGGATTGGATCGTGAAAGCTGAGATTGATTTATTGATTTGCCATGGATTGGACCATGGAAGCAGTAGAGACTCAAAGGCTGGAGAAGAAGATGACCGGGGAGAAGATAGATTGGATCGTGGTAGTTTGTACGTATAGATCGGACTGGCAATAAGGGATGACGTCATGGGAGGAGAGAGGGGTATACACGTGTGTATCATGGTTTGTAAACTGATTTTTTGACCATGCGGCTGATCCAACATTGATTAATCCAGGACATCGTTTTTTCCCTCATTGGAGAGATACGTGAGACGTGAGAGAATGAGAGAGCTGGGCCATGCGAGAGAGATACATGTGTTTTTTTTTCTATGTGTTTTTTTTTCATCAAAATTGCATTAGGAGTTCGCTGAATCGTTCGGGACTCTTCTTTTTTCCTTTATTACTTCTGTGAAGATAGATCCATGGGGACTCTTGTTTGAGTTTTTTTTTTTTGCGGGAAGACTCTTGTTTGAGTTGGACATGAAAGATACGTAATAGATTTTATTAGAGCTATATACGTGAGAGATTAAAGGGAGTTGGGACATGGGAGAGATACGTGAGAGTTTAGTTATTTTCTGTTCTATGAAACAATCTACACCGTAATAATTCGGACCCACCAAATTAACAGCTTGGGAGAGATACGTAAGAGTTAAGTTTTTTTCTTTCTATGAATCAATCTACGCCGTAAAAAAAATCGGACCCACCAGATTAACGGCTCGTAAATTCTAATTAACATGGGAATTTGTAGGAAGTGCCTAATTAGTATAGGTATATTAACGTGGGAATTTGTAGGAAGTGCCTAATTAGTATAGGTATAGATGTTCTATCTAAATGTGTTCAACAGTGTACAAACTTTTGGGTACATTTAAAGTTTTGAGCTGATGTTATGAAATTTAAACGTTTAGCCCTAACCTAAAGTATGGGCATGAAAGGTTCGCTATTATTTTTAGCTAAATATTCGGTGGAAACCGGTGAAAACCACGAGAAAATGATATTTTGAAGTATCAAAAAAATCTGAAAAAAAATATGGGATGTTAAGAGGATGATGTTTTATTGCCACGCAAAATTTGAAGTTGAAACATATTACGAGATGTGAGCTATGAAAAAGACAAAATCAGTGTTGAATAGTGCCAAACAGTAATGTCACTATTCAGGGTTGAATTTGTCTTTTTCATAGCTCACTTCTCGTAATGTAATGTGTTTCAATTTGAAATTTTGCGTAACAATAAAACATGACCCTCTTAACATTCGTATTTTATTCAGATTTTGTTTCAATACTTTAATATATGGTTTTCACGAAATTTTCATTGAATATTGGTTTCCGTACCTGACTAGCTAGCTTCATTCATGCCACATGGGGCGGGCATATACGGCAAGACCACACTCACTCTGACTTATTAAATACTTATAATTGATCTAGAAACCAAATGTCGTTACTGCTCTCTTGCTCTTGCTAACCTAACTTATCTGAGAGACGCGCCGATCATTATAAGTAGGATTAGACATGATACACCAGCCTGACCTCCAGCATTCGCGTCATCAGCAGTGCTCATGTCGCGCTCTTTAGCTTGCAGCATCTCAGCTCCTTGCTCCGGCATCCCCGTCTCATCCTGCATCTCCTTCACCTGCTTCTGCAGCCCCACGATGTAGTCGATCGTGTCCCCGAGGATCGACGCCCGGTCCATCTGCCCACATGCACGCGCTCTCTTTGACCTTCAAAATTGACAGCATGGCGCCATGGAAGGATGATAGCGATTACCTTGGTGATGTTGGGGACGAGGGAGCAGAGCTTGTGGAAGCGGTCGTTGAGCTTCTTGCGCCGCTTCAGCTCCGCCACGAAGTTCTTGCACTGCTGCCGCTTCCCGCCGCCGTCCTTGCAGGAGCCCCTTTGCGTCTCGCCATCGACGTCGTCGTCGGAGTCCTCGTCGTTGTCGAGGCCCGGCGGCGGGTGGTCGTCGAGGAGCACGTAGGAGGCCTTGCTGTCGCCGCGGGTGCCCCTAGGTGGGTTCGGGTCCTCCAGCTCGTCCTGCAGGTCCTTCACCTGTTTCTGCAGCCCCACGATGTAGTCGATCGCGTCCCCGAGGATCGACGTAAGCTCCATCCGCCGACAAGATCAACGATTCTTAATTTCAAGCTTAGCGTAGAGAGATGGTTTGACAATACAATATTCGTTGCATTGATTGGGTGCTGGTGCACGTATATATAAGTACAGGTAAGCCTCGACCTCAACTATACACAACTAGGAGGTGGGCCACAATATACGTAATACATGCAACACATATATACTCAACATCCCACCGCAGTCGAAGCGTCGCCGGAGACACAGAGACTGGACCGAAACTCCTCGAAGACAGAAGTAGGCAATCCCTTAGTCATCACATCAGCAAACTGTTGCGTCGTCGGAACGTGGAGAACCCGAACACGGCCAAGGGCAACCTGCTCTCGCACGAAGTGAATATCGAGCTCAATATGCTTTGTACGTCGATGGTGCACCGGGTTGGCGGAGAGGTAGACCGCGCTGACGTTATCGCAGTAGACAAGAGTGGCCTTGTGAACATCACAAAGCAACTCCTAGAGCAGCTGACGGATCCAAGAGCATTCGGCCACGGCGTTAGCCACGGCCCGATACTCTGCCTCGGCGCTGGAGCGGGAGACCGTGGGTTGTCGCTTCGATAACCAAGAGATCAACGAGGGCCCAAGGTAGACGCAATAGCCAGACGTAGAGCACCGGGTGTCGGGGCAGCCTGCCCAGTCGGCGTCCGAGTAGGCGATGAGGTCGGTGGAGGCGGAGGCCGTCAGGGTGAGTCCCAAGGACATGGTGCCGCGTATGTAACGGAGAATACGCTTCACCAAGGTCCAATGACAGTCACGCGGTGAGTGCATGTGGAGGCACACCTGCTGAACAGCGTACTGCAGGTCTGGTCGGGTCAGCGTCAGGTACTGTAAAGCACCAACAATGGAGCGATAGAACGCTGCATCGGACACGAGAGACCCCTCCATAGCAGAGACATTCGCCTTCGTGTCGACGGGGGTGGGCGCCGGCTTGCAGTTAAGCATACCGGCACGCTCCAGAAGCTCGTGGGCGTACTTCTGCTGATGCAGAAAAAAGCCGTCAGCTCGACGGACCACCTCGATGCCGAGGAAGTAGTGCATAGGCCCCAAGTCCTTGAGGGCGAACTCATCACGAAGTCGAGCCGTCAGCCGCTGAAGGAGCTCGGGGGCGGACGCTGTGAGGATGATGTCGTCGACATAGAGCAACAGATATGCAGTGTCAGCTCCCTGATGATACACAAAGAGTGAGGCATCGGAGCGAGTGGACCGAAAGCCCAGAGACTGCAGGAAGGCTGTGATACGCTGGTACCAAGCCCGTGGCGCCTGCTTCAACCCGTAAAGAGAACGGGAGAGTAAGCACACGAAGTCCGAATGCTCGGCGTCGACGAAACTAGTGGGCTGCTCACAGAACACCTGCTCGGCAAGATGACCGTGCAAGAAGGCGTTGGAGACATCCAACTGATGCACAGGCCAGGCTCGCGAGACCGCCAACTGAAGCACGGTGCGGATCATGCCCGGTTTCACAACCGGAGCCAAAGTATCGGTGAAGTCCACGCCCGCGCGCTGCCGAAATCCACGAACCACCCACCGAGCCTTGTAGCATTCAAGAGAACCATTCGGGCGAGTCTTGTGGTGGAACACCCACTTGCCAGTGATGACGTTGGCACGAGGGGGTCGCGGAACAAGATGCCACGTGCGGTTGCGCTGCAAAACGTCGAACTCCTACAGCATCGCTGCGAGCCAGTGGGTATCCTGAAGGGCAGTGCGAGCGGAGGTGGGATGGGTGACGGCGTCGAAGTCGAGGCGGCGCACACATACTCGTCGGAGGAGTAGCGCGTGCTCGGCCGGAGCACACCGTCCCGGGCGTGAGTCATCACGCCGAGAGGCGGGGCAGCAGCGGCAGCGGGGCCCGCGGCAGCGGCCGAGACGGTGGCGGCAGGCGAGCCGGCGGCGACGGCCGAGCCAGCAGCCGGCGAGGGGGCAGCCGAGGCCGGCGAGGCGGCCAGCGGGGGTGGCGAGGCAGCCGGCGAGACGGCTGACGAAGACGCCGGCGAGGGGGCCATGCCCGAGGCGGCCGGGGAGGGAACCGGCGGCGAGGCCGGCGGTGACGGCGAGGGCGTCGTGGGGGCGCGAGGCGCAGCTCGTCCCACGGCGCGAGAACCGCCAAAGCCCGAAGGCGGTCCAAGAGTCGAGCGGGGCCGTCCACCTGACGGGGTCGCCGAAGGGCCGCCGGTGGCCGGCGGCGACGGTGCGACGAGACGTACCTGCTGCTGAAAGGGAAACACTTTCTCATCAAAGTAAATGTGTCAGGAGGTGAATACATGATGTGAGACAGGGTCGTAACAGCGGTAGCCTTTAGTGTTAGGTGGGTAGCCGAGGAAGATGCAAGCGACGGAGCGAGGTGCAAGCTTATGAGGCGCAGTGGCGGCGATGCTAGGATAGCAGAGACAACCAAAGATGCGAAGGCCATCATAAGATGAGGGCGCACCAAAGAGGAGATGGTGAGGGGCATAGTTCCAGCGTGGGCAACACGGGCGGATGTTGATGAGGAGGGTGGCGGTGGCGAGAGCGTCCGGCCAAAACCGGGGAGGCACGTTAGAGTGAAAGAGCAACGTGCGGACGCAGTCATTAAGAGTGCGAAGGATACGCTCGGCACGACCATTTTGTTGGGACGTGTAGGGACAAGTGAGGCGGAAGATAGTGCCGTGGGAGGCTAGAAGGTTACGAACAGCGACGTTGTCAAACTCTTTTCCGTTGTCAGTTTGTAATGCAAGGATAGGACGACCGAACTGTGTGGTGACATAGGAATAAAAGGCGGTGAGTGTGGCAAGGGCGTCGGACTTGCGACGAAGAGGAAATGTCCACACATAATGAGAGAAATCATCTAAGATCATCAAATAGTATAGGTAGCCCGTATTGCTTGCAACCGGGGATGTCCAAACATCACTATGCAATAACTGAAACGGAAAAATGGAAATAGTGGTAGATGCGCTAAACGGAAGACGAACGTGCTTGCCAAGACGACAAGCCTCACAAGTATGGTCGTCGATTTTATTGCATGAGAATGAAAAACTCTTAAGAATTTGACGTAAAGTGGTGGGATTCGGGTGTCCCAAACGAGCATGCCAAAGGTCGACACCTACGGTGAGGGCGACTGGGGTGGTGGAGGCGGTGGCGGAGGAGTGCACAGGATAGAGCTCGTCAGGACTATCGCAATAGTGAAGGACCATCTGAGTACGGGCGTCCTTCACAGAAAAGCCGACATCAGTCCTTCACAGAAAAGCCGACATCATCAAATTCAATGGTAATGGGATTCTCACGAGCAAGACGACGAACAGATACAAGGTTCGTAACTAAATCATGAGAAACAAGAATATTAGACAAAGTGATAGGCGTAGATGTGGAAAGAAACGAAATACAACCAATATGTGTGATAGGTAAAGAGGAACCGTTACCAACGGTGATGCGAGTAGGAGTATGAACCAGAGTGAAGGAGGTTAGAGTGCCGGTATGAGATGTCATGTGGGCGGTGACGCCCGAGTCCATGTACCAAGCGCCGCTGGTACAAAGCGCCGCCGGTGATGGGGCCGAGTGCAGTGCAGCCAAAGAAGTAGGGTCCCATGGCGGTGAGACCGGCAGCGAGGCGAAGCCGCCGTAGGGCTGAACCAGGGCGGGCGGAGCATGGCCGCCGGCCATCGGCGTGACGAGTAGAGCCGCGGAGCCGGTACCGGCCGGCTATGGCGGCACGGCGAAGTAGGCCGGATGGCCCGCCAGAAAAACCTGGGGCATGGTGAAGGGAGCCGACGTGTCCGCATACATGTAGCCGAAGAGAGAGGACGCGGCAGAAGACATCGCAGCGGCGACGGCAATGGCTAGGGCAGGAAAAGGCAGCCGCGGCTAATAAGCACACAAGCACGTACTAGCTAGCAAGTAGACAGGCGCATAGCTGGATGGATTCCAATCGGGCTGGCTAGCTTGCGATCGGGCTGGCTAGCGAGGGTTAGTGGCACTGACGAGCGAAGGATGCAGCAGCAGCGCGGGAGGTAGAGTAGCGGCGGCGGCGCCGGCGCCGGCTAACAAGCACACGTGCACGTACAAGCTAGCAAGCACACCAGCACACAACTGGATAGATGAACGTGCCTATAGGCCTCGCCGTATACTGCGCGGACGTGAGCCTAGGCTGCAACTGAAGGAAGGAGAAGGGCAACGGCAGAAAAAAAAGATGAGGATATAGAAGAAGTGCAGCGGCAACAGGAGATGCAGCGGCCACGAGATGCGGCGGCAGCAGGAGGTGCGGCAGTTGCGCGAGGAGGATGGCACGGCGGCGGCAAGGACCTGCGGTGGTGGCACGGACCAGCGGCGGCGCCGGCTGGGTGCGGCAGCGCCGGCTAGTGCAGCGGAAAGCGGCGGCAACCGGCGGCGGCGGCGGCCGGAGAGAACCGGCGGCGGCGGCGGCGGGTGGCGGCGGCGGGTGGAGGGAGCGGCGGCGGCGGCGGCTAGGCTAGGGTTAGGATCGACTTGCGATAGATATCATGTAGAGAGATGGTTTGGCAATACAATATCCGTTGTATTGATTAGGTGTTGGTGCACGTATATATAAGTACAGTTAGGCCTCGACCTCAACTATACACAACTAGAAGGTGGGCCACAGTATATGTAATACATACAACACATATATACTCAACACTTAGAGCATCTCCAATAGAAGATTTAGATGCAAAAATAACTAACTCTTCACTCCAAAAACCCTTCTCCATTAAATGATAGATGATGTAGATGTAAAAAAAAAATTACATCTCCACCTCGTGAAGATATAAACTACAAGTCTACAGCACCTCGTGGTGCAAATTTGCATCTTCAAAATGCAACCGCCCGCTAACTGCCCAACTGTCGTTCCATTCTCTTCTGCGCGACCAGCCGCCGCCGGCCGAATCAGCACCAAATCGACACCGCCGTCGGGCCCGCCACGACTTCGCCCACCCCCCCCCCCCCCTTCCCCCCGTTCCCCGCTGACCGCAGCCGCCGATTCACTTTCGGCCGTCGCCGAATCGAAGCTTCTCCGGCGGCTTCGGCTGACCTAAACGCCTTCCCGGGCGAGGTCTACGATGGGCTAGCCTTCTTCCTAGCCTAGACCCCCGCCGGAGCCCACCCGACGGCCGCGAGGCTCGGCCGTTCTTCCGGCCATGCGAAGCCGCCCGCCCGCCACACCGAGCTCCCGCCTTCTTCTCTACCGACCTGCGACCAAAGAGGCCCTTCTCCACCTCCGCTGCCGCCCCTACGCCGCTCGTCCTCCTCTCTCTGCCTTGAATCGCCACTGCACCGTCGCCTCGATTCGCGCCCCGCCGCCCCAATTCTCCACCCCAGCCGCCCCTCCGATGCTCCTCCGCTGCTGCCCCGAATCGCGCCGCGCTGCCGCCGTCCCCACTGCCATAGCCCCGATTCGGCCACCGCCCACTAGTTTTTACATCTCCACTTTGCATCATCTATTGGAGTTCCTCTTTTACATCTTCGTTTTGCATCATCTTTATGAGTTGGCCCTTTTTTGGAGATGCAAAAATCACTTTTTAAATATGTAAATTTTTATATCTCCTGTTTTATGTCTCTAAATTTGCATCTTCTATTGGAGATGCTCTTAGAATCTTTGATTGAAACAGCCAAGGAAAAATGACGGACTATTGACAGATCTCGGAAATCCTCCAACCCCTCCCGTGACGCGTGGAGGTGAAGGTTGCGGTGGCAGGGCTTCGGCAATATCCGACAGGCGTCCTCTTTCGCAGCGCGAGACCAGGGCGGCATGGATCCATCCTTCCGGACGGCAGCGGCGGTGCACGGGGGATGGGTGGTGTGGCCGCTGCTGCGAGGGATGCCCCAGATCCGCCCGAGCCGGTAGTGCGGGTCGGGACAACTTGGGCTGCGAGCAGCCGCCCCTGTCGCGGCGACGGGCTGGCGGGGGTGGCGGTGGCTGGCTGGGCGTGCTGGCCCTGTCCCCGTCGGGGGTCCTACTCATGGACGATGATGGGCGGCAAGCGGCGCGGGAAGGCTTCCCTTGGGCCCATTCTTGGCGGCGGTGGCGATGGATCTGCTCCCCCTCTTCGGCGGGAGGGTGGCTGTCGGTGGCCTCACGCCGGCCTGCGCCAGTTGTCGTGGTGGGGCAAAACAGTGGTGTTTCTGGTGGAGAGGCCAATAGGAGGCATGGGGGCTCCGACGAGGTCGAGCCGTCCGTCACCGGCACAAGGGGTGCCGGTCGTGGCTGTGAGCCACTCCTCCCTTCCCCACTTCTCCGGCCTGGAACTCTCTTGCTGATCTAGCGATGCTTGAGGCGGGATTGTCGTTGTCGGTTCCGGCAGTGGTTGTGGTTGGCTGATTTGTTCAAAGCCATCTCCTTCAGTGTTCTTGGGTCGGTCCAGGTGCAGGGCGGCGACCTTGGCGGTGGGAGGTATGTTGCTCGTGGGCTGATCGCGCGGCTCGGATGCGGGCGGGCAAACATTACCGTTCGGACTGGCATGGCTGCAGGTGGGTGGCGCAGGGGTAGGAGCACCGGGGTACATCACTGCCCACTTCGTGTACTAGCCGGTGGTGGTGGCGTCCACGGACGTCGTTCTCCTCCCTGCAGCCTTCGTCGCGGTGTTCCCACCCCTTTCGCGATGCTCTAGGTGAAAACTTGATCGTCAGGATCAGACGGTGGCTGCTATCCGTGGTCGTGCCCTTCTTAGAGGCATCATATTGGAGTCCTTGCTCCAGCGTTGTCCGTCTCACCTGTCCTCTGTGGATCGCTCATGGTGCTGGTCTCCGTCGGCCGAAGCGGTGCTTCTTCGCTCATTAATAATTTACTTGGTAGTCGCTGGGGTGGGTAGGTAGCAAGACGAAGCGATAGCATCGAGTCAACTAGCAAGCAGAATTAGTAATGTATTCAAGGTAATGATCATCTTGCCTGGAATCTCTTCGGTGGGATAGCTGCTCCTCGGAATAGATCCCAACGGGCTCCTCGATCTCAGAAACGTCTCCTGATTCTACCCATAATGACCAAACCAGAAAAAAGAAAACACATAAATAAACAAACAAGGCATGGAATATGCTCCCCAAAAAATGATGCATGTCCATTTTAATGATCTAACATGGCAATCTACAACTAGTCAAGTCAAATGAAGTCTTGATTCATGAGAGGCATGCATCAAGAACAACTCCATATGCAATTTAGTTGAATTACATATTCTGGACAGAACAGGGAGTATGAATTATTTAGGATGCATGAACATAGCAAAATCATGATCTACACATTATTCTAGTGCAAAAACATACAAAGAACATCATAATCGGAGCTATGGAACTGCCGGAATGATCTCAACAAGTTCCGGGATGGCTACAAAGTAACAAGGAAGAAAATAGAGGATGTGGGCAACAAAATGGCATTCCATAAATGTAACTGGATGGATTGGAAATAGTAGCCCCAAATACATATATGTCAAGCCTTGGTTGGTTACCATGTTGTTTGCTTCTTTCCGGGTTTTGCTTCTTCTCTATAGTTCCTGTTTCGGAGTGCTGACGATTTGTTCACCTACTTCATGGATTCGATTCTTCGTTAAAGTGTTTAAGAATCGAATCCATGAAGTAGTTGAACAAATCGTCGCCACCCCGAAATGGGAGCTACCGAGAAGAAGCAAAATCCGGAAAGAAGCAAACGACATGGTAAACAACCAAGGCATGACATATATGCTCAACCAAGATGATGCATGTCAATTTAAATGATTTAACATGCCAACCTACAACTAGTCAAGTTAAATGAAGTCTTGGTCCATGTGAGGCATGAATAAAGTCTCACTCCATATGCAAATTTAGTTGAATTACATATTCTGGACAGGACAAAGAGTACGAATTATTTAGAATGCATGAACATGGAAAAATCATGATCTACACATTATTCTAGAGCAAATGCATATGAAGTACATCGTCATCGGACTTACGGAGCTATCGGAGTGATCATAGCAAGTTCGGGAAGACCACAGTTGTTATCAGGAAGAAAACATAGGATGGCAACAAAATGGAATTCCACCACTAGATAGATTGAAAAGAGTAGCCCCAAATACATATAAAATTTATATAATTTGGAGTTAGGGTGCAAGAGATATGCTAGGTGACAGGAAAATGTTTTTTTTTGCACAAATCTGAGACAAACAATAATTTGGTTTGCTCAAACCTGAGAACAAAATACACCACCGGAAAGAACATAAAATTTTGGTTGAAAAACATTTGAAGATCATGCCAAGAGGTTTTGCAAAACCCAAGATATGATCATGCCAAGTTTTGTGTCAAATCTGCCAATTACATTATCATGCCCATTTTAATGCAATAGAACAGCAGGTTAATGGTTTTTAACATGACGACAATTTACACAATTTATATATCTTGAAAGTGGACATAAAACTTTGCAACAAACATATATAACTTAGTGACGGTGTCCGGTACCTTTATATCTTGTCTTGGATGTGTGTTGGGTGCAGTGGTGGAGCGTGTGTTCGTATCGGTTTGCTCTCGGTTTGCTCGTATGCAATCATGGTTGCTGTGTAATATAAAGCGAGGAAACCCTTTTTCGTCGATTGAAACTGCCAAGAATCGTGCGTGGCGGCCACCATGGATGACGGTGATTACCTTGGTGATGGTGGGGACGAGGGAGCGGAGCTTGTAGAGGCGGTCGGTGAGCTTCTTGCGCCGCTTCAGCTCCGCCTAGAGGTTCTTGCACTGCTGCCGCTTCCGCTGCCGTCCTTGCCGGAGCCCCTCTGCATCTCGCCGTCGATGTCGTCGTCGGGGCAGCCCAGCTGCATGCCGCTCCCCTCCGACTCCGAATCCGCCCTCCCCATGCCCGAGCCGTGCAGCTGCTGATGCTCCTGCGCCACCGTCGACGGCGGCTCCGTCTCCTGCCCAACGAAAAAAATAGCGCGCTACAAAATATAGCGAGACCCTTCTCCAAATGCTACACAAGTTATAGCGCGCTAATAGCGTGCTATATTTCAAAATAGCGTTTGCAACAAAATCCAAATATATCGAGAAATAAAGTATTTAAGCAACTGAATTTTTCATAGGAGCAAGTAATAAATGCATAAGGGCCACGGCTACAGGTTTTCTAAATAGGAGAGCTCACACACCTGTGCTAAATGCTACTAACAAACAAATAGTAATACTGCTATTTAACCATGCCTATGCCTGCTATTTTTGATACTTTTAGGACAACCTGTGTACGATCTACTTCCAATTACTTACAGTTTAGTTAGCAATTTAGACTTACAGTTTAGTTACCTGTGCTAAATGCTAACAAATAAATACAGACTACATCCGGACCATATATTGTTGCAATCTATTTGTACTTCGAACTGTTTGCTAACAATTTAGACTTTCAGAAAGTAAATCTGTAGGATTTTAGATAGAACGATAACAACAATAGGAGTAGTACCAGGGTGCAGCAGTTAAAGGAGTACAAGTGTACAATGGGAGACGGAGATACCCTGCTTCTGAATACCATTTTTCATTGGTGGTTCTCTTGCCGGCGACACAGCATGACACGGGGATGGCAGAGAGATGGCGCAAGGGAGAAGTGGGCATGCGAAGATGTGGAAGCAAGGATTACCTGGTGGCTCGCCTGCCGGCGGCGCGGCTGACATCACCCCTGCCGGTGCTTGGCTGGAGTCGAACCGGAGGAAGACGTTGCCACGAGAGGATGCTGCCGTTGCCGCTGCCGCGAGAGGATGCTGTCGTCGCCGCTGCCGCGAGAAGATATTGCCGCCGCCGCTCACAACCAAGCTGGTGCCGCCGCCGCCGCTCACAACCAGCCGCCGCTGCTGCTCATCTCGGGTGGGAAGGGGATGAGAAGTTTTAGGGTTTGGTTGGATTGTTTCTTGTGAGAAAAGAGTGAGAGGAGGGTGTGGTCGAGGCCGCAAGGGGTGCTTCCGGCCTTTTGGCCTACCGGGCTGTACGCCTGTACGCCTGTGGCACTATGGATTCTGAAATAAAAAACCAAGTACACGCAAAAACGTTACACGATACAACGCTATAGCGAGGTGTTACGCGCTAATAGCGTGATTAGCGCTGTAGCGACCGAATTTGTCAAAACGTAGCGTTTCAGTTCCTAATATGCTATAACGGCGAAATAGCGCGCTATTTTTTTCGTTGCTCCTGCCACCCCTGGCCACCGCCACCGCACTGCGCCATGAGCAGCTCCGCCATCTGCTGCTCCTCCGCCATCTGCATTAATCGCACCCCAGTCAGGTCAGCCGTATATATACACGGACCATGGAAACGCGAAGGCTGTTGCGTACGGTGCACCGCCGTTTGCCGCCGCCGTCGCGTCGGCTCACGCGAACGGCGTGCTCCCTAACTACTTCCAAAACTAACCGATATTTCCCAATCCCATCACTTGCCACGCACGTACATATCTCGAAGCAAAGAGCTCGACGATCCCGCCGGCGACGGGGACAAGGAGTCGCGTCTTCTCGCCGCCGCTGGAGGCAGCCTCGTAGCCCGTGAGTAGATCCGGACCCGGGGCCCCGCCGCTGCTCTGCCAGATCGGCTGGTTCAACAGTTGCGCCTGCGCGTGCATCCTGACCAACCAGCAAAAACACCAGTCAGTGCTCCGACAAAAATTAATGGCGATCGACACGGCCGGCAGGAAATTGCATCCAGGAGAAGAAGAAGCCAGTTTAATGATTTAGTTACCGATGGAGGAGAAGTGTGGTGGTATTTTCGCAGGAGTGGCCAAGGGGCATCATGTCACGGCCACGGGGTGGCTTATCGTGGGTGGAGCAAGGCTACATTGAAATATCCGGGACGAGTATGCGAATAGCACGCGGTAGTTTACCCAGGTTCGGGGCTCTTCGGAGAGATAATACCCCTACTCATGTATGTCTGTATATGAGGATTGTATCACAGTACAGAGTGCTACTAGAGTTGTATCTGAAATCAATGCCGTGGCACTATGTCACACCCTAGCTAGTTCAGGCATTAGAGTGTTGCATCATGTTTAAGCTTTTCCAGAAACTTGAAATGGGGATGATAGAACCCCCAGCCCCCCTGGAAACAACTAGGGTTTACTAAAATCTTTTTCAATGAACCTGAAATGCCCTTCTAAAATGTCCATCATTTTTGTCTTGGGTTAGAACCTCTGCCAAAACTGGTTCACATTTTTCTAGGTCATCATAAGGTCATTGAATTAAATCATATGTAACCTGCATTTGGGCATTTAAATGCTAGTAAATATTTTAAATGTCCAAATAATCCCAAACTGAAATGTTCCATGTTGGATATACTCTATACGGTGGGCATGAGCAGTTTGGTGATTTTTGAAAGTGCCTAGGTATTTTTAGAAAAGTCACAAACTTGCAGAAATTAGAAAACAGAAATAAAAAAAAAGGAAATAAACTTACCTGGCAAAGTCACCAGCCGGCCCACCTGGCGGCCCAGCACTGTGCTGGCCCATGCCAGCCAGCTGCTTCGTCCCCGCCAGGCAGGCAGGGAGGTGACGCCGGCGTGCGCGAGCCCGCCACGGCGCCAGCTGCTTGCCGCTCGAGCCGCTGGACGCCTGGACGTCCTCCACGTCGTCGCCTCGACCCCCTAGACACCTCATTCCCCCCCGCCCCCCCTGCGCCTCTCTCTCGCTCTCTCCCCACCATGGCCGACGCAGCCGCAGTCGCGCCACCGTGAAACCCGCGTCCACCGTCGTCCCCTAGCCGCGCTGCCGTGTCCACGAGCTCCGTCGTCGTCCTCTCCATCGAGCAGACCGACCCCGAGCGCTTGTTCGCCTCGGAACCACCGCAACAGCCTCGCCCGACCTCGCCGTCGCCGGAGATCCCTTTCGCCGTCACCACCGCAGCAGCTCGTCCCCGACCTCACCATCTGCTCCGTCGTGACCGCCGTGAGCTCAGCTACCTCCCCATCCTTTCCGTTCTCGCTCTCGAGCCCTGCATCGACTGCACCGAGCTCGGCCGCACCCGCCGCCGCCTCAGCACGTCGCCGTCGTGGCCACAGCCACGTTGGCTCGATTCCGAGCACGCCATCATCTTCGCCGCACTCGCAGGAGTCCACAGAACCACTCCACGCACCTCGCCGTGCCCCCTAGCGACGAGCCCGAGCTCGCCCGAACTCCGGCAGCCGCACAGCTCGTCGCCGGCGTCGTTTCCGGCCACCCCAGCTCCACCCATTGCCACCACTCGACGCGGCTCACTCCCCGCATCACGTAGATGTGCTCCGCCGTCATTTTGGTCGCCGGAGCACGAATCCCGCACTGCGCCGCCGTGTCTGGCCTCGCCGGCGGCTAAACGCCGGCGGGTTTGACCCCGCTGACCCAGTTTGACCCCCCCTGGGTCTATGACAGGTGGGACCCGCCTGCTAATTAATTTAGGATTAGGACTAAACAAAAAATTAGTTAGACTAATGACACTGACACGCGGGACCCACTGGCCAGGTTTGACCTGGACCGGCCCCGTTGACCGCTGACGTCATCCTGACGCAATGCTGACGCAATAAGTATTTCTCTGGATTTATTTTTATTCAGGAAATTCCAGGAAATTCTACAAACTTCAAAAATTCATAGAAATTAATCTGTAGCTCCAAATCAAACAAATTATATATGAATTTGAATCAGAAAAATCCAATCTTTCCATCTGTACTGGTTTCATGTATGTCAAAACACTTTAACCTTGCTGATTAGATGAAACAAGTTAATGCACTAATATGACCTCTTATTTTGGGTTTGCATTTGAATCCTTGATTCAAATGAACTCAAACCAACCTGTTCTAAGATGCATTAGCCAAAACACACTCATTTTGCCATGTCATAGCATGCATCATATTGTTGCATATTGCCATGTGATGATTGTGTTTCGATGTGTTCTTTGTGGTAGGTTCTGCCTCCGAGGATATTCACGAGTATCCAACTGAAGGGCAGTATTCCACTACCACTCTGTCAGGCAAGCAACCCCATTGATCATTTCGATACCAACCCATCTTCTCGCTTCTGCTCTCCTTTACTGCATTAAGACAACGCGTTTCAAACTGCTGTGTGTTGCGGTAGTTGAACCCATATCCTCTGCATTACCTGTCATTGCCACAGTAACTAGATGAAACCCACTAGCATGTGTAGGAGTTGATTGAGCCAAGTCTGTGTTTCCTACCATGCTATGCCTGCTATGCTTAGAGTTGTGTCAGGTCTGGCTCATCAGGGTGATGAACTAGAGTGAATGGTTGTGTCGGTAATGAGAGTGAAGTGTTGAACATGATTTGGTAAAGGTATCGATGGAAGGCCATGTAGGAGTACATGGTGGGTTGTTTCATTGAGGCCGTCCTTAAGAACTGAGATCTGTATGCATGATTTAAGATTCAGCTACTACCACACGTTGGGCCCTGAAATATGACCCCGCTTGACTTACTGACCCCTCTCGTCCTCTGTCCAGGAGTTGCAAGTAGTTACTGGTGTTTGTAGTTGCTGGAGGCCGTGCGCAGCGCTGACCTTAGGGGTGGGCTGTGATGCGGTAGGCACGTGGCCGGTGTACCGAGTCGCCCGTTTGGTGTCTCGGGAACCCTGCACACATCGTTTGGGGCCGTTGAGGACACCCCGGCCGGATTTCCTTGCGGATGGAACCCGAATAGGCGATAAACCTGGACTAGAGACTTGTGTGGTTAGTCAGGTCGTGGTCTACACCCACGTCGGCTTTCGCTTGAAGTCTGCCGAGCACATGTCGTGTGCAGACGCTAAGTGGTGGAGACATGTGTGACGAAGTACACCCCTGCAGGGTATAAAACTATTCGAATAGCCGCGTCCACGGTAAAGGACTACTTGGTCGCTTATGCAGTTCATGGACAAGTTAATGGTTACTACTAAAAGACTCAAGATAAGTGCGAGTACCGCGGATGGCCCTCTCGTAGGATTACGAGGGAGGATCCACGGTGGAGTATTGT
The DNA here is from genome assembly GCA_011799875.1 of Thinopyrum elongatum. NCBI lineage: Eukaryota > Viridiplantae > Streptophyta > Magnoliopsida > Poales > Poaceae > Thinopyrum > Thinopyrum elongatum. The sequence continues at coordinate 84,829,302 of CM022302.1, read as the reverse complement.
GATGGTGATTAGTGGACTCGTGTGCGAAAACTAATTTCTCAAGTGGTGTCTCGTAGGATAGTGCAGCCAAGAGTCAAAGCTGGCTTGCTGCAATAACTCCACCACCCTTCTTGAGAATGTGCATATATATTAGGATCTGTTGTAAGACTTGCTGAGTACCTTTGTACTCATGTTGCTTTAATAATTGTTGCAGACGAGAACACCGCCCCCTCCGATGGGTTCTATGTAGATCTCGACGTTGACGAGTGACTTGCCACCCAGGTGGTGACCTGAGCTTGTGAAGGGCCTATGTAGATAGACAGGCTTCGTCAAGCCTTCTTTCTTTCTAGTGACTGTACTCAGACTAGTTGCTTCCGCATGTGCTTGTATGTTTGTATGATTTGAGTGTCGGGTCGTGTGACCCCTATCTGTATGAACATGTTATGTATGGCTCCCCGGAGCCTTTAAATAAAGTACTTTGAGTTGTAGAGTTTTGTTGTGATGCCATGTTGTATTTACACATATCGAGCATATTGTGTGTATGATTGAAATGCTTGGTATGTGTGGGATCCGACTATCTAGTTGTTTATCCTTGGCAGCCTCTCTTATGGGGAAATGTAGTCTGGTGTCTCCACTAAGCCTTGGTAGTCCGCTACAGCCCGGTTTACCGGAGTCCTGCTAGCCCAGCACTGCTGCTCCGGAACACTTAGACTGGCCGGCATGTGTTTCACTTCGTTCCTGTGTCTGTCCCTTCGGGGAAATGTCACGCGGTGATATCCGGAGTCCTGCCTAGCCTGCTACAGCCCGGGTTCCCGGAGTCCTGCTAGCCCAGTGCTACAGCCCGGATTCACACGCTGCTGACCGACATGCTCGATGTTGATTCAGGTATGCTTGTCCCCGTAAGTTAGCGCCGCTTTGGGTTCACGACTAGCCATGTCGGCCCGGGTTCTCTGTCATATGGATGCTAGCAACACTATCATATACGTGAGCCAAAAGGCGCAAACGGTCCCGGGCCATGGTAAGGCGACACCCGTGGGAATACCGTGCGTGAGGCCGCAAAGTGATATGAGGTGTTACAGGCTAGATCGGTGTGACTTAGAATCGGGGTCCTGACACACTATTGGAGATGTCATGCGAGGTGACGCATGACACAGGCTACAGTGCACCACTATTGCTCAGCACTGCACGAGTACAGCCGTCTCGTCCGTGTCGGCTTAGATGGGACGTTACAGTTGACTTCGGCCAGCCAGCAGGCTGGGGCAGCCGGCCGCTGGCGCAGGTGGAGCAGCCGGCCGGGGGAGCAGTCGGCCCGGGCGGGCGGGCACCCCGTCCGACTGCCGTCTTTGGGGTACCCAGGGGTCATCCCCCCGACAGTAGCCTCCGAGCCTCGGAGCAACTTGGAAAAGTTGAGCGGAGGTTTTTTAGTGGGCGTCGATGTAGAAGATGTCGATGATGGCCGGCTGCGGACCGCAGCCGGCGCGGCTTGCTTCCGGCGGGGGCGCGCGAGCGCACCCGCTGGGTGTAGCCTCCGAGCCTCCGGGCAACTTCGGAAAAGTTGGGCGAAGGGTTTTCGCGGTTGTGGGTGCAGACGATGGCGTCGAGGGGCCGGTTGCAGCCAGCGGCGGGCGTGCAACAGGCACGGCATGTTCCGAGTGGGGGCGCGCAAGCGCACCCGCTGGGTGTAGCCTCCGAGCCTCCGGGCAACTTTGGAAAAGTTGGGCGGAGAGTTTTCGCTGCTTTATGTTGTCCCGTGAGGTCCGTGCCGCCTGACGGTCGTGGAAAACCGCCAGGCGCGGATGCCTGCTGGTGGGCGCGCGGTGCTGCCAGGCGCGGACGCGGGGTCCACCGGCTGCTGGGCGCGGACGCGGGGTCCGCCGGCAGCTGGGCGCGGACGCGGGGTCCAACGGCTGAAGCTGTCGGGCACGGACGCGGGGTCCGCCTACTGCAGCTGTCGGGCGCGGACACGGGGTCCGCCGACTGATGCTGTCGATGATAGCCGGCTGCGGGTGGCAACCGGCGCGGCCTGCTTCCAGTAGGGGCGCCCTAGCGCACCCACTGGGTGTAGCCTCCGAGCCTCCGGCGACTCGAAGAGTCGGGCGAAGGGTTTTTGCCGTCGATGTAGCAGAGGCAGCCGGTCGCGAGCCTGTAGCCGGCGTGGCGCTTTCCCAGTGAGGCGTACCGGCGCACCCGGCGCACCCGCTGGGTGTAGCCTCCGAGCCTCCGGGCGAGGAGGGGGATTTCCCAACGAAAATGATCATGCAAAAGACAAAGTTAGCTAGTGCAGATAAATCAAATGCTTTGGTTTTAGTAGTGCACTTTTTATGCGGAGGGTGCCAACTCGGTTTCGTCCGAACCCCCTTCAGTCTTTTTCACGTGCCCTCCGCTTTTTGGCTTGCGCTCTCGCTAGTTGGACAGCCGCACGGCGGTCTGTGACTGAGAGTGGGCAGCGGAGTGAAGCATACGATACTCGGACTTTCGGAAGCAGATTCGACCGAGTAGATAGTCATAAAGCAAAGGCCGGGTCGCCCGAACCGTTTGCTCCCTGAAAGTTTTTCGCGTGGGTGGCCTCCAGCGTCTGCTCTTGCTAGCCGGACAGCCGCGCTGCGGTCTGTAGCTGAGACGAAGAGTGAGCCATCGGTACCGTGTGCGCTACTAAGAAGTCTGCGGGAACGAACGTATCGGGCCGAGCGGCCAGCCTCCGGGCCAACACTGGCTAGCGCCGGGGCGAACTGTAGTACGACTGTAATAAAGGTGGAGGTTGTCCCCGAGTGTCGCTCGGGGTTATCCGTGTTTGCGCGGTGCAAAATTATGCGGGTGAGGAGCTCACATTGGTTTTCGAGTAGACGAGGTGGAGGGTGCCGAAGACAGCAGGCGCGGCTCAGCGCTGGCGGCGCGCGCCGGCGCACCCACTGGGTGTAGCCCTCAAGCCTCCGGGCGCTCGAGGAGGGTCCAGCCGGGCACGACCGGCCAGGCGGCGAGCGGGACACGGCCGAGCCGGATTGGCACAGCCGGCCAGGCGTCAAGGCGGATAGGGCGGGTCGCGGCTGGCCGTCCGAGTGGCAAAGCAGGCGGACGGGGAGCCGGACTTCTTGCTCCGTCTCTTCTTTCTCTCTTCTGCCGGCTGTGGGCAGCCGGACATAATTTTTTTTTTGACCAGCCGGCTGGGCACCCGGCCCTACTTCTTTCCATGTTTCTTTTCTTTCCACACGGCCTTCTCTTCTTTTTCTTTCTTCTTCTCGTCTACAATCGGCCCGAGAGCAAACGGGCAGCCAGCCGCAGCTACCGAGCAGCGGAAACCGGAGCGGGAGCTCGGAGCGGGCAGCCGGCCGGGTGGCGGGCGGGCAGGGTGGCTGGAGCCGGCACGAGGCGTCGTAGCCGAGTGGCCGGAGCCGGCCGGATGGCGGGGAAGCCGGCCAGCGCGGGAGCCGGCAGACGGCCGGGTGACGGGGGAGCCGGCCGGGTGGGGCAGCGATGCGGGCGGGGCCGCGCCCGTGTGTAGGAGATATGCCCCAGAGGCAATAATAAATGTTATTATTTATCTCCATTCTCATAATTATGTTTATGTTCCATGCTATAACTGTTATGGTTATAGAGTCTACAATAACCACGAGGCTCGGAGGAAGACTCATATGCATGTGTGGAATAATAAACGGTAAAATGTATTCCTAGTCTAGCCTCTAAGACTAGCTCAAGTGTTGCATGATGGTCCTGTTTTCCTTATCATGGGCATGTCTATGCCAGCAACTTTGAGGGCACAATGTTAGAAGAACATTTGTGTTGAATCGACCCGAATTGATGTTATGCTATGAGATTCATTGGTCACAACTTAATGGTTAATAACACAGAGATGGTTAACGTTTGCATGATTCCTCTGACCATGAGAGTATCGAGTTTCTTCATGCTTGATTCATAAACTTTGGGGTTTGTTAAACGTCATCCGTAACTGGATGGCTATTACGACGGCTTACGGGTTCATGGGAAAGTATGTCAAGTAACTTGATAGCTCAAGATTGGGATTTGCTCCTCCGACGATGGAGAGATATCTCTGGGCCCTCTCGGTGTTACGGTATCCATCATCGTCTAGCCAGACTCAGGGTGATTTGATCACAGGGATGCCGGAACACGGGAACGAGAAAAGAGAACAATGCCGGTAACGAGGTAACTGGCATAGTGGACAAGTTGTTGATCCACGGGATGCAAGTAAATCTCACCTCGGGTATTTGTAACATATCGTGAAGCAACAGGAATAGCACACGGCAACTGGAGGTTCACTCGAATATTCATTCGTGTGGGTATAGGGGTCAATATGGGTGTCCACGGCTCTGATGTTGATCATTGATCAGAAAGGGTTCCGGTCATGCCTATACTTCACCGAACCTATAGGGTCACACGCTTAAGGGTCATCTATCTGCTGAATACTAGACAAGGAGTCCGAGAGAAAGTCACTGGAAAAGTTTCAGAGACAACGAAAAAGTTCCGGAGAGAACACCGAAAAAGTTTTGGTAAAACTGAAAAGTTGTTTCGGATAAAACCATTGATCCAAAAAGGCTTCGGAAAGCACCGGGAACGTTTTGGAGGTTGCCAGATTGGTCTGGTAACTTCTGGAATTTTTTTCCGGAGAAAAAACCAAAAAAAAAGTTTCGGAGCTGCCGGAATTGTTTACCGGGTAAACGAAGATGGTTTTAAATTAAACCACTATACCGGAAATGTTCTGGAGCGCGTCCAGATAATTTTATAGGGTGCCGGAAATGTTCTGGGACCTTCCGGAATTTTTCAGAAGTAATAGTCGCGGAAAACATCTTGTCCCAGCGTGAGGGGACAAGATCTCACGGATCGTGGGGGCTGTTTTTGGGGGCGCCCCCTTTAGGGGGCAGCCCCTTGTGGCTGGACAAGATGTTAGGGAGCCCTCCATGGTGAGGGGCAGCCCCCACAAATAGTGGAAAGTGTTGGCAGGAGGTGGGGCCCCATGTGGGAACACCATGGACAAGGGAACATGTTTTCTCCATGTTTGGTGGGAACATGTTTTCCTTGTTTGGTGGGTGCTTGTTTGGTGGGCTGAAATTTCAGCCACCACCCACCCCTCCTTCCCCTATAAAAGGAGGTGGAGAGGAGCTCTCCATCCCCACTCCAACTCTCTCACACAAGTCATGCATGATCTGGCATTCTCTCTCCCTCCCACGAAATAGTTTCGTAGTGCCGAAAGGCTGTCTGGGTTCCGGTGGGAACTAGTTCTGGACGGCGAAGCCCTGCCGGATAGATGACACCTTATGTGTGCAACCCCGTAGAGAGGTCGTGTTTTCGTCCTTTTGCCCGAGGGGCTGTTCGTGTGTCCTCCCGGAGGGCTGTCCGAGTAACCTTCCGAGTTTCGAGGGTCCTCCCGAAGGGCTGTCCGTGACATTGTCCGAGGAACTGTCCGACCGCCTCCCGGAGGGCTATCCGAAGGGTAGATGAGGGAGTACATCCTCGCGGTTGGGAGGTTGTAAAATCCTAGCTGCGGGGATCTGCACCGCCGATCGTCATCGACTCTACTTCCGCTGCGCTACGAGTCGGTAACGAAAAAGATCAAACCTTGTATGCAGTCTTCATAGTGGTCCTGGGCTGGTGCATAGGTCGGAAATTTTTTGTTTTCAGTTGCGTTACCCTACAGTGGCATCATGAGTCGTGCTATGCGTAGATGCAGGTTGCGATTTAGAATACATAGAGATGTATGGGTGTTGCACAATATAATTAGGTAGTAGATGAGTTCTATTACTGAAAATTATTTGTGCGGGTAGCAGATGAAATCTATTACCCGATGTTCCTGTTGCTTCCCTTGAATTTGCATAATCCTGATCTTGACGGCATGGTGGAATCTGGCAATCCGCGATCCTTTCATGCTGCTCCTGAGTATGCTGATTGATAGATCAACGAAGTGCTAACAGTTCTTTGGGTTCCACCATAGTTAAAGAAAGATGGATATTTCGCAGACGAAAGGGCAATGCAGATATGATCTGCCCGGGGGTCATGCGTATGACGAAGTTTAGTATGGGGCTCGAGATTTTATTATCTCGTGCTTCATACACCCCGCGAAGTTAATCTAGCGACTTGAATTATCATACTTGATGATGGACGTTGGTAGCTTCGGTTTGTTTCGAAACCTTAGAAGCCAGAGAAAAATAAGTTTTTGCATGGACCGATTAGAGGCGTCTAACTTGGTTTTGCAGGATGGTTTGCATGTGATGTGGTATAGCAGTGCTCATAATAACTTGATTATGTATGAGATGACTATATAATGTAAATTAATATGACCTGCGTGTCATGATTCGGCATGATGGCTGGAGCCATATGATTGTCACTTTAATGACCTGCGTGTCAACCTTAAGTAATGCACTTATTTTATTAGCTATAGAGATAGCAATATTATCTGGTGCATCAACAAGGTGGTGGCAATCTTCGTGAAGGTGAACACCGACGCGAATGCCGAAGACGAAGAAATACAAGACTTCTCCGTCAGAAAGTGATATACCATATCATGCTATTATGAATTGCTTGAGATGTTTATCCCTTTGAAGCACCCTTCTTGATTGCGCGGTAGTCACTTTTTATTAGGGTGATCTCTCACTAAAATATCAAGTAGTTAGTGTTCTCCCAAGTGTAGCACCGTCACGGCACCTATCTTTTCGGGGTGCGCAATGGATGCATGGGTACGAATGATTAAAGAAGTGTGAGGCGGGTGAGGTCAGACCTCGCAGCAAGATCACTTGGTTGTCTTGACGTTCATGGCAGGATCGTCCTGAGCTCGGAACACACGCATCGAAAGATGAGCAAGAGTCACATAGAGATGTGATCGGCAGGTTGGCCTACCGATTAAAATTCCCGTTATGAGATGATGATTCTATGGCGATGAATTGAAGTCTGGATCTTGTATCACTCAAAATCAATTATGAGAGATATTGATTTGAGTGGGAGCGCACTGTAGAATTAACTTGTTTTAATTCTCGGTGCAATTAAATATGAACACTGTCTAAGTGTGATTTGCATAATAGTTATAGAATAACGGCTCGCGTTTCCACCCTCCCTATTAAAATTGAATAGTTGTTAAATATCTGGTTAAAACTTTACGGTTGGTAACGTAATGTGAGGAGTGTCCTCAAGAGTGCCGAGAAGGACTTTGTCCTATCGCATGCTTTCGGTATCCTCCCGCAAATGCTATGGATGATGTGACTCTCGTCCTTCGATCCAAAAGCTAGAATTCCGTTACGCTCAAGTGCAAAATATTTGCTTCCATGAGACCCGAACTTCGAAAGTTTGGGATAGTTATGTGATATTCATGGAACTGAAAATCGTTTTCAGATACAAACAAAGCAATGTTTGTTTGCAAAGGATTAGTAAAGTGTTTACTGGGCATTTGACTGTTAGGAGAGGGATCTAGAAGAACGCCTGTCATGTGATGATGGTGAATAAAACAACCACTTAAAGAGAAAGGGAATGTCCAAAGGGTATTAGTGAGACTTTCACCCCTAGGATGTCCAGGGCTAAACGCCACCCTTAAGTTGGGTGCTTCTTCTGAGAGTAGGAGAAATACTAAAAGTTAAACTATTAGAAGTATAAAGGCAGAAAGAAAGAAGACTGGAATATCCAGCTCATGTATGAATGTCATACAAGTTTTTGATGTATAGAAGGCTGGTCAAAGATATAGTTCTTGGGAATTATGGTTAAACATGTTAATCACTAATTCTTGGGTATTGCGAGTTAATCACAAAGATACCCGCTCGATTGCATTCTGCTGCGAATCGATGTAAGAACTACTATGGCCTAAAAGGACTAGCCAGGAATGAGGTTTTAATACGTGTTGGGAACATAGTAAAAGTTACTATACCTTCCATCGGTGTATTACCTATGTATTTTCTTTCATAATTCATTTTAGAGCTTTACACACTCTAGCCCTTTGCATAAGGTATCTTGCAAGAAGGTTGTTCATTAGAGAACTTTTGATGTTCAGTATTATGAATAACATAAGGGCCATACTTTCATTATGAATGAGATGTATGTTATGAATATTAACAACAATACATTACCTTTGGATTTACTTTCATAATTCATTTTAGAGTTTTACACACTCTAGCCCATTGCACAATGATGTTGCAAAAGGGTTATTCATAAAAGAACAATTGTTGTTCAGTATTATGAATAACAAGAAGGGGCCATGCTTCCATCCAAGATGGGATGTATGTTATGAATATTGATGGTAAAATGATACATCCATAACACTGACACTAAATGTCGCAAGACTAAGAGAATACCACACATGTGTGGCACTGCATTTGGTCACATTGGAGAAACCCGCACGGAAAAATTCCATTATGATGGATTTTGAAGTCGTTTGATTTTGAATCATCTGACACTTGCAACTTTCCTCCAAAAAGTGAAGTGACTGAAATACCGTTCACAAGCCATAAGGAACGAGCAACAAACTTATTGGTGATCATACATTTTGATGTGTGTAGTTCAATAAATGTTGTTGCAAGTAGTGGATTTATCTATCTTTAGAAATGACTCAAGTAGATATATGGATATTTGCTTGATGAGACGTAAGTCTGAATCTTTTGAAATCATTCGAAAGGTTTTCAAAAATGAAGTAGAAGTTATTGTAACAAGAAAATTATGTTTCTGCAATTTGATTGCAGAAAGGAATATTTGAGTTACAAGTTTAGTGAATGTCTGATGAGTTGTGAAAAGAGTTTCATAACTTACACCTCCCGGAACACCACTATGAATGGAATGTCTGTGAAGATGTAATCAAACCATTTATGACATGGTAAGATCAAAGATGACATAAATAAATTTGCCATTATCACTTTTAAAGAGTAATGCTTTAGAGACTGTGGTTTTTACACTGAAAAGAGCTCCATCAGATCTGTTGAAATTACGGCATGGTATGGTACGCCCAACCATATTATATCTTTTCTTAACATTTGGAATATGGGGCTTGTGTAAAAGGTTACAAACCTATTCCAAATCAGACAAGTGCTACTTTGTAAGTTATCCCAAGTCATTGGGTATTCCCCCACCACTATACCGAGGCAAAGGATTTTGCCACAAAATGGTATGCTTTTAAAGAGAATAGTTCTTGTAAAAGGTGAGTGGGAGGACAGTGCAACTCGACGAGATAACAAGTATCTTCGTCATCAGGTCAAAGGAAAGGAACCTTGGAAGTAATTCCAGAGTTTCCTACTTCGACTGATGTGTAAGCCTCTACATGAGATGTATGGGCTTCGTTCGAACTTGCACCTGAACAACGTAGACAAAGGTCGTGCAAACCTCTCAGGTGCACAAATGAGATATTGTTGTTAGACAACAGTATACCTACGATACACAAGGAAGCGTTGATGGGCCCTGACTCCGGAATTGGCTAAATGCCAATATAATCTGAGATAGTTTCCATAAATGATTCAAGATTTAAATCTTGATAAACCCTCTGAAAGACTTAGAGTCTAACGGATTGTAATGGGACTATAAACTGATACGGAAAAAATGTTTTATCCATTAAACTCGACTTGTTGCAATAACAAGTTCAAGGAGTTGACTACAGTGAGATTGTCTCACCGTAGCAATGCTTAAAGTCAGTTCGGGTTAAACTATCAATTAATACATATTTTAGTCATGAGATATGAAACATGGATGATAATAGGATTTCTATATGATGGAAATGAAACCAAGGACTTGCTTGTGTTACAGCCCAAGGTATTTTGTCATTCCAGAGGATGCTAGTAAGTGTGCAAACTTCAGAGTTCCAGCGATGGACAGAAAAGAGCAAAATGGAGTTGGAATCTTCGTGTTTTGATGAAATGGTCAAAAGGGTTTTGACTTCATCAATGGGTAACAAAGATGCTTGTGATTCAAGAAAGTAAGTGGGAGCATAATAATATTTCTAAAAACGTTGTGTGCGTGACACATTGTTAATTGGAAATAAATTTCTTGACACGAATTAGGACTTCATTTGAAAATAGTTTTTCTGATGAAGTGCTTGGGCTAAATAGCCTTGAGATTAGGCATGATGATCTATGGAGATAGATTTACCTAATGGGGCTGAGCAAAGATACATATTGATAAGATGCTAAAACCTTTTAGCATTTAAAACGCCAAGGAGTGATTCTTGCCGAAGTCACATGGAAAGAGTTTTGCAAGACTCGGTGTCCCAAAAACACTGATGAGCAAAATACATGATGGAGATTCCACACACCTTCGTGTTTGGATTAATCATGTATTCCATTGTATGTAAAAACAACCAGATATGTCCAATACTCCAAAGTTGTTGCGAGTATAGATACCAAAGTGATCAAAAGTACTGATCATGGGACAACAGTGAAAAAGGGCCATTGAGTACTATAGTAGCACTGATGACATGTTTTCTCGCAAGCAGAGATTATGAAGTGCTCGTTGTAAGTAATTACATCGATACAGTCATCATCAATGCTCCATGCGATTTTCGATTTAAGTTAAGGGTTTTGTGTAATACACAATATGGTGGCACGGTAGTTGGAAATTGTTCCAAACAAATTACTCTGGCGAATTCTATAACAGAGGTGAAGTATATTGCCGCTTTTAAAAGCGACAAAGAAGATGTTGAATCATATAGTTCATTCATGAACTTAGTATGGTTCCAAGATCGCTTTTGTCAATGGGACACTATTGCAGGTAGTTGCTCTATAACTCAGTCTGAGAAATCCAGGTTCGACCTGTGATTCACATACATACAAAGCCAAGTCCACACAAAATATGAATTTTGTGAAAGCGTGAAAATGCGAGGATATGAAAAGATACACACGGAGCTGAAGTCATCAGATCCGTTGGACATCAGGCTATACCACAAGCGAAGCATATTTACACCGGTGTGCCAAAGGTGTGAAGTGCATTAGCAGTAACTAGATTATTGACTCTAGTGCAAGTGGGAGTCTGTAGGAGATATGCCCTAGAGGCAATAATAAATGTTATTATTTATCTCCATGCTCATAATTAGGTTTATGGTCCATGCTATAACTGCAATGGTTCTCGAGTCTACAATAACCACAAGGCTCGGAGGAAGACTCATATGCATGTGTGGAATAATAAACGGTAAAATGTATTCCTAGTCTAGCCTCTAAGACTAGCTCAAGTGTTGCATGATTGTCCTGTTTTCCTGATCATGGGCATGTCTATGCCAGCAACTTTGAGGGCACAATGTTAGAAGAACATTTGTGTTGAATCGACCCGAATTGATGTTATGCTATGAGATTCATTCATCACAAGTTAATGGTTAATAACACAGAGATGGTTAATGTTTGCATGATTCCTCTGACCATGAGAGTATCGAGTTTCTTCGTGCTTGATTCATGAACTTTGGGGTTTGTTAAACGTCATCCGTAACTGGATGCCTATTACGGCGGCTTACGGGTTCATGGGAAAGTATGTCAAGTAACTTGATAGCTCAAGATTGGGATTTGCTCCTCCGACGCTGGAGAGATATCTCTGGGCCCTCTCGGTGTTACGGTATCCATCATCGTCTGGCCAGACTCAGGGTGATTTGATCACAGGGATGCCGGAACACGGGAACGAGAAAAGAGAACAATGCCGGTAACGAGGTAACTGGCATAGTGGACAAGTTGTTGATCCACGGGATGCAAGTAAATCTCACCTCGGGTATTTGTAACATATCGCGAAGCAACAGGAATAGCACACGGCAACTGGAGGTTCACTCGAATATTCATTCGTGTGGGTATAGGGGTCAATATGGGTGTCCACGGCTCCGATGTTGATCATTGATCGGAAAGGGTTCCGGTCATGTCTATACTTCACCAAACCTATAGGGTCACACGCTTAAGGGTCATCTATCTGCTGAATGCTAGACAAGGAGTCTGAGAGAAAGTCACTGGAAAAGTTTCAGAGACAACAGAAAAGTTCCGGAGAGAACACCGAAAAAGTTTTGGTAAAACTGAAAAGTTGTTTCGGATAAAACCATTGATCCAAAAAGGTTTTGGCAAGCACCGGAACGTTTTGGAGGTTGCCAGATTGGTCTGGTAACTTCTGGAAAAAAATTCCGGAGAAAAAACCGAAAAAAAGTTTCGGAGCTGCCGGAATTGTTTACCGGGTAAACGAAGATGGTTTTAAATTAAACCACCATACCGGAAATGTTCCGGAGCGCGTCCAGATAATTTTAGAGGGTGCCAGAAATGTTCTGGGACCTTCCGGAATTTTTCAGAAGTAATAGTCGCGGAAAACATCTTGTCCCAGCGTGAGGGGACAAGATCCCACGGATCGTGGGGGCTGTTTTTGGGGGTGCCCCCTTTAGGGGGCAGCCCTTTGTGGCTGGACAAGATGTTGGGGGGGCCCATGGTGGGGGGCAGCCCCCACAAATAGTGGAAAGTGTTGGGAGGAGGTGGGGCCCCATGTGGGAACACCATGGACAAGGGAACATGTTTTCTCCATGTTTGATGGGAACATGTTTTCCTTGTTTGGTGGGCTGAAATTTTAGCCACCACCCACCCCTCCTTCCCCTATAAAAGGAGGTGGAGAGGAGCTCTCCATCCCCACTCCAACTCTCTCACACAAGCCACGCATGATCTGGCATTCTCTCTCCCTCCCACGAAATAGTTTCGTAGTGCCGAAAGGCTGTCTGGGTTCCGGTGGGAACTAGTTCTGGACGGCGAAGCCCTGCCGGATAGATGACACCGTATGTGTGCAACCCAGTAGAGAGGTCATATTTTCGTCCTTTTGCTCGAGGGGCTGTTCATGTGTCCTCCCGGAGGGCTGTCCGAGTAACCGTCCGAGTTTCGAGGGTCCTCCCAAAGGGTTGTCCATGATATTGTCCGAGGGACTGTCCGACCGCCTCCCAGAGGGCTGTCCGAGGGGCAGATGAGGGAGTACATCCTCGCGGTTGGGAGGTTGTAAAATCCTAGCTGCGGGGATCTGCACCGCCGATCGTCATCGACTCTACTTCCGCTGTACGAAAAAGATCAAACCTTGTATGAAGTCTTCATAGTGGTCCTGGGCTGGTGCGTAGGTCGGAAATTTTTTGTTTTCAGCTGCGTTACCCTACACCGAGAGGGCGGAGCGGCGAGGAGCGGCGCGAGGCGCGGCATGGGTGCTGACGGGGCCGCGTGCCCGAGGTCAGAGTGGCCCAAAGCGGCTGGGCGCGAGAGGCCGACGCGACGGGCAGGGAGCAGATGCGCGGGCGAAGCGGAGCAGCTGCGCAGCGCCGATGCTCGCGGGACGGAGCAGGTGGTCCTTCGGGACGCGGACGCGTGGGTGGAAAGTGGGCGGCAAGCCAACCGCGGGACAGAGCCGGACGGCCGGGTGCGGGCGCGCGAAAGCCGCGGGCGCCGGGTACCGGGCGCGGCCACGAGGGAGCTGGGCGGCCGGTGCAAGGTACGCGGGGGCGCGCGCAGATGCGACGACGCGGTTGTGGGGGTGAGCAGCAGGCCAGGACGGGGCGAGCGTGTGCGGTGCGCGCAGAGAGGGAGCCAGTGTTGGGGAACGTAGTAATTTCAAAAATTTCCTACGCACACACAGGATCATGGTGATGCATAGCAACAAGAGGGGAGAGTGTGTCCACGTACCCTCGTAGACCGAAAGCGGAAGCGTTAGCACAACGCGGTTGATGTAGTCGTACGTCTTCACGATCCGACCGATCCAAGTACCGAACGCACGGCACCTCCGAGTTCAGCACACGTTCAACTCGATGACGTCCCGCGAGCTCCGATCCAGCGAAGCTTCACAGGAGAGTTTCGTCAGCACGACGGCGTGGTGACGGTGATGATGATGCTACCGACGCAGGGCTTCGCCTAAGCACCGCTACGATATGATCGAGGTGGATTATGGTGGAGGGGTTGCACTGCACACGGCTAAGAGATCAATGATCAATTGTTGTGTCTATGGGGTGCCCCCTGGCCACGTATATAAAGGATGGAGGGAGGAGGAGGCCGGCCCTCACAGGGCGCGCCCAAGGTGTGGAGTCCTACTAGGACTCCCTAGTCCTAGTAGGATTCCACCTCCCACATGGAATAGGAAAAGGGGAAGGGAGAAGGAGAAGGAAGGAAGGGGGCGCCCCCTTTCCCTAGTCCAATTCGGACCAGTCCATGGGGAAGGGGCGCAGCCACCCTGGAGGCATTTCTCTCCTTTCCCGTATGGCCCATTAAGGCCCAATACGAATTCCCGTAACTCTCCGGTACTCCGAAAAATACCCGAATCACTTGGAACCTTTCCGATGTCCGAATATAGCCTTCCAATATATCGATCTTTACCTCTCGACCATTTCGAGACTCCTCGTCATGTCCCTGATCTCATCCGGGACTCCGAACAAACTTCGGTCATCAAATCACATAAACTCATAATACCAATCGTCACCGAACTTTAAGCGTGCGGACCCTACGGGTTCGAGAACTATGTAGACATGACCGAGACATGTCTCCGGTCAATAACCAATAGCGGAACCTGGATGCTCATATTGGCTCCCACATATTCTACGAAGATCTTTATCGGTCAAACCGCATAACAACATACGTTGTTCCCTTTGTCATCGGTATGTTACTTGCCCGAGATTCGGTCGTCGGTATCTCAATACCTAGTTCAATCTCATTACCGGCAAGTCTCTTTACTTGTTCCGTAATACATCATCCCGCAACTAGCTCATTAGTTACAATGCTTGCAAGGCTTATAGTGATGTGCATTACCGAGTGGGCCCAGAGATACCTCTCCGACAATCGGAGTGACAAATCCTAATCTCAAAATACGCCAACTCAACAAGTACCTTCGGAGACACCTGTAGAGCACCTTTATAATCACCCAGTTACGTTGTGACGTTTGGTAGCACACAAAGTGTTCCTCCGGTAAACGGGAGTTGCATAATCTCATAGTCATAGGAACATGTATAAGTCATGAAGAAAGCAATAGCAACATACTAAACGATCAAGTGCTAAGCTAACGGAATGGGTCAAGTCAATCACATCATTCTCCTAATGATGTGATCCCGTTAATCAAATGACAACTCATGTCTATGGTTAGGAAACATAACCATCTTTGATTAACGAGCTAGTCAAGTAGAGGCATACTAGTGACACTCTATTTTGTCTATGTATTCACATATGTATCAAGTGGTTAATACAATTCTAGCATGAATAATAAACATTTATCATGACATAAGGAAATAAAATAATAACTTTATTATTGCCTCTAGGGCATACTTCCTTCAGTCTCCCACTTGCACTAGGGTCAATAATCTAGTTCACATCGCCATGTGATTTAACACCAATAGTTCACATCACCATGTGATTAACACCCATAGTTCACATCGCTATGTGACCAACACTCAAAGGGTTTACTAGAGTCAATAATCTAGTTCACATCGCCATGTGTTTAACACCCAAAGAGTACTAAGGTGTGATCAAGTTTTGCTTGTGAGAGAAGTTTAGTCAACGGGTCTGCCACATTCAGATCCGTATGTATTTTGCAAATTTCTATGTCTACAATGCTCTGCACGGAGCTACTTTAGCTAATTGCTCCCACTTTCAATATGTATCCAGATTAAGACTTAGAGTCATCTGGAAGAGTGCCAAAACTTGTATCGACGTAACCCTTTATGACGAACCTTTTGTCACCTCCATAATCGAGAAACATATCCTTATTCCACTAAGGATAATTTTGACTGCTGTTCAGTGATCTACTCCTAGATCACTATTGTACTCCCTTGCCAAAATCAGTGTAGGGTATACAATAGATTTGGTACACAGCATGGCATACTTTATAGAACCTATGGCTGAGGCATAGGGAATGACATTCATTCTCTTTCTATCTTCTGCCGTGGTCGGGCTTTGAGTCTTACTCAATTTCACACCTTGTAACACAGGCAAGAACTCTTTCTTTGACTGTTCCATTTTGAACTACTTCAAAATCTTGTCAAGGTATGTACTCATTGAAAAAACTTATCAAGCGTCTTGATCTATCTCTATAGATCTTGATGCTCAATATGTAAGCAGCTTCACCGAGGTCTTTCTTTGAAAAACTCCTTTATAACACTCCTTTATGCTTTGCAGAATAATTCTACATTATTTCCGATCAACAATATGTCATTCACATATACTTATCAGAAATGTTGTAGTGCTCCCACTCACTTTCTTGTAAATATAGGCTTCACCGCAAGTCTGTATAAAACTATATGCTTTGATCAATTTATCAAAGCGTATATTCCAACTCCGAGATGCTTGCACCAGTCCATAGATGGATCGCTGGAGCTTGCATATTTTGTTAGCACCTTTAGGATTGACAAAACCTTCTTGTTGCATCATATACAACTCTTCTTTAATAAATCCATTAAGGAATGCAGTTTTGTTTATCCATTTGCCAGATTTCATAAAATGCGGCAATTGCTAACATGATTCGGACAGACTTAAGCATAGATACGAGTGAGAAACTCTCATCGTAGTCAACACCTTGAACTTGTCGAAAACCTTTTTGCGACAATTCTAGCTTTGTAGATAGTAACACTACTATCAGCGTCCGTCTTCCTCTTGAAGATCCATTTAATCTCAATGGCTCACCAACCATCGGGCAAGTCAATCAAAGTCCATACTTTGTTCTCATACATGGATCCCATCTCAGATTTCATGGCCTCAAGCCATTTTGCGGAATCTGGGCTCATCATCGCTTCCTCATAGTTCGTAGGTTCGTCATGGTCAAGTAACGTGACCTCCAGAACAGGATTACCGTACCACTCTGGTGCAGATCTTACTCTGGTTGACCTACGAGATTCGGTAGTAACTTGATCTAAAGTTACATGATCATCATCATTAGCTTCCTCACTAATTGGTGTAGGAGTCACAGGAACAGATTTCTGTGATGAACTTACTTTCCAATAAGGGAGCAGGTACAGTTACCTCATCAAGTTCTACTTTTCTCCCACTCACTTCTTTCGAGAGAAACTCCTTCTCTAGAAAGGATCCATTCTTAGCAACGAATGTCTTGCCTTCGGATCTGTGATAGAAGGTGTACCCAACTGTCTCCTTTGGGTATCCTATGAAGATACATTTCTCCGATTTGGGTTTGAGCTTATCAGGATGAAACTTTTTCACATAAGTATCGCAACCCCAAACTTTAAGAAACGACAACTTTGCTTTCTTGCCAAACCACAGTTCATACAGTGTCGTCTCAACGGATTTAGATGGTGCCCTATTTAACGTGAATGCAGCTGTCTCTAATGCATAACCCCAAAACGATAGTGGTAAATCGGTAAGAGACATCATAGATCGCACCATATCTAATAAAGTACGGTTTCGACGTTCGGACACACCATTATGCTGTGGTGTTCTAGGTGGCATGAGTTGCGAAACTATTCCACATTTTAAATGAAGACCAAACTCGTAACTCAAATATTTGCCTCCGCGATCAGATCGTAGAAACTTTATTTTCTTGTTACGATGATTTTCTACTTCACTCTGAAATTCTTTGAACTTTTGAATTGTTTCAGACTTGTGTTTCATTAAGTAGATATACCCATATCTGCTCAAATCATCTGTGAAGGTCAGAAAATAACGATACCCGCCGCGAGCCTCAATACTCATCGGACCGCATACATCGGTATGTATTATTTCCAATAAGTCCGTAGCTCGCTCCATTGTTCCGGAGAACGGAGTTTTAGTCATCTTGCCCATGAGGCATGGTTTGCAAGCATCAAATGATTCATAATCAAGTGATACCAAAAGTCCATCAGTATGAAGTTTCTTCATGCGCTTTACACCAATATGACCTAAACGACAGTGCCACAAATAAGTTGCACTATCATTACTAACTTTGCATCTTTTGGCTTCAATATTATGAATATGTGTATCACTACGATCGAGATTCAATAAATCATTTACATTGGGTGTATGACCATAGAAGGTTTTTATTCATGTAAACAGAACAACAATTATTCTCTGACTTAAATGAATAACCGTATTGCAATAAACATGATCCAATCATATTCATGCTCAACGCAAACACCAAATAACATTTATTTAGGTTCAACACTAATCCCGAAAATAGAGGGAGTGTGCGATGGTGATCTTATCAACCTTGGAATCACTTCCAACACACATCGTCACCTCGTCATTAACTAGTCTCTGTTCATTTTGCAACTCCTGTTTCGAGTTACTAATGTTAGCAACTAAACCAGTATCAAATACCCAGGGGCTACTATGAACACTAGTAAAATACACATCAATAACATGTATATCAAATATACTTTTGTTCACTTTGCCATCCTTCTTATCCGCCAAATACTTGGGGTAGTTCCACTTCCAGTGACCAGTCTCTTTGCAGTAAAAGCACTTTAGTCTCAGGCTTAGGTCCAGACTTGGGCTTCTTCACTTGAGCAGCAACTTGCTTGCCGTTCTTCTTGAAGTTCCCCTTCTTCCCTTTGCCCTTTTCTTGAAACTAGTGGTCTTGTCAACCATCAACACTTGATGCTTTTCTTGATTTCTACCTTCGTCGATTTTAGCATCACGAAGAGCTTGGGAATCGTTTCCGTTATCCCTTGCATATTATAGTTCATCACGAAGTTCAAGTAACTTGGTGATAGTGACTAGAGAACTCTGCCAATCACTATCTTATCTAGAAGATTAACTCCCACTTGATTCAAGTGATTGTAGTACTCAGACATTCTGAGCACATGCTCACTAGCTGAGCTATTCTCCTCCATCTTGTAGGCAAAGTACTTGTCAAAGGTCTCATACCTTTCGACACGGGTATGAGTATGAAATACCAATTTCAACTCTTGGAACATCTTATATGCTCCGTGGCGTTCAAAACAATTTTGAAGTCCCGGTTCTAAGCCGTAAAGCATGGTGCACTAAACTATCAAGTAGTTATCATACCGAGCTTTGTCAAACGTTCATAACGTCTGCCTATGCTCCTGCAATAAGTCCGTCACCTAGCTGTGCATCAAGGATGTAATTCTTCTGTGCAGCAATGAGGATAATCCTCAGATCACGGATCCAATCCGTATCATTGCTACTAACATATTTCAATTTAGTTTTCTCTAGGAACATATCAAAAATAAAACAGAGGAGCTAAACGCGAGCTATTGATCTACAACAACATAGACAAGCAAAAAACTATCAGGTACTAAGTTCATGATAAATTTAAGTTCAATTAATCATATTACTTAAGAACTCCCACTTAGATAGACATCCCTCTAATCATCTAAGTGATCATGTGATCCATATCAACTACACCATGTCCGATCATCACGTGAGATGGAGTAGTTTTCAATGGTGAACATCACTATGTTGATCATATCTACTACATGATTCACGCTCGACCTTTCGGTCTCAGTGTTCCGAGGCCATATCTGCATATGCTAGGCTCGTCAAGTTTAACCTGAGTATTCTGCGTGTGCAAAAACTGGCTTGCACCCGTTGTAGATGAACATTGAGCTTATCACACCCGATCATCACGTGGTGTCTCGACACGACGAACTTTGGCAACGGTGCATACTAAGGGAGAACACTTTTACCTTGAAATTTAGTGAGAGATCATCTTATAATGCTACCGTCAAACAAAGCAAAATAAGATGCATAAAGGATAAACATCACATGCAATCAATATAAGTGATATGATATGGCCATCATCATCTTTGTGCTTGTGATCTCCATCTCCGAAGCACCGTCATGATCACCATCGTCACCGGCGCGACACCTTGATCTCCATCGTAGCATCGTTGTCGTCTCGCCAACTATTATTTCTACGACTATCGCTACCGCTTAGTGATAAAGTAAAGCATTACATGGCGATTGCATTGCATACAATAAAGCGAAAACCATATGGCTCCTGCCAGTTGCCAATAACTCAGTTACAAAACATGATCATCTCATACAATAAAATATAGCATCATGTCTTGACCATATCACATCACAACATGCCCTGCAAAAACAAGTTAGACGTCCTCTACTTTGTTGTTGCAAGTTTTACGTGGCTGCTACGGGCTGAGCAAGAACCGTTCTTACCTACGCATCAAAACCACAACGATAGTTCGTCAAGTTAGTGCTGTTTTAACCTTCACAAGGACCGGGCGTAGCCACACTCGGTTCAACTAAAGTTGGAGAAACTGACACCCGCTAGTCACCTGTGTGCAAAGCACGGCGGTAAAACCAGTCTCGCGTAAGCGTACGCGTAATGTCGGTCCGGGCCGCTTCATCCAACAATACCGCCGAACCAAAGTGTGACATGCTGGTAAGCAGTATGACTTGTATCGCCCACAACTCACTTGTGTTCTACTCGTGCATATAACATCTACGCATAAAACCAGGCTCGGATGCCACTGTTGGGGAACGTAGTAATTTCAAAAATTTCCTACGCACACACAGGATCATGGTGATGCATAGCAACAAGAGGGGAGAGTGTGTCCACGTACCCTCGTAGACCGAAAGCGGAAGCGTTAGCACAATGCGGTTGATGTAGTCGTACGTCTTCACGATCCGACCGATCCAAGTACCGAACACACGGCACCTCCGAGTTCAGCACACGTTCAACTCGATGACGTCCCGCGAGCTCCGATCCAGCAAAGCTTCACAGGAGAGTTTCGTCAGCACGACGGCGTGGTGACGGTGATGATGATGCTACCGACGCAGGGCTTCGCCTAAGCACCGCTACGATATGATCGAGGTGGATTATGATGGAGGGGGGCACCGCACACGGCTAAGAGATCAATGATCAATTGTTGTGTCTATGGGGTGCCCCCTGGCCATGTATATAAAGGATGGAGGGAGGAGGAGGCCGGCCCTCACAGGGCGCTCCCAAGGTGTGGAGTCCTACTAGGACTCCCTAGTCCTAGTAGGATTCCACCTCCCACATGGAATAGGAAAAGGGGAAGGGAGAAGGAGAAGGAAGGAAGGGGGCGCCCCCTTTCCCTAGTCCAATTCGGACCAGTCCATAGGGAAGGGGCGCAGGCTCCCTTGAGGCCTTTCTCTCCTTTCCCGTATGGCCCATTAAGGCCCAATACGAATTCCCGTAACTCTCCGGTACTCCGAAAAATACCCGAATCACTTGGAACCTTTCCGATGTCCGAATATAGCCTTCCAATATATCGATCTTTACCTCTCGACCATTTCGAGACTCCTCGTCATGTCCCCGATTTCATCCGGGACTCCGAACAAACTTCGGTCATCAAATCACATAAACTCATAATACCGATCGTCACCGAACTTTAAGCGTGCGGACCCTACGGGTTTGAGAACTATGTAGACATGACCGAGACACGTCTCCGGTCAATAACCAATAGCGGAACCTGGATGCTCATATTGGCTCCCACATATTCTATGAAGATCTTTATCGGTCAAACCGCATAACAATATGCGTTGTTCCCTTTGTCATCGGTATGTTACTTGCCCGAGATTCGATCGTCGGTATCTCAATACCTAGTTCAATCTCGTTACCGGCAAGTCTCTTTACTCGTTCCGTAATACATCATCCCGCAACTAACTCATTAGTTACAATGCTTGCAAGGCTTATAGTGATGTGTATTACCGAGTGGGCCCAGAGATACCTCTCCGACAATCGGAGTGACAAATCCTAATCTCGAAATACGCCAACTCAACAAGTACCTTCAGAGACACCTGTAGAGCACCTTTATAATCACCCAGTTACGTTGTGACGTTTGGTAGCACACAAAGTGTTCCTCCGGTAAACGGGAGTTGCATAATCTCATAGTCATAGGAACATGTATAAGTCATGAAGAAAGCAATAGCAACATACTAAATGATCAAGTGCTAAGCTAACGGAATGGGTCAAGTCAATCACATCATTCTCCTAATGATGTGATCCCGTTAATCAAATGACAACTCATGTCTATGGTTAGGAAACATAACCATCTTTGATTAACGAGCTAGTCAAGTAGAGACATACTAGTGACACTCTATTTTGTCTATGTATTCACACATGTATCAAGTTTCCGGTTAATACAATTCTAGCATGAATAATAAACATTTATCATGACATAAGGAAATAAAATAATAACTTTATTATTGCCTCTAGGGCATACTTCCTTCAGCCAGCGGGGGAGGCGCGCTAGAGGGCGCGGGGCAGCAGAGATGACGCAGCGGCGCGGCGAGCGGAGGGCCAGCGCGGCGGGAGGTCGACCCCGCCGAGGAGCCCGTGGCGGAGTGCGCTGGAGGCGCCGGGCGCGGGGAAGACGAGCCCTGGTGGCGGCGGCACTCTAGGTCCAACGGCGAGCTACTGCAGGGTCGGGGACACGAGCGTCCATGGCGCCAACTGTTGTTGGTGGAGAGGGCGCAGAGCAGGTGGGGGCGAGCGGCTTCTGTAGGGTAACGCAGCAGAAAACAAAAATTTTCCGACCTACGCACCAGCCCAGGACCACTATGGAGACTGCATACAAGGTTTGATCATTTTCGTTACCGACCCGTAGCGCAGCGAAAGTAGAGTCGATGACGATCGGTGGTGCAGATCCCCGCAGCTAGGATTTACAACCTCCCAACCGCGAGGATGTATACCCTCGTCTTCCCTTCGGACAGCCCTCCGGGAGGCAGTCGAACAGTCCCCCGGACGGTGTCGCGGACAGCCCTTCGGGAGGACCTTCGAAACTCGAACGGTCACTCGGACAGCCCTTCGGGAGGACTCACAGAACTCGGACCGTCACTTGGACAGCCCTTCGGGAGGCACTCACGAACAGCCCCTCGGGCACTAAGATCGAAACTACGACCTCTCTACAGAGTTGCACACATACGGTGTCAACTATCCGGCAGGGCTTCGCCGTCCAGAACTAGTTCCCACCGGAACCCAGACAGCCTTTCGGCACTACGAAACTCTTTTCGTGGGAGGGAGAGAGAAGCCAGATCATTGCATGGCACTTGTATGTGAGAAGGAGTGAGTCTTTAGGCAGCCCCCTCCACCCCTATTTATAGGCCAAGCCCAAGGGTGGCTTCTCCAAGAAGCCAAGGGGAAAAATACCAAAGGACCCTCAAGGTGGCTTCTCCAAGAAGCCACCCAAAAAGCACTTTCACTATTCACGACGACATTTTTCAGCGTCCGTTCAAACTGAAAATATTTATGTGGGCTTAGAACATTTCCAGTACCCACTAAAATAATTTTCAACGCGTTCTGGAACAATTCCAGTTTAGTGATTTCATCTGCGAAAAGCATCTGAAGCGGTTCCGGCAGCCCCGGAACATTTCCGGTTTTTCTTCCAGAAAATTCCCAGAAGTTTCCAGAATGATTCTGGCATCCTCCAAGAATTATCAGGCATGTGCCGAAACCATTTTGACTTAATGGTATCCCCTGAAACAACTTTTCAGTTTCACCGGAACTCATCCGGTGATCTCTCTCTGCGGAACTTTTCCGCTGTCCGAAACTTTTCGGTGTCCGAAACTTTTTCGGTGATTTTCTCTCAGACTCCCTGTCTAGTATTCAGCAGATAGATGACCCTTAAGCGTGTGACCCTATAGGTTCGGTGAAGTATAGACATGACACGGAACCCCTTCCGATCAATGATCAACATCGGAGCCGTGGACACCCATATTGACCCCTATACCCACACGAATGAATATTCGAGTGAACCTCCAGTTGCCGTGTGCTATTCCTGTTGCTTCGTGATATGTTACAAATACCCGAGGTGAGACATGTTGGCATTCCCGTGGATCAACACTTGTCCACTATGCTAGTTACCTCGTTACCGGTATTGTTCTCTTTTCTCGTTACCATGTTCCGGCATCCCCGTGATCAAATCACAAAGTGTCTGGCTAGACGATGATGGATACCGTAACACCGAGAGGGCCCAGAGATATCTCTCCATCGCCGGAGGAGCAAATCCCAATCTTGAGCTATCAAGTTACTTGACACACTTTTCCATGAACCCGTAAGCCGCCGTAATAGCCACCCATTTACGGATGACGTTTAACAAACCCCAAAGTTCATGAAGCAAGCATGAAGAAACTCGATACTCTCATGGTCTAAGGAATCATGCAAACATTAACCATCTCTGTGTTATTAACCATTAACTTGTGACGAAAGAACCTCATAGCATAACATCAATCGGGTCGATTCAACACAAATGTTCTGCTAACATTTGTGCCCTCAAAGTTGCTGGCATAGACATGCCTATGATTGGGAAAACATAATCATCATGCAACACTTGAGCTAGTCTTAGAGGCATGACTAGGAATACATTTTACCGTTTATTATTCCACACGTGCACATGGGTTTTCCCCAGAGCCTTTATGGATATACGGGCTCGGGAACCATAGCAGTTATAGCATGGAACATAAACCTAATTATGAACACGGAGATAAATAATAACATTTATTATTGCCTCTAGGGCATATCTCCTACAGACTCCCACTTGCACTAGAGTCAATAATCTAGTTAATGCTAATGCACTTTACACCTGTGGCACACCGGTGTAAATATGCTTCGCTTGTGGTATAGCCTGATGTCCAACGGATCTGACGACTTCAGCTCCGTGTGTATCTTTGCATATCCTCACGTTTTCACGCTTTCACAAAATTCATATTTTGTGTGGACTTGGCTTTGTATGTATGTGAATCACAGGTCGAACCTGGATTCCTCAGACTGAGTTATGGAGCAACTACCTGCAGTAGTGTCCTATTGACAAAAGCCATCTTGGAACCATACTAAGTTCATGAATGAACTATATGATTCAACATCTTCTTTGTCGCTTTTAAAAGCGGCAACATACTTCGCCTCTGTTATAGAATTCGCCACAGTAACTTGTTTGGAACAATTTTCAACTACCGTGCCACCATATTGTGTATTGCACAAAACCCTTAACTTAAATCGAAAATCGCTTGGAGCATGGATGAAGACTGTATCGATGTAACCTTTTACAACGAACTCTTCATGATCTCTGCTTGCGAGAAAACATGTCATCAGTGCTACTATAGTACTCAATGACCCTTTTTCACTGTTGTCCCATGATCAGTACTTTTGATCACTTTGGTATCTATACTCGCAACAACTTTGGGAGTATTGGACATATCTGGTTGTTTTTACATACCATGGAATACATGATTAATCCAAACACAAGAGTGTGTGGAATCTCCATCATGTATTTTGCTCATCAGTGTTTTGGGACACCGAGTCTTGCAAAAACTCTTTCCATGTGACTTCGGCAAGAATCACTCCTTGACGTTTTTAATGCTAAAAGGTTTTAGCATCTTGTCAATATGTATCTTTTCTTAGCCCTATTAGGTAAATCTATCTCCATAGATCATCATGCCTAATATAAAGGCTATTTAGCCCAAGCACTTCATTGAAAAACTATTTTCAAATGAAGTCCTAATTCGTGTCAAGAATTTTAATTCCAATTAACAATGTGTCAAGCACACAAGGTTTTTAGAAATTTTATTATGCTCCCACTTACTTTCTTGAATCACAAGCATCTTCGTTACCCATTGATGAAGTCAAACCCTTTTGACCATTTCATCAAAACACGAAGATTCCAACTCCATTTTGCTCTCTTCTGTTCATCGCTGGAACTCTGAAGTTTGCAAACTTACTAGCATCCTCTGGATCGACAAATTACTTTGGACTGTATCACATACAAGTCCTAGGTTTTATTTCCATCAGATAGAAATCCTTTTGTCATCCATGTTTCATATCTCATGATTGAAATATGTCTTAATTGCTAGTTCAACCCGAACCGACTTTAAGCATCGCTACGGTGAGACAATCTCATCGTAGTCAACTCCTTGAACTTGTTATTGCAACAAGTCGAGCTTTATGGATAAAACATTTTTATCCGTATCAGTTTTAAGTTCCATAAATATTCATTAGACTCTAAGTCTTCCGAAGGGTGTATCAAGGTTTTAATCTTGAATCACTTATATGGAAACTAACTCGGATTGTATTGGCATTTAGCCAATTATGGAGTCAGGGCCCATCAATGCTTCCTTGTGTATCGTAGGTATACTGTTGTCTAACAACAATATCTCATTTGCGCACCTGAGAGGTTTGCACGAGCCTTGCCTACGTGGTTCAGCTGCAAGTTCGACCGAAGTCCATACATTTTATTGTAGAGACTTCCGTATCAGTCGCAGTAGGAAACTCTGGAATTGCTTCCAAGGTCTCTTTCCTTTGACCTGATGACGAAGATACTGTTTATCTTGTCGAGTTGCACTATTCTCCCACTCACCTTTTGAAAGAACCATTTTCTTCAAAAAGCATACTGTTCTTTGTGGCAAACCTATTTGCCTCGGTATAGTGAGGGAGGAATACCCAATGACTTGGGATAACCTACAAAGTAGCACTTGTCTGATTTGGAATAGGTTTGTAACCTTTTACACAAGCCCCATATTCCAAATGTTAAGAAAAGATATGACATGGTTGGGCATACCATACCATGGTGTCATTTCAACAGACCCTGATGGAGCTCTTTTCAGTGTAAAAGCGGCAGTCTCTAAAGCATCACCTTTTAAAAGGGATAATGGCAAATTTATTTATGTCATCTTTGATCTTACCATGTCATAAATGGTTCGATTACATCTTCACGGACTTTCCACTCACAGTGGTGTTCCGGGAGGTGTAAGTTATGAAACTCTTTTCACAACTCATCAGACATTCGCTAAACTTGTAACTCAATTTTTTTTTTCTGCAATCGAATTGTAGAAACATAATTTTCTTGTTACAATAATTTCTACTTCATATTTGAAAACCTTTCGAATGATTTCAAAAGATCCAGACTTACGTCTCATCAAGTAAATATCCATATATCTACTTGAGTCATTTCTGAAGATAGATAAATCCACTACTTGCAACAACATTTATTGAACTACACACATCAAAATGTATGATCACCAATAAGTTTGTTGCTCATTCCTTATGGCCTGTGAACGGTATTTCAGTCACTTCACTTTTCGGAGGAAAGTTGCAAGTGTCAGATGATTCAAAATCAAATGACTTCAAAATCCATCATAATGGAATTTTCCATGCGGGTTTCTCCAATGTGACCAAATGCAGTGCCACACTTGTGTGGTATTCTTTTAGTCTTGCGACATTTAGCGTCAGTGTTATGGATGTATCATATTACCATCAATATTCATAACATACGTCTCATCTGGATGGAAGCATGGCCCTTCATGTTATTCATAATACTGAACAACAATTATTCTTTTATGAACAACCCTTTTGCAACAAACATTTTGCAATGGGCTAGAGTGTATGAAACTCTAAAATGAATTATGAAAGTAAATCTAGAGGTAATATATTAATATCATTATTCATAACATACATCTCATTCTCAATGAAAGTATGGCCCTTATGTTATTCATAACTTCGAACATCAAAAGTTCTCTTATGAACAACCTTCTTGCAAGATACCTTATGCAATGGGCTAGAGTTTGTGAAACTCCAAACGAATTATAAAAATAAATACAGACGGTAATACACCGATGGAAGGTATAGTAACATTTACTATGTTCCCTGTGTATACCTAAACCTCATTTCTGGCTAGTCTTTTAGGCCATAGTAGTTCTTACATCGAATTGCAACAGAATGCAATCGAGCGGGTATCTTTGTGATTGTCTCACAATACCCAAGAATTAGTGATTAACATGTTTAACCATAATTCCCAAGAACTATATCTTTTACCAGCCTTCTATACATCAAAAACTTGTATGACATTCATACATGAGCTGGATATTCCAGTCTTCTTTCTTTTTGCCTTTATACTTTTAACAGTTTAACTTTCAGTATTTCTCCTACTCTCAGAAGAAGCATCCAACTTAAGAGTGGCGTTAGCCCCGGACTTCCTAGGCGTGAAAGTTTCACTAACACCCTTCGGACACTTCCATTCTCTTTAAGTTGTTTGTTTTATTCACCTTTCATCATAGGACAGGCGTTCTACTGGATCCCTCTCTTATTAGTCTAATGCATAGTAAACTCCTTTACTAATAGTTTGCAAACAAACATTGCTTTGGATATCTCATATCTTTTAGCCTTTGTCTGTCTCTGAAAATGATTTTCAGATTCCATGAATATCACATAACTATCCAAACTTTCGAAGTTCGGGTCTCATGGAAGCAAACATATTGCACTTGACTAAAAATGGAATTCTAGCTTTTGGATCGAAGGACGAGAGTCACATGATCCATAGCATAAGCGAGAGAATACCGAAAGTATGCGATAGGACAAAGTCCTTCTTGGCACTCTTGAGGACAATCCTCACATTACGTTACCAACCGTAAAGTTTTAACCAGATATTTAACAGCTATTCAATTTTAATAGGGAAGGTGGAAACGCGAGCCATTATTCTACAACTATTAGCAAACCACACTTAGACAGTGTTCATAATTAATTGCACTGAGAATTAAACAAGTTAATTCAACAGTGCGCTCCCACTCAAATCAATATCTCTCATAATTGATTGTGAGTGATTCAAGATCCATATTACAATTCAACGCCAAGGATGTGTCCATCTCAAGTGACGAGAATTGCAATCGGTAGGCCAACTTGCCAATCACATCTCTATGTGACTCTTGTTCATCTTTCGATGGGCGTGTTCCGAGCTCAGGACGCTCCTCCAGAACGTCAAGACAACCAAGTGATCTCACTGCGAGGTCTCAACTCACCCGCCTCACACTTCCCTAATCGTTCGCACCCATGTGTCCATGTGATGCCCCGAAAAGTTAGGTGCCGTGACGGTGCTACACTTGGGAGAACACTAACTACTTGATATTTTTGTGAGAGATCACCCTAATAAAAGCGACTACCGCGCAATCAAAAAGGGTGCATCATAAGGGACAAACATCTCAGGCAATTCATAATAGCATGATATGGTATAGCCCTTTCTGACGGAGAAGTCTTGTATTTCTTCGTCTTCGGCATTCGCGTCGGTGTTCACCTTCGCGAAGATTTCCACCACCTTGTCGATGCACCAGATAATATTGCTATCTCTATAGCTAATAAAATAATGCATTACAACAAGGTTGACACGCAGGTCATTTAAAGTGCAATCATATGGCTCCAGCCATCATGCCGAATCATGACACACAGGTCATGTTAATTAATTTACATCATATAGTCATCTCATACATAATCAAATTATTATGAGCACTGCTATACCACATCAAATGCACATGCAAACCCTCCTGCAAAACCAAGTTAGACGCCTCTAATCGGTTCATGCAAAAACTTGTTTTTACGTGGCTTCTAAGGTTTCGAAACAAACCGAAACTACCAACGTCCATCATCAAGTATGATAATTCAAGTCGCTAGATTAACTTTCCAGGGTGTATGAAAACCGAGATAATAAAATCTCGAGCCCCATACTAAACTTCGTCATACGCATGACCCCCGTGCAGATCATATCTGCATTGCCCTTTTGTCTGCAAAATTTCATCTTTCTTTTTAACTAAGGTGGAATTCAATGAACTGTTAGCACTTCGTTGATCAATCAGGATCGCGGATTGCCAGAACTTTGAAACTCCACCATACTGTTATCAAGATCAGAAATATGCAAATTCCAGGGAAGCAACAAG
Organism: Thinopyrum elongatum; assembly: GCA_011799875.1. Taxonomy (NCBI): domain Eukaryota; kingdom Viridiplantae; phylum Streptophyta; class Magnoliopsida; order Poales; family Poaceae; genus Thinopyrum; species Thinopyrum elongatum. The sequence goes on along the minus strand of CM022302.1, from coordinate 84,799,828 downwards.
AACATCGGGTAACAGATTTCATCTGCTACCCGCACAAATAATTTTCAGTAATAGAACTCATCTACTACCTAATTATATTGTGCAACACCCATACATCTCTATGTATTCTAGATCGCAACCTGCATCTACGCATAGCACGGCTCATGATGCCACTGTAGGGTAACGCAGCAGAAAACAAAAATTTTCCGACCTACGCACCAGCCCAGGACCACTATGGAGACTGCATACAAGGTTTGATCATTTTCGTTACCGACCCGTAGCGCAGCGAAAGTAGAGTCGATGACGATCGGTGGTGCAGATCCCCGCAGCTAGGATTTACAACCTCCCAACCGCGAGGATGTATACCCTCGTCTTCCCTTTGGACAGCCCTCCGGGAGGCGGTCGAACAGTCCCCCGGACGGTGTCGCGGACAGCCCTTCGGGAGGACCTTCGAAACTCGAACGGTCACTCGGACAGCCCTTCGGGAGGACTCACAGAACTCGGACCGTCACTTGGACAGCCCTTCGGGAGGCACTCACGAACAGCCCCTCGGGCACTAAGATCGAAACTACGACCTCTCTACAGAGTTGCACACATACGGTGTCAACTATCCGGCAGGGCTTCGCCGTCCAGAACTAGTTCCCACCGGAACCCAGACAGCCTTTCGGCACTACGAAACTCTTTTCGTGGGAGGGAGAGAGAAGCCAGATCATTGCATGGCACTTGTATGTGAGAAGGAGTGAGTCTTTAGGCAGCCCCCTCCACCCCTATTTATAGGCCAAGCCCAAGGGTGGCTTCTCCAAGAAGCCAAGGGGAAAAATACCAAAGGACCCTCAAGGTGGCTTCTCCAAGAAGCCACCCAAAAAGCACTTTCACTATTCACGACGACATTTTTCAGCGTCCGTTCAAACTGAAAATATTTATGTGGGCTTAGAACATTTCCAGTACCCACTAAAATAATTTTCAACGCGTTCTGGAACAATTCCAGTTTAGTGATTTCATCTGCGAAAAGCATCTGAAGCGGTTCCGGCAGCCCCGGAACATTTCCGGTTTTTCTTCCAGAAAATTCCCAGAAGTTTCCAGAATGATTCTGGCATCCTCCAAGAATTATCAGGCATGTGCCGAAACCATTTTGACTTAATGGTATCCCCTGAAACAACTTTTCAATTTCACCGGAACTCATCCGGTGACCTCTCTCTGCGGAACTTTTCCGCTGTCCGAAACTTTTCGGTGTCCGAAACTTTTTCGGTGATTTTCTCTCAGACTCCCTGTCTAGTATTCAGCAGATAGATGACCCTTAAGCGTGTGACCCTATAGGTTCGGTGAAGTATAGACATGACACGGAACCCCTTCCGATCAATGATCAACATCGGAGCCGTGGACACCCATATTGACCCCTATACCCACACGAATGAATATTCGAGTGAACCTCCAGTTGCCGTGTGCTATTCCTGTTGCTTCGCGATATGTTACAAATACCCGAGGTGAGACATGTAGGCATTCCCGTGGATCAACAACTTGTCCACTATGCTAGTTACCTCGTTACCGGTATTGTTCTCTTTTCTCGTTACCGTGTTCCGGCATCCCCGTGATCAAATCACAAAGTGTCTGGCCAGACGATGATGGATACCGTAACACCGAGAGGGCCCAGAGATATCTCTCCATCGCCGGAGGAGCAAATCCCAATCTTGAGCTATCAAGTTACTTGACATACTTTCCCATGAACCCGTAAGCCGCCGTAATAGCCACCCATTTACGGATGACATTTAACAAACCCCAAAGTTCATGAAGCAAGCATGAAGAAACTCGATACTCTCATGGTCTGAGGAATCATGCAAACGTTAACCATCTCTGTGCTATTAACCATTAACTTGTGACGAATGTATCTCATAGCATAACATCAATCGGGTCGATTCAACACAAATGTTCTTCTAACATTTGTGCCCTCAAAGTTGCTGGCATAGACATGCCTATGATTGGGAAAACATAATCATCATGCAACACTTGAGCTAGTCTTAGAGGCATGACTAGGAATACATTTTACCGTTTATTATTCCACACGTGCACATGGGTTTTCCCCAGAGCCTTTATGGATATACGGGCTCGGGAACCACAGCAGTTATAGCATGGAACATAAACCTAATTATGAACACGGAGATAAATAATAACATTTATTATTGCCTCTAGGGCATATCTCCTACAGCTTCCTGCTCGACCCCGGGCCAAGCAGAGCTGGTGGCCAGCGACGTGGCAACAGGCCACGGCGGCGGCGTGTTTCGGACGGGGAAGAGGCGGGCAACGGTGTGCAGCGCTCCGCGTTTGGAGTCAGCGAGCAGGCAGGGCTGCGGCTTCCTCCCCGGAGGTGGAGCTCCATGGACGGGCGACCATGGCGGAGGACGTACAGTAGGAGAGGTGGAGGCCCGTCGAGGTAGCTGCGGAGGTCGACGTGCGAGGCGACGCTCAAGCGGATGACGAAGCGCTCGTCCCCTCCGCGAACGAGGACGAAGCAGAGGTTGAGGCCGACGCGGCACAGGACGGCGATGCTGGGGCTCGCCGGCAGGAGGAGGACGACCGCGAGCCGCAGTGGTGCGAGGGCCGCGGACTCGTGGCCGGAGTAGCGACGAGGCGTGCCGGCGGCCGCCGCGGGCGCGGAGGAGCGACGGGGCACCGCGGGCGCACGGCTGGAGCGGCCGTGGGGGCGCCCGGACGACCGCGCCGAAGCGGGACGCAGCACGGCGGCGCATGGGAGGCCGGGACGTGCAGCCCTGGCGACGAACGCCGGCGAAGGGACGATGGCGATGTCATGGTGGAGGTGAAGAAAAGGGTCCCGCCTGGACCGCGATTCCAGCTGTAGCTAGCCCCACGATGGACGCCAACTGTCGTGGTATTTTTGCGGGAGTGGCCAAGGGGCACCGCGTCACGGCAGATGCCACGGGGTGGCTTATCGTGGGTGGAGCAAGGCTACAGTGGAATATCCGGGATGAGTATGCGAATAGCACGCGGTGGTTTACCCAGGTTCGGGGCTCTCCGGAGAGATAATACCCCTACTCCTGTATGTCTGTATATGAGGAATGTATCACAGTACAGAGTGCTCCTATAGCTATGACTGAGATCAGTGCCGTGGGGAACTGATCTCGTATATGTGTGTATGAGCTAGTGCGGGCATGATGGCTTGGAGCCTCATCCCGTGAGTGTGCCCGAGTGAGAGAATGGATGAGAGAGTGGAGGGCTTGGTCCCCTTTTATAATGAGGGAGTGGGCATGATGGATGGGCCACCATCCACCAACTATATTATTGGAGATGGCATGCGAGCTGACGCATGACACATGCTACAGTGCGTCACTATTGCTCAGCAGTGCACGAGTACAGCCGTCTCATTTGTGTCGGTTCAGATAGGACGTTGCGGTTGACTTCGGCCAGCCGGCTGGCTGGGGCAGCCGGCCGCTGACGCAGGTGGAGCAGTCGGCCCGGCCGGGTGGGCACCCCGTCCGACTGCCGTCTTTTTGGGTACCGGGGGGTCATCCCCCGACAAGGAGTCGAGAGGAATGGAGGAAGGGATGTCGCCGAGCCCGGCCACCTGCGCCTCGAACTCCGCGCTGCAGCAGAACCCCGTCATCTCCAAGAACCTGCCATGGATCATCATCATCAAGCTCTGGCCACAAGAATCGCATAGACACACACACACACACACGGAGTACATACCGCTGGTCAGGGGAGAGCCGCCAGTAGATGCAGTACTCCCAGCCGTGGGAGCAGCCGACGAGCGGCCTGAGCGCAGCCTCCACGGTGGCGCCGCCTCCCCCTCCATAGCCATGAGCAGCGGCACCGGCGATGATGCCCTGCTGGTGATAGTCTCCTCCTCCCATGGCCCAGCTCAGCACCAAGCACCACTGCGCAGTGGTCAGCTTGTCCTAGGATTGAGCGAGTGACACATCAATCAATTCAATCCATGCATACGCAAGGCTTTCTCTGCTGCTAGCCAGCTGCTGTCAGGAATCAGGTTAGGATTTGTTCACGTCACCGGTGTCACAGGACTGCAAGAAATTTCAGACTACATTCGATCGCAGGCAGCAAAGGTACATTATATAGTAGTACTAGTACTATCATGCATGCATCATGACCATCAGCAAGCAGAGGATTAAAATCAAGTGTGAACAAACAGAATTGCATAAACCTAGAGTGCTTGGTGTCATTGTCATGGTTGTTCTTGAATGGGCTCAGAAGAAAGCTACCTTTCAGTAGAGGCTTCCCGGCGATCGGCCGGCAGATGGACCGATCCGGAAAAATGGTGTGTGTCAGCTGAAAGCAATCGCTAACTGAAGAACCATCTCAACTGAATGCTGCAGCAGAGGTGCTGCATCATCCGCAAAGTATATATAGGGCCATACACCTCTATGCCATTTTGGGGATGCACTTGAGAAATGCAAGTGCCTAGTTGCTGGTGAAAATCTGACAATTAGCATGAATGTGGTCTCGCTTTTATCCATCGCCGCGATCGGAGGCTGTTATGGGTAGGTGGGGTGCATCAAAGGTGTGAGGGATTTCAAAATCCACACTCCGGTTAACTTAAGTCATTTAACTTAACTCCACTAGTAATGTTGGCCACAGATTTGACTCAAACTTTACCCAATGCAAATGATGTGGCTCAGTTGATTAATGCCTAGGTACGCAAGATGCAATTCTGATGCCCAGTTCTTCTATGAAAGGTGTGGTGTCATGGGGATGCAGTGTGCATACTACCACTTTCTCATGATCCAGCCAGGAAATGACGCTAGTGCCATGCAGGTCTAACGAGGAGGCATCTAAGAGGAGGAGGGGCATGCATGACATTTCGCCCGGGGATGAGAGCAGGACGGGGCCGGGTGACATCGGAGGTTGTTTGCATCGGCAAGGCCGGCTGCTTCGCTGGTGAAGATATCTGCTGACGAAATGCGTTACTGTACCGTCCACGCATCACCCAGTTCATCATGATCATTCATCATGTTAAAGGACAGACACAACAGAAGGGCGGAAAAGAAAATGAGCAATGGATTATGGATGGATTTCTCGTGGCAGAATTGGTTGCATTTTCAGGCACCAAATGTCCCGTCTGCCGTACGATTACGGCCATGAACTTTTCTTGCTTGCTTTCTTTTATGGGTTAATTTGATAAATGCCATTCTAAATCTGGCGATTCCGATAAATGCCACTGCAATTTCCAAACTTTGAAAAATGTCATTTCATGTCATTTCTAATGGCATTTTTTGAAGTCTAGAGTGGCGTTTTTCAAAGTTTGCAAAAATTATAGTGGCATTTTTTAAAGTTTGAAAATTACAGTGGCATTTTTATGAATCGCCATAATTACAGTGACATTTATCTAATTCACCCTTCTTTTATAGCAAGGCCAAAGGACCCCCGATTTCTTCGTTATACGGAAATCGATGGGTTCTTAATTAGAGGCAGTGACAGAAAGCCCCCATGCTATACGAATGAAATGACGTCGACCTTTCTGTTATCGACAAAAGAGTTTTGCTTCAGCACACTCTTCCTTAAGAACAAACTCGCTTTCGATTCTTGAATTTTGTTTTCGAGCTTGTTTGGTCCAGTGTAAGACGGGGTGGCCGAATCTTGGGCACGCACTAATATATCCTGTCCGTTGAGAGTTTGTCCAATGTGTTAGGTAATCCAAACAGTTATGCGTGTCTGCGTTGAGTCATGAGGAGTCATGGTGATATCCGTGTTTGAGTCTTAGGCGGTTTGGTCCTAGAATCTCTACTTTTAATGGAGCAGTTGGTAGCCTGGTACTTCGATTTTATTTTTGTCCGATTTTATTTCCTCCCACCTCCCTTCACCCCCTCCCACCGGTTTTTCTCTTTTCTCGTCTCTCCGGGAATATCCAACGTATTTATGGATATCAATCACAATCAATCCACGTATGATAAGATTATAAACTCGGAAATCTCAAATATCATAATTATAGTAATAAATCAATTCAGTTATGATAAAGTCATAAACTCAGGAAATTTCAAATATGGTAATTATGGTAATCAATCAATAAACTTACCATAATCGCTCAATCCATAATCATTTGGTACTTCATCGTTCGTTCACATCCTTTGCATTCGTTCGTCCCACCCTCGTAGTGCTAATCTAGGAAAGGAATCAAATCGAGAATCGTAATCTCTACTTCTAATGGAGCAGTTGGTAGCTTAGTACTCCGGTTTTATTTTCGTCCGGTTTTATTTCCTCCCACCTCCCTTCACCCCCTCCCACCGGTTTTTCTCTTTTCTCGTCTCTCCGGGAATACCCAACGTATTTATGGATATCAATCACAATCAATCCACGTATGGTAAGATTATAAACTCGGAAATCTCAAATATCATAATTATAGTAATAAATCAATCTAGGTATGGTAAGGCCACAAACTCGGGAAATTTCAAATATGGTAATTATGGTAATCAATCAATAAACTTACCATAATCGCTCAATCCATAATCATCTGGTACTTCGTCGTTCGTTCGCATTCTTTGCATTCGTTCGTCCCACCCTCGTAGTGCTAATCTAGGAAAGGAATCAAATCGAGAATCGTAACAATGATTATTAGCCTGATTACGTACGATTCTATATAAAAATCATAATTACGTACGAAATATCACGAGATAAGGAAAAGAATCATGGATTGGCAAGTATGCAAAAAAAAGATTGGCAACACCCCAAAATATCCCCGTCATATCTGGTCGTTATTAAGGCAGTGGTGGTGGTTCCCCTCTCCGCCCAGCCGATCTGCCCCTAGACATCGCCGCCCACCCCGAGACCGACGTGGTCGATGATGACGACGAAGGCTACGTCCTGGCAGCCCCATCCCGCCACACCGCTCCTCCCGGACTCCTTTCCTCTCACGCGCAGCCTCCTCTAGCCACCCTCAGCCACCACCTCCCCGTCGTGCTCGCCTCCTCTGGTCGATGCCCCCGTGCAACGGCGCCATGCTAGCGGCCTCTGGCCGCGGTGCCGCTGTCCCTAGCAGCTGGCGCGCCGCCATCTGCCCTGATGCCATGTCGAGCCCTAATCCCCTTCGCCCCACGCGCTCTCCTCTTGTGCTGCCCCACGCCTGCCGCTCGATGTCCACGACCGCAGCTTTCCCACGCCCGTGGCTGGCCACGAGCTCACGACCGCCGTCGCCTGTGGCCATCACTACAACATTAAGGCGATTATCGCCAAGGGCTGCAACGTGATGGCGCCACATCATCATCTGATCTACAAGTGTTGAATCTTGAAGGACGAGCGAACCCCAAGCAGCCACGTGCGTGCTTTCCCTATCCTATTCAGAAGTCAGAATGCTCTTGCTTGGGTGCATAGTTTGCTCTATTTATGATGTGGCCGGTTTGATTAGTAATGTACATGTTGTTCTTGTGTGTTGTAGAAGGAAGAATTAGGGTTTCAATATCAGGCAACAATCATGCCTGCTGTTATTCCTCCAGAACATGTATGGATTCTTATCACTTTCTTTGTAATTTTGTGTACTACCACTTTATTTCATGTTAGTCACATGTACCAATAACTACAGGCAAAGTGAAGACTGATGTAAGCTCATAACTTGTCCCTTTGCTTTTTCTTAGCTGCATGTTTTCATGCAAGTCAGATTTTTTATGTGCACTTGAGAACTAACCATGTTTGTACAGAACCAAAATTGACCAAGTTTTCCAGTCTTTGGTAGAAATTGCTTGGTGTGATTTCCTTTGAGCCACCTTCAAGAATGTGGATTTCTAAAGGAGAGGGCATGCATGGGAGACGGTTTACATGTTTGCTGAATTTTTGTAGGTCGATGTTTATGAACTATGAGATGGCAAAATTTGCAACAGGTGGCCTTCAAAAATACAAATCTTGATAAGCCTGACTTGTTTTTACATATAATAGCATTATACATCTTGTATGTCTTCTCCAGGTCCATATTTAGGTATTTTAGGCATAAGTAACACCTATGTTTTGCCTACCATGTGCCTCTAATCTGATGTAGATCTTTGGCATACGTTGTTCTAAATCAGCAAATGATCATGTCGAGGAGCAAGAAGTCTTGGGAATCTTTTCACCAATAGTAAGATAATGCCTTCCTCTAACGATATTTTCTGACCAAGTGGCTATCCCAGAACTGGTGAATATAGCAGTTAGTTACGACAATATTCTCTTGTCCTCTCTAATAACGATATTATTATACTACTTGTGTTATAGACATGGGAGCGTGGACTCTTCTCGTTGGGTAAGTATTATTATTAATTCGTGTTTTGTCAATACTTTGCCCTCTAGGGGTTAGAATGGATAGGATAAATAAGTGCTTTTCCAAGAATCAAATTGGCATTGAGCTCATGTAGTGGAAGCCTGTAACTGCACTTAACTAATGCACCCGAATTCCTCATAATTTTTTAGTTTTAGTTTACTGGAGATTTTCAACTAGCTTGAATTATAATGCAAGGAAGATGATGTGGAGATGGTGTGATCGACATAGAGTGAAGCAACTGTACGAAATGGGTATTCTGTGGCACCCCGGCTCAGAGGACACCGGAACGCCCCGTATTCCAGCCCAGAGACAAGTCTTCTGGAATACGGCACTGTTGGCATAGAATAAATCAGCTCTTTATTACTATGAATAAGGTTACAAGGGTACAAGGATTACATCGGCACAGCGATACTACGCCTGCCCAGGGTAGCTCTATGCTAAGAGCGGAACAACCCGATGCAGCGGAACTATGACGACGACGATGGACTCCACTCCGCAGGGACTCTGGCTGAAACGCGTATCCTAGCTCGCAAACTCAGAATCCTCGACAAGCAAGCAATCATGGCATGACCTGCAAACTGGCATGATATGCCAGGTGAGTACTTTGAATGTACTCGCAAGCTCATAACAACCAGAGCAGTCAAGACAAGCAACAGCATGGCATTTACAGGTTAAGCAGGTGTAAACATGATGGTGCTAGAACAATATAAGCATGGCATGGCATATACTACATGCAACAGGTTGCAACTTACTCTATCGTGAGGTTACCCCGTAACCATCACCTGTAAGAACTTACCATCGTGTGTGCCACACGATAACCTCGGGACCAACCAAACTTGGTATTACAATACCGTAGTGATAACATGATCACAGGGAGCTTGGTCTTTACCCGAGATCACCACATAACACTATCAAACAAATCTGGTATCTATGATACCACAGTGATCCTCACATGATCACGATCAACCAACGTCGGTATCCTCGATACCACGGTGATCCTCTCGCGATCACATAAAGATTAATCAACTCCTTTCTCATCGAACAGGGTTGTTATAAGCAAGATTATTATACTGTTGACCCATAGTGTGTCCTACTACGAACTATGCCCATATCCGAGGACGCGGCTATCGATAGATTATATACACTCTGCAGAGGTTAGTACACTGTACCCACACCACGGAACTCATGGCCTCGTGCTCCCATTCGGGTGGACCAACGACGTTCCGACAAAGCCCAATCTATTGCATGGCACTCTCCCGGCCACTCCGACAAACTCCCCTTTGGGCTATGTCATGGGTGACCCTGTGTCCTTCCGACACCTGCCATCGTCATGGCCAAACAAAACTGTCCCAAACAGGGACCGCGCGCAAAACCAAACCTGGGTTCACAAGGCTTCTGCCGCCTACCTGATCAGGGTAGCGCTGTCGCATAACCTTCCCTGGTTGGAGGCACCGGCGAGAGGCATGACAAAAGACCGGATTAGGGCTGCCCCATCCCAGCAAGTGTGGTTGCACTGGTGAGCTCGATTCGGCACCCACTATGACTCAGCCAACAGGTGTTCGAGTTCGATTAACATCCGGTTAAAATTTGCATGATAATGTGCTGAGTCATGATAACATGATGAAACCGTAATGCACATGAGCATGGTACAACCCTAGCAGGAATGGACAGCATAATATCTGGATCATAGCATGCAAGCATTTAACCATTTAAATGCAGACGAGTATGGTGAGTATGAACAACATCAGTATATTCATAACAGATGACGACAAGGCATGCAAACATATCATCATCCTAGTTGAACTACTGCAAGTAATAATCATGAGCATAATGATAGCAACGGATACTTGATAACTAGCAGGTCACATAAGCATATATATATTAACAGGCACATAATAATTAATTATAAGTAGGAAAACATAGCTACTGCAAGTCCGTCATGCAAGTGGCTGTCGTGGCTTGCCTGGGAATGAAGGATCCACGGGAAGAAGTGCGGAGGGTCCGCGGAGACGATTGCCGGAAACAGTTCTTCCTCGGAAGGCTGTTTTCGGGCAAGGGCATAATGGTCATTTTCAGAATGTTGAAACATAGTGAAAATGGTGGGAACAGAACGGGCTCGACAAGACGAAGACGTGAGCGTTGGTTTTACCTCAATCGGAGTTACGGTTGTCGAGATACGAAGGTTTGAAGTTCAGGGACCTATCGGTGAAATTTTTTCAGCAAATGGGCCCCTGTAGGAAAACTGAACGCGCCTTTCTGAGAAATACGCTTTCTAGAGAGGAAAGCGCATTCTGGCCCGAAGAAGAGGAGGAATACGCTTTTGGCTTAGAGAAAGCGCATTTTCGGGAATACGTGGTCACTTATCCACGTCAGCGCCTGGGGTCAACCCCTAGCGCGACTGACGGGTGGGCCTCGCGGAGGTGGGGCCCGCCTGGCCTGTGTCTTCAACCTCCCGCTCGCACGCGCGCCGGGCAGAGGAGGGGCTCGCCTCGACGGCGATAGCCGGCGCGTCCGGCCACCTCTCGCGACGGCCGACCTACCCACGAGTTCAGGAGGAAACGACGCATCTCGGGGTGGTCTCCGTTGCCGGCGAGGAGCACGGGAGAAGGAGCAGCAGGGCACGCGGCGGAGGTGGGCTTTGGCCACCGGTGAACATGGTGCTCCGGTGGGGGAACGGAGGGTCTGAGGCTACGGGGAGGCTCGCCGGAGTGCGGCGCATCCATCCAGGGTGCGCATGGGGCTCGGGGGTGCTAGGGTGTCGGGAATCAAGAGGAACCCGAGGCGGCGGCCATGGCGATGGGGACGGGTCAGAGAGCTCCTCGAGCTCGAGCTAGAGGTTTGGGGGGGTGCTTGTGGAGAGGGGTGAGGCTGGTGATGAGCTCGGGAGGGATCGGGGTGGCTATTTATAGCCGGACGGGGGAGAGAGGGTGAGCTCGTCGCCGTGGCGATCTTAGCCGGATCCTGGAGCATGGAGGTGATGGCTCAGGCTGGCGCGCGTCGTCGCGGAGCGGCCGACCTGACGATCATTAAACGCGGCGCGACAGCTCAGGGGAGAAGGAGCCAACGGAGGGGACGTGACGGCTCGGTCACGGGAGGAACAGGACGACGGTGGCGATCGCCGTGGCGTGAGGAGAGGGAATCCGGAGGGGGAGAGGGTTCCAGAGGGAGTACGGCGACGGGGCGAAGCCTCTAGACATGGCTAGGTGGCGAGGGAGAGGCGGAAACCGACGTGGCCGAGGGCTCCATCCGCCAGAGCGCGCGTACGGCACGCCGGCTGTGTGGTCACCACATGAACTGGTGCACAAGGCGCGTTCTGGATAGGCCGACCATGTCTGATGGATAGGTCATTCAAAGGAGAGGTCCGATCAAGGAAGAAACAAGTGCTGTGGAGCTTGAGGTGACAGCAGCGAGCAGATCTTATCTGGAACAGCAAGGTGTTTGATGCTTGGAGAGGAAGTCTCGACTTGAGATTGGCTCTGAGCTTTGCCCTGATGTGATCACACAACAAGGTGACTGTGTTGGCAAAATATCAGCCCAAATGGGGGTCTCTGGAGGGTACTTGCTGTTCAAAAGCCAATACTGACCAGAATTGCCCATCTTGGAGTAGCACTCACATAGAGTAGCCACTTGAGCCAAAATTTGGCATGGCCCAATTATTTGAACATATGATGATGCCCAAAAAGTTTCATGCCACTTGGACTTGCCAAAATAGCACTTGCTTCATAAAGCATCTCTCTGGACAGGAACTAGGAAAAATTGCACAGGGCAATTGGTTTAATGAATTGAGCCAAAACTTGGTGGAGGGAGTTAATATGGGTGGAAGAAGGTCCTGGTAGATTTTCAGCAATTATGAAGCAATATAAAATATAGTTGCTTCACAACAGGAAAATATAACCAGTAGCAAAGATTTGATGCTGTGATCATATAGATGATGGGATTATGCTCAAATCTTGTGGAGGACTATTATATGGATAGGAAAGAGTGTCCAAAAAGTTTGGAGTCAAACAAACAAATATAAATAGCACTTCCTTCTCAAAGTGCCATTTAGGGCAGAATAGGAAAATGATTATTTGGGAATTTTCAGAGTGATGGAAATGTGGGTTGCTTCACAACCCAAGACAGACAGGGTTATTCCTTTAATAGAAAAATGAATATTCCCAAAGAAAAGAATATTGGGATTGGTCCAAAATGGAAATGGAAAGGTCTTGAAATGATTTTGAGATTGACAAGCCACTGGGGAGAGAAATCAAAGGTGATCTCTCCAGGTTTCAAGACCATTAAGCCACTGAAAAGCAAAACCGGACCAAAATCAAAAGAAAAAGAAAATGGGCAAAAATCCAGGGTGTTACAAACCTACCCCCCTTAAAGAAATCTCGTCCTCGAGATTTGGTTGCTCAGGGGTCAAGCATGAATATTCTGACTTAAGGAAACCGTTTCCAACTCAGGCTTCCTTTTTGCCTTTGTGTAATACTCCCATTAAATTTCATCTGACTGACTACCTAACTTCAGGGTGGTTTGTTTCACTGGATCCTTTTTCTGGCAAATCTTGCCTCATATATTACTCTGACTTCCTTCCTTTTACATCCGCTGACTTATCTGAGTGCGATGAGCTATCCTGACTGATTTACATGCCCTTCTCACAAGTCCGAGAGTTGTTCCTTATGGATGTGTCAGGTATGATGAAGTCCAATACGGACGACCGTCCAATGAGTTGTGAACAGATTCTCTCGGTGGACATGAAATCTTTTGCTCATTGCATTGGGTGGCCTCAAATGGCTGTGTGTCCTCCAGGTGTAAAACAGTGCCGTGAATCGTACCACTCCCTTGGCGGAATCTGACTTTTCGCACGGGTTGCTGAATCATCTTGGGTATCTTTACTGTCTCGGGTATCACATTTGTGCCAAAGATTTGACTGTCACCTGTCGTGACCAGCTTAAAAGTGCACGGTCTTATTACAATATTATCCACAGTCTTGATTGACAGTGGTCCTGGCAGCAGAATTTTATGCACGGCAGGTTCTTCTTTAACTGATTCCCGCATGTGAGGACATGTGTTTCGAGAATGTTGTTCATTCTTCTGATTACTCAGTCTGTCGGCATTTCTATGTGGATGGTAGCCGTATAATGCTTTAACACGGTTGCTGCAATCGATCTGCTGAGCTGACACTTCGGTCTTACCTGACAGGTTTGAATATCCCCTTCTGATATTTCTGAGAATATATAGCTGGCTAAGCGGGTTGACTCGATATGGGGTCCTTGCAAATGAGATAGACCCCGTGGGTGTGTTCCCATGGTGATCGGTACTGATCCATACTGTCCGGAGTATCTGTATCATGTTGATCATGCAACCATTATCATACCTGTATAGTCAATCTTGCTCCTTCATTATGGTTTTCTTTGCCTGGATCCTTAGCTGAAAGAGCTTGGCCTGTTGTGTTCTTGATTCTTCGGGTGACCATGGGTGCTGTCAGGTGCAATATTTTGGCAAGCATATTACTTTACAAGTTGTAGCTGTAGAGTAACGACCGTCTGAACCCTTGTATGAAACCGGCAAATAAACCAGTAGCCACCAGAACGGTCTTTACAACTCAGATCTGGGACATTACTGGAATAACTCAACCCCGACTCAAGACGGCTGAAAAGCAGCTCAGAGAATGAGACGGTGTTGATAAGAAGAAAGTAGCAGTTCCCTAAGACGGCCAAAAAACAGCTCAGAACATAGGACCACCGCTACAAAAAGAAATTCAACAGCTGCCCGAGACGGCCGAAAAGCAGCTCAGAACACGGACAGTTGCTGACAAAAGAAATAAAAATCGGCATCCACCCCGGACGGCCGTAAACAGCTCAGAACACAGGCGTGGTGCCGTTACTAAAGGAAAGCAGGCAAGGGTTCAGTAGCGTCCCATACAGCTCACGGGCTGTCATCATTATATGAGTAACTCGTATAACCTTGGCAGCATGTTCACCATATCTATGGAAACATGTGTAGCTGGGCATTTGATTTCTGAGGCAGACTTGCATCCTGACCGATTCTTGCCTTCTGATCAAACTGTTATGGAGCTGATCCCTGGGATGCATGGTCATATGCGGCCAACTGACTGGGAATTATCTTATACTGGTGAGGATGTGATGCCTTACTGATGAAGGTTGCTTAGCTTGTGTTGAAAGCCATCGAGAGTATCTTGCTGAGGAAGACGGAATGGCTTGCACCTGAAGCTTCTGCCGGAATAGCATGCTTGCATCGCAAGATGTCCAAGTGTCATATCGAGGAAGACACAGGAACCTTTGCATTGTACGCTTCTCAGATGGCTTGTGAAGAAAGACTGGGTTGCTTATATCTGAAGCTTTCTTTTTGCCGTATGCGAACTAGATGCAGTTATATATATACCTTGATATTACTGTTGTCGGTCACTTGTTGTATGAAGAAAGTTGTTCGACTATCCTTCTTGCTGAATTGATCATTACTGTTGTGAAAATTGCACACTGATGTATACTTGATGCCGATAATCAATCCAGAACACCATTTGTAATCAGACCAGATATTCCCAATATCAGGCAGTGAGCGAAAAATTCCATATTGTTGAGCTGAGCTTCCACATGCTTGCTTCTTCACTGATTCTTTGAGTCCGGCGTCGGTGAGCAACTTCCATAAGGGGAAATAAGGTAACACCAAGGGCCCAAAGAAAGAAGCAAAAGAAACGACTAAAACAAAAGCACACAAAGCAACAAGATCACACACAAGCAATATCATAATATACAACTATCCACAGCAATAATATGCATGCCTACCTAAGCACACACATCCCTCAAGAACTCCAGTATTGCGGTCTAACATGCTGTGGCGATGTGCACGAAAGTGAATTCATGTGTGGAAAAAGTTGGTGTAAACAAAGCTACACCAAACACGGGATTAACACCGGTTCCCACTGGACGAAATACAGAGGCGAGGACAGACTTGGTGATCATGGATTGGAACACGGGGGTCACGACCACATCATCATCAAGCGTACGGAAGAAACCGTACTTGTCCAAAGAATGGATGGCAAGGTGGGATAGCGGTGGAAAGAAGGGCTCGCAGACATTGCCCTTTTTTGATAATCAAGATCAGTAAGGGTTGCCAAAGCGGCTAGAGAGATGGCATGATTCGGGATAGAAACATGTCTATCACTGAACAATAGGGGTGGCTGAAAAGGATAATTGGTGTGGTACCTGTGCATCAATCCTGCAAGGGATCGACACACCAAGCACCTTGGCATCACTCTGCTGGGACGAAGATGACACCACACCAAGGAGCAAATATGCAAATTAGAGGGTGCAGGTGGTGAATCGAAGCCGATGCCACCTACACTCACCAAATCAACCGTTAGTGACAAAATAAATATTCTATATGCATGCTATGCACAAACAAATGCAACAAACAAGTGTAGCAACTCAACTGGATCCTATACTACCGATTTCTAACGTTCACGCCTAGACCGCGCGTCCTACAGCCAGACCCGCTCTGATACCAACGCTTGTGGCACCCCGGCTCAGAGGACACCGGAACGCCCCGTATTCCAGCCCAGAGACAAGTCTTCTGGAATACGGCACTGTTGGCATAGAATAAATCAGCTCTTTATTACTATGAATAAGGTTACAAGGGTACAAGGATTACATCGGCACAGCGATACTACGCCTGCCCAGGGTAGCTCTATGCTAAGAGCGGAACAACCCGATGCAGCGGAACTATGACGACGACGATGGACTCCACTCCGCAGGGACTCTGGCTGGAACGCGTATCCTAGCTCGCAAACTCAGAATCCTCGACAAGCAAGCAATCATGGCATGACCTGCAAACTGGCATGATATGCCAGGTGAGTACTTTGAATGTACTCGCAAGCTCATAACAACCAGAGCAGTCAAGACAAGCAACAGCATGGCATTTACAGGTTAAGCAGGTGTAAACATGATGGTGCTAGAACAATATAAGCATGGCATGGCATATACTACATGCAACAGGTTGCAACTTACTCTATCGTGAGGTTACCCCGTAACCATCACCTGTAAGAACTTACCATCGTGTGTGCCACACGATAACCTCGGGACCAACCAAACTTGGTATTACAATACCGTAGTGATAACATGATCACAGGGAGCTTGGTCTTTACCCGAGATCACCACATAACACTATCAAACAAATCCGGTATCTATGATACCACAGTGATCCTCACATGATCACGATCAACCAACGTCGGTATCCTCGATACCACGGTGATCCTCTCGCGATCACATAAAGATCAATCAACTCCTTTCTCATCGAACAGGGTTGTTATAAGCAAGATTATTATACTGTTGACCCATAGTGTGTCCTACTACGAACTATGCCCATATCCGAGGACGCGGCTATCGATAGATTATATACACTCTGCAGAGGTTAGTACACTGTACCCACACCACGGAACTCATGGCCTTGTGCTCCCATTCGGGTGGACCAACGACGTTCCGACAAAGCCCAATCTATTGCATGGCACTCTCCCGGCCACTCCGACAAACTCCCCTTTGGGCTATGTCATGGGTGACCCTGTGTCCTTCCGACACCTGCCATCGTCATGGCCAAACAAAACTGCCCCAAACAGGGACCGCGCGCAAAACCAAACCTGGGTTCACAAGGCTTCTGCCGCCTACCTGATCAGGGTAGCGCTGTCGCATAACCTTCCCTGGTTGGAGGCACCGGCGAGAGGCATGACAAAAGACCGGATTAGGGCTGCCCCATCCCAGCAAGTGTGGTTGCACTGGTGAGCTCGATTCGGCACCCACTATGACTCAGCCAACAGGTGTTCGAGTTCGATTAACATCTGGTTAAAATTTGCATGATAATGTGCTGAGTCATGATAACATGATGAAACCGTAATGCACATGAGCATGGTACAACCCTAGCAGGAATGGACAGCATAATATCTGGATCATAGCATGCAAGCATTTAACCATTTAAATGCAGACGAGTATGGTGAGTATGAACAACATCAGTATATTCATAACAGATGACGACAAGGCATGCAAACATATCATCATCCTAGTTGAACTACTGCAAGTAATAATCATGAGCATAATGATAGCAACGGATACTTGATAACTAGCAGGTCACATAAGCATATATATATTAACAGGCACATAATAATTAATTATAAGTAGGAAAACATAGCTACTGCAAGTCCGTCATGCAAGTGGCTGTCGTGGCTTGCCTGGGAATGAAGGATCCACGGGAAGAAGTGCGGAGGGTCCGCGGAGACGATTGCCGGAAACAGTTCTTCCTCGGAAGGCTGTTTTCGGGCAAGGGAAAAATGGTCATTTTCAGAATGTTGAAACATAGTGAAAATGGTGGGAACAGAACGGGCTCAACAAGACGAAGACGTGAGCGTTGGTTTTACCTCAATCGGAGTTACGGTTGTCGAGATACGAAGGTTTGAAGTTCAGGGACCTATCGGTGAAATTTTTTCAGCAAATGGGCCCCTGTAGGAAAACTGAACGCGCCTTTCTGAGAAATACACTTTCTAGAGAGGAAAGCGCATTCTGGCCCGAAGAAGAGGAGGAATACGCTTTCGGCTTAGAGAAAGCGCATTTTCGGGAATACGTGGTCACTTATCCACGTCAGCGCCTGGGGTCAACCCGTAGCGCGACTGACGGGTGGGCCTCGCGGAGGTGGGGCCCGCCTGGCCTGTGTCTTCAACCTCCCGCTCGCACGCGCGCCGGGCAGAGGAGGGGCTCGCCTCGACGGCGATAGCCGGCGCGTCCGGCCACCTCTCGCGACGGCCGACCTACCCACGAGTTCAGGAGGAAACGGCGCATCTCGGGGTGGTCTCCGTTGCCGGCGAGGAGCATGGGAGAAGGAGCAGCAGGGCACGCGGCGGAGGTGGGCTTCGGCCACCGGTGAACATGGTGCTCCGGTGGGGGAACGGAGGGTCTGAGGCTACGGGGAGGCTCGCCGGAGTGCGGCGCATCCATCCAGGGTGCGCATGGGGCTCGGGGGTGCTAGGGTGCCGGGAATCAAGAGGAACCCGAGGCGGCGGCCATGGCGATGGGGAGGGGTCAGAGAGCTCCTCGAGCTCGAGCTAGAGGTTTTTTTGGGGGGGGGGGGCTTGTGGAGAGTGGGTGAGGCTGTGATACTTCGGCCAGGGATCGGGGTGGCTATTTATAGCCGGACGGGGGAGAGAGGGTGAGCTCGTCGCCGTGGCGATCTTAGCCGGATCCTGGAGCATGGAGGTGATGGCTCAGGCTGGCGCGCGGCGTCGCGGAGCGGCTGACCTGACGATCATTAAACGCGGCGCGACAGCTCAGGGGAGAAGGAGCCAACGGAGGGGACGTGACGGCTCGGTCACGGGAGGAACAGGACGACGGTGGCGATCTCCGTGGCGTGAGGAGAGGGAATCCGGAGGGGGAGAGGGTTCCAGAGGGAGTACGGCGACGGGGCGAAGCCTCTAGACATGGCTAGGTGGCGAGGGAGAGGCGGAAACCGACGTGGCCGAGGGCTCCATCCGCCAGAGCGCGCGTACGGCACGCCGGCTGTGTGGTCACCACATGAACTGGTGCACAAGGCGCGTTCTGGACGGGCCGACCATGTCTGATGGATAGGTCATTCAAAGGAGAGGTCCGATCAAGGAAGAAACAAGTGTTGTGGAGCTTGAGGTGACAGCAGCGAGCAGATCTTATCTGGAACAGCAAGGTGTTTGATGCTTGGAGAGGAAGTCTCGACTTGAGATTGGCTCTGAGCTTTGCCCTGGTGTGATCACACAACAAGGTGACTGTGTTGGCAAAATATCAGCCCAAATGGGGGTCTCTGGAGGGTACTTGCTGTTCAAAAGCCAATACTGACCAGAATTGCCCATCTTGGAGTAGCACTCACATAGATTAGCCACTTGAACCAAAATTTGGCATGGCCCAATTATTTGAACATATGATGATGCCCAAAAAGTTTCATGCCACTTGGACTTGCCAAAATAGCACTTGCTTCATAAAGCATCTCTCTGGACAGGAACTAGGAAAAATTGCACAGGGCAATTGGTTTAATGAATTGAGCCAAAACTTGGTGGAGGGAGTTAATATGGGTGGAAGAAGGTCCTGGTAGATTTTCAGCAATTATGAAGCAATATAAAATATAGTTGCTTCACAACAGGAAAATATAACCAGTAGCAAAGATTTGATGCTGTGATCATATAGATGATGGGATTATGCTCAAATCTTGTGGAGGGCTATTATATGGATAGGAAAGAGTGTCCAAAAAGTTTGGAGTCAAACAAACAAATATAAATAGCACTTCCTTCTCAAAGTGCCATTTAGGGCAGAATAGGAAAATGATTATTTAGGAATTTTCAGAGTGATGGAAATGTGGGTTGCTTCACAACCCAAGACAGACAGGGTTATTCCTTTAATAGAAAAAGGAATATTCCCAAAGAAAAGAATATTGGGATTGGTCCAAAATGGAAATGGAAAGGTCTTGAAATGATTTTGAGATTGACAAGCCACTGGGGAGAGAAATCAAAGGTGATCTCTCCAGGTTTCAAGACCATTAAGCCACTGAAAAGCAAAACCAGACCAAAATCAAAAGAAAAAGAAAATGGGCAAAAATCCAGGGTGTTACATATTCTTGAAGATTTTCCAGCCCCAAATCTTCATATCTTAGTTGTTTAAAAAAATATAATTAGTTAGCAAACTTTGAGTTGAAAAAGTGATTTTTGGGACTGTATTGATTTTGTGGTATGGCGAGTAGAGTTTCACAAAAATGTTGTACTTTTAGAATAGTTTGTGAGCTGAGAGGCATGCTTCGTCAGCACTCGGCCACAACGACAAAGGCTCCACTGGGCGCTCTCGAGTTTGCCTATTGTTTGTGGTTTTCTGCTTGGCCTTTGGTTAGCTGATGAGCAACGATGATGGTGCACAACATGCTTGAAGTGATTTTATTTTCTGTTTATGACCCTCTCCATACATGTTGATCAAATTTATGCGCTTGGAGGTTCTAAAACTTGGGTAGGTAGGTAAAGACGAAAGCATGAAAATAAAGGAATAATTAATAAATGATATGCCATGATGGTTAATATAAGTGTATTAGTTACATAATAACCCTTTTGAAGATTATTTTTTCTATTTATTGTTTGTGGAAACTACATGGTCCTGCTTTAATTTAGATTATAATTTTCAGGATTCACATAACTTGACATGATGTTGGACGGAGTAAAGGCGCTGCAATTTCTGAAGGTAGAGATTGTCTGTTTGGAGGAATGGAACACTGAAGTATGTAATGGTACTTAGGAGTACGGTTATAGTTAAACATCATATAGTAATTTTTGCACTTGGAACTTTTGGCATGTAAAGCAAGCTGATTTTGATTTTCTTGTGTGATAGGCACATGACTAACGGGTTTTGCCTCCTCACAAACCACATCCGGCAAGCTTCTGCTATACATAGAGTTGTATGGGGGTAGGGTGGGGTTGGATTTGGGGAGGAATTGGTCGGGTGGAGTAGGATGTGGGATTCTTGATGCTACTCTGCTTTCGAGATGGATTTTATTGCTAATTTTGCTGGACGGTGTTTGATGGAGTATCAAGACTGGTAACAAGGAAGTTTGTATTATTTAAAATGCTTAGATAGGAACATAAAGAAACTTAGGCTTTTTCTTTCTAATAAAGCATACATATCTGCAACAATCTATTTGGATTTTTGATTTTAAAGTTTATGCAGTGGAGTGTATAGAAGCCAAATCAATTGTCCCTGTTAGCAGTCTACATTGAGCATGCATGTTTACTGCAGATATGAACTCCTCATCATAGTGATATACAATGCACGTGCATGAGGGGTGTGCCCTACAAAACTAGGTGTACCATGTTGGTACACTTAACGTATGAGGACAAGATTGTGATATCAGTCAATTCATATAAGATTTTGTTACGAGCCTCAAGACAGAGCTTTTTAGATTGACTCATGGTGATGTATACCTCCAGCTATAATTTGAGTACGAGTTACTTGATTTTTTTAATAGTAAATGTATAAGTAATACGGACACATCAAGAATGACAATTAAGTTCACAAAATAATGCCTTTCTATCTAAGTTTATTGTTCCATGGCAACGCAAAGACGATGACAGATATGGCATTATGAAGTTCCACCCTTATTTGCATAAGCTTCTCATAAAAGTTATTGTTAGTGAGTTTTATGCAGGATCAAATCATCAAAAGAATTTTATCTGGAGCTGCAAATGCTGATTATTATTATAGTCAAGGTGTTCCACATTTATTTAGTAGAATTTTTTTCAATTGCCAAATTTTGTTTTGGTTATTAATGAAGAAAAATGTGAATGTAGGTCGTCTCGAGTATAGAAGGGCAAATGAGAGAAGATGCTGCAGTGGGCTATTCTCTGTGTTCAACCATCTTTCTTCTCCGGTTCCAGTTGCAGCGCGGCTGCTCCCAGCTATCCTATGCGAGGCCAGAATCTCCGATGGGGTTGGAGCGTGCATCAACGATTATTCACCGGAGAAGTGGAGGCACGGATTGGCTACACTACCTCCTTTCCATGCTTGAGTTGTGCGCTCCTTTAACTGGAGAGTATATTGGACCCAACTCCACTTTGAGCTTGACGGACAGATAATATTGGACCCAACCCCACCAACGTCGAAGTACAGAGTTATGACCCAGTGTTGCACAATGTTATATGTAGCCTAGCCATCGAACATGACATATATAGCATCTGTGAACTAACAAAAGTGAACTCTAATACATAAAGAATGTGCAAGATCGTGCAAGGAGCAATGGAATAGATCATACTGATGAAAGAATGCCAAAGGTTGGCATGACATTCTTTTTTCGGAAGAGGAGGCTTATTCCTTTCATAAAGATAAATTGGTTGAATCTATTCGTTTTAGCGTCTAATGAGGCAGTCATGTTTCCGAATAGCAGATGCCAACTTAATTTAGGTTACATAGCATTCTCATGTTTTTTCTTGCAATTTTATTTGAACTTGAAAGATACATGACTATTGTAGTGTCTGAAACCGAGCTCAAATAATCTTAAGTGACTGCAAGCTTTAGTTAGTCTTCACCCTATATGTTCTTATTTCTGATGTTGTAGTGGGACACATAGAATAGAAAGTTCACTTGTGGCGACAAATATTACTTGCAGTACAACACAAACACATGTAAATGTAAACTGCATGGCTAAAAACGGCAAGAAGCAGAACTCAGTTGTTTATCTTAATTAAAAGGCGATGTCATTTCTGGGTTTTCTAGCTGAATAACTTTCCACTTTATATGTATGTTAGTTCAAATAATTATCAAATTCCCTCAAAACATGTGCTACCGGTGGAGAAACAGCTATCCTGGAAAGTCTTTCTCTCCTACAAAGGCTCAGTGGACTGGAGCCATATCAAAGTTAGTAGAAGCACCAACATGTTTGAGCCATGCTTTTGTTTTGCACCATCATCTTTCATATGTACATTTGAGTCGACTGAATTATATATCGCTTTATCTTTGTCTTATGTTGTTCTAAATCAGCAAATGATCATTTGTTCATTCATTTTATCCTTCCTTATTCCACTCAATTCGGATTCATTTAATTTTGCACTCACCCCTGGTTTGATGGATCTAAAATTTTAGTGATATTAATTGTAATGAGGAATGTCATATATCCATAAGCCTCAAATGTTTTTTCAGCAGAACATGATCATTATGTTTATATATACAACCATTAAGTTTTTTAAAATGCCCGTGGCAGTTGCCACGGGCATTCTACTAGTTATTAGTACTTATGAGTTATAGAGTCTTTGTAATCAGATGTTATAAATAAAGGAGAAAATCCCCAGGGAAGCTACGGCAGAGGGGGACAAAAAAAGATCAATCTGGTGTGTTTGCATGTCGTGAGGTTCCAAGCAAGTTTCTTCCTGTCGTCTTGTTTCTTGCTGAATCGATCAATACTCTGATTGACCGGCTGCTGTGTACGTATACGTACGTGCAGGGCCGGCCCTAGCATCTCGGAGGCCCTAGTGCGAACATGGTACAATGGGCCCTACGGTCACACCTTACGTCTCCATGTTCGATGCTTCACGTCGCAGCCGCAAGTCCGTTCAAACTATCCATATGACATTTGTCTAAAAAAAACTATCCGTATGACACAACAGTAATTTTAAACAAATCTTTTTCTACAGGTTTTTTTTCTTTTTTTCTTTTATGATCTATCTACAAATAGCAATTTGAAATTTGAACAGAAACACAAGCACCTTCCATACAAGAACAGTAGAGAAATCTCACAAGATAAACCCCCAGCAACATCTAATCGTCATCTGGTAATGTGGTGATGGTCGATCATCTTTAACATAAAGCAATCACTTGTGCGACAATTTCATGCAAGAGAATCATCACATAATTTGGAATAAACAAGAAAATATGGGCAATCCATAGGATGAACAATTTACCCGTGGACCGGTGCTGGTGTCAACGCCTTAGCGGCAAGTCGAATGTGGTGCATCTTCAGCTCGTCGCCGGTGCCAAGGAGGTCGCCACCCGGGCCTTGTCGCCTTGGGTACTTACGAAAAAACTTATCTACTACTACTAGTACAAACTCACTGGGGAAGAAATTAAGGAGGTGTTACAAGTGAAAATCCATTCATGAGCATCGCTTGGGGCATGGCCCGGCCCCCCTGGGGACTTGGTGCAATTAATTGGAAGAGGAGGATGATTGGACGTGAAGAAGAACGAGCTGGCGGCGCTGTCTCGCACAGAACGAAGCAATTAGGATTTAATAACGTGGCTGACTCCACCGTCCCTAATGGGCTGTGAGTGCTACATTCCTCACTTTATTTTTTTTCCCTTGAAATGTAACAATACATATGCACAGAGTGTGGTGGGCCCTTGCACATGATGGGCCCTAGGCGGCTGCACTCCTCGCCATGGCTTAGGGCTGGCCCTGCGTACGTGTCTCACAGCTTCATCGTCGTGGTTGCCGGAAAGCATTGTCGGAGTTGCGACGTCAAGCTCGAGGCTGCGCCAACAAGTGATATCAGACCCAAGTTCTACATCGTCAGGTGGGCGCTGCGACTGTGTGGAGCGACGATCAAGATCATGGCGAAAAAAGGAGGAAGCGTGTTTGTCACGTACCCGATGCTGACGAAGAGCAACTACTCAATTTGGGCAATCAAGATGAAGTCGTTGATGCGCACACAAGGAGTTTGGGATGATGTGGAGCCGGCCGCTGCCGGCAAGGTGGACGATACGATGGATCAAAAGGCATTGACGGCTATCTACCAAAGTATCCCAGATGATGTGTTTACCTTCATCGCTGAGAAGGAGACGTCACATGAAGCTTGGTAGGCGATAAAGACGAATCGTCTTGGAGATGATCGCATCAAGCAGGCGAGATTGCAAACCCTCAAATCTGAGTTTGATAGGCTCAAGATGAAAGACACCTAATCAATCGATGACTTCGCTCTCAGGATGACAACCATCACCAATGGGATAAAAGGACTTGGAGAAAAGTTTGATGAGACTAATGCTGTCAAGAAAATTCTTCGAGCGGTTACATCAAAGTTTCTTCAGATTGCATCTGCTATAGAGCAATTTGGTGATTTCAAGACGATGACCATGGAGGAAGTCATAGGGAGGTTGAAGGTTCATGAGGAATGATTGCGTGGTTATGTCCATGAGGATGATCAAGAGGGTGAACAACTTTTGTTGACAAGGTCACAGTGGATAGCAAGGGAGCGTGGACGAGGTCCTCCTAAATCTAAGGTTCAGTGCTGGAGTTGTCAAGAATTCGGACACATCAAGCGTTACTGCCCTAATCGAAAGAAGGAAGAGGCATACCAGGCCATAGTGGGAGATGTTGATGATGACTCGAGGTTGCTCTAAGGATCAGAACGGCGACAAGGTTAAGAGTCGTGTCTTAGTTTTTTTTAATATGGTAGTGGAGTCTACATATTGGTTTGTCAGTCTAGTCCAGGTCGTCTACATGTCTCGACGAGGGGATCAAGTTCAAGTATGCGGGGGCGGTAAACCAGTGAAGGTGAGTCTCTTCAATGAGACCATGTCTCTACATGAGGCTGGAGTGCATGGTGTAGTGCACGGGGTGGTGTGATCCACAAGGAGCCGGCATGTATCACTAGTAGAAAACAGGGCTTTTGTCCTGGTTTTAGAGGGCCTTTAGTCCCGGTTCTGGAACCGGGACAAAAGGGTCGGGACTAAAGCCTTTAATCTTTAGTCCCGCGGTTGGCTTACGAACCGGGACTAAAGGGGCTCCACGTGGCCGCCTGCTGGAGCGGGGCTGGAGGACCTTTAGTCCCGGTTGGTGTTACCAACCGGGACTAAATTTTGAATTTTTTTCTTCTGATTTTCAAATATTTGAATTATTTGACAATTTAATATCTAATCACCCCTCCCTCCTCACTGCTTAAGAATTTATGCTTCAGAATTTAATCTCTAATCTCTAATCAGCACTCATTCCAAATCGTCTCACTGCTTCAGAATTTAATCTCTAATCTCTAATCAGCACTCATTCCAAATCGTCTAACTTCCCGGTCGGTCACCCATCCTCTCATTACTCCAGCCTGAGCACGCTTAACTTTCGAGTTCTATTCCCCCTAGTTTCCAAGTCTGCACTTGTTGTTTTCCTGACAATACTAATCTGTCAATCCTATTAACCCTTAGGAGTTGAACTTGAGCATTAAGCATCGTTTGAGTTTGAAACTATTATTCCAAAAAACAATAATTATTTACTAACACTAATATTTCTTGAATAAGTAGTTTGACCATAGTTTGACCACAGTTTGATCAAAATTCAAAAAAACTAAAATAATTATTTAGTAACACTAATATTTCTTGAATAAGTAGTTTGACCATAGTTTGACCAGATTTGACTATAGTTTGACCACAGTTTGACCAAAATTCAAAAAAACTAAAATAATTATTTAGTAACACTAATATTTCTTGAATAAGTAGTTTGACCATAGTTTGACCAGATTTGACTATAGTTTGACCACAGTTTGACCAAAATTCAAAAAAACTAAAATAATTATTTAGTAACACTAATATTTCTTGAATAAGTAGTTTGACCATAGTTTGACCTGATTTAACCAAAATTCAAAAAACTAAAATTTGAGCATAACTTTTTTTTCTTTAAGAATTTGAGAATTCTAAAATTTGCAACACGACCTACGGCCGTCAAAATCGGATGCGGATTTTCGTGCTGATTTTTTTGATATATTATACATTTTTTTCGACATCCTATGCAAAAAATATGGCCGTTTTACTTTTTCATAACACTTTTTTGCAAAATATGTCCAAATTTAAGTTTTTTAATTTTCCTAACTAGTAGATGTAGTAACATAACTACAACTCGAAGGATTTTAATTTTTAAAATTTTTATCATTTTCTTTTGTTTTTTACAAAACTGAAATGGCGATACACGAGGGGGGGTAGAGTTTGAACCTCTTTAGTCCCGACCTTTAGTCTCGGTTGGAGCCACGAACCGGGACTAAAGCCTCAACCCCTTTAGTCCCGGTTCGTGGCTCAAACCGGGACTAAAGATCCCATTTGAACCGGGAATAATGCCTGCCTAGCGCCCTAGCTGCTCGAACCGGGACTAATGCTCACATTAGTCCCGGTTCATAATGCAACCGGGACTAATGCTCCGATCCGGCTGTGACGAAAGCCCTGTTTTCTACTAGTGTATCTCGCTAGGGTGAATGGTATAGTACACCGGGTGGGTGTATTCCATAGATTATTAGCGAGGCCGGGTAGTCCAAGGTATATTTAAGTTGGTCTGTAAATTCGCCAAGTTAAAATTGGGGAGAGCCAATTAGACTTGCCGTGGTCGAAGTTGATGAGTAGACAAGTTTGGATTAGGGAGAGATTGTTAGGTAATCCAAACAGTTATGCGTGTCTGCATTGAGTCATGAGGAGTCATGGTGATATACGTGTTTGAGTATTAGGCGGTTTGGTCCTAGAATTATTAATACGTATGAGTTATGGAGTCTTTGTAATTAGATGTTATAAATAAAGGAGAAAATCCCGAGGGAAGCTACGGCAGAGGGGGACACAAAAAGATCGATCTGGTGTGTTTGCATGTCGTGAGGTTCCAAGCAAGTTTCTTCCTGTCGTCTTGTTTCTTGCTGAATCGATCAATACTCTGATTGACCGGCTGCTGTGTACGTATACGTACGTGCCTCACCGCTTCATCGTGGTGGTTGCCGGAAAGCATTGTCGGAGTTGCAACGTCAAGCTCGTGGCTGCGCCAACAAGTGGTATCAGACCCAAGTTCTACATCGTCAGATGGGCGCTGCGACTGTGTGGAGCGACGATCAAGATCATGGCAGAAAAAGAAGGAAGCGTGTTTGTCACGTACCCGATGCTGACGAAGAGCAACTACTCGATTTGGGCAATCAAGATGAAGTCGTTGATGCGCACACAAGGAGTTTGGGATGCTGTGGAGCCGGCCGCTGCCGGCAAGATGGACGATACGATGGATCAAAAGGCGCTGACGGCTATCTATCAAAGTATCCCAGATGATGTGTTTACCTTCATCGCTGAGAAGGAGACGTCACATGAAGCTTGGGAGGCGATAAAGATGAATCGTCTTGGTGATGATCGCATCAAGCAGGCGAGATTGCAAACCCTCAAATCTGAGTTTGATAGGCTCAAGATGAAAGACACCGAATCAATCGATGACTTCGCTCTCAGGATGACAACTATCGCCAATGGGATAAAAGGACTTGGAGAAAAGTTTGATGAGACTAATGCTATCAAGAAAATTCTTCGAGCGGTTCCATCAAAGTTTCTTCAGATTGCATCTGCTATAGAGCAGTTTGGTGATTTCAAGACGATGACCATGGAGGAAGTCATAGGGAGATCGAAGGTTCATGAGGAATGATTGCGTGGTTATGTCCATGAGGATGATCAAGAGGATGAACAACTTTTGTTGACAAGGTCACAGTGGATAGCAAGGGAGCGTGGACGAGGTCCTCCTAAATCTAAGGTTCAGTGCTGGAGTTGTCATGAATTTGGACACATCAAGCGTTACTGCCCTAATCGAAAGAAGAAGGAAGAGGCATACCAGGCCATAGTGGGAGATGTTGATGATGACTCGAGGTTGCTCTAAGGATCGGAACGGCGACAAGGTTAAGAGTCGTGTCTTAGTTTCTTTTAATATGGTAGTGGAGTCTACATATTGGTTTGTCAGTCTAGTCCAGGTCGTCTACATGTCTCGACGAGGGGATCAAGTTCAAGTATGCAGGGGCGGTAAACCAGTGAAGGTGAGTCTCTTCAATGAGGCCATGTCTCTACATGAGGACTGGAGTGCATGGTGTAGTGCACGGGGTGGTGTGATCCACAAGGAGCCGACATGTATCTCGCTAGGGTGAATGGTGTAGTACACCGGGTGGTGTATTCCACAGATTATTAGCGAGGCTGGGTAGTCCAAGGTATATTTAAGTTGGTCTGTAAATTCGCCAAGTTAAAATTAGGGAGAGCCAATTAGACTTGTCGTGGTCGAAGTTGATGAGTAGACAAGTTTGGATTAGGGAGAGATTGTTAGGTAATCCAAACAGTTATGCGTGTCTGCATTGAGTCATGAGGAGTCATGGTGATATACGTGTTTGAGTCATAGGCGGTTTGGTCCTAGAATTATTAGTACGTATGAGTTATGGAGTCTTTGTAATCAGATGTTATAAATAAAGGAGAAAATCCCCAGGGAAGCTACGGCAGAGGGGGACAAAAAAAGATCAATCTGGTGTGTTTGCATGTCGTGAGGTTCCAAGCAAGTTTCTTCCTGTCGTCTTGTTTCTTGCTGAATCGATCAATACTCTGATTGACCGGCTGCTGTGTACGTATACATACGTGTCTCACCGCTTCATCGTCGTGGTTGCCGAAAAGCATTGTCGGAGTTGCGACGTCAAGCTCGAGGCCGCGCCAACACAGTGATCTTATATATAAGGTGTTTGCTCGAGAAATAGCGCCAATGAACGATGTTACTGTGAAATTTAGTGCCCTGTTGGACTGAAACAAAGCTCTTCCTCAAGTGTAACAATTTTATCGTGCATCAGTGGAAGATGATTGTCTTTCCGTCAATAACAAATAAAGGCAACACATTCCATGGAACCTTCTGGTCATGATCATGATGTTAAAGGACAGACAACACAATGGCAAGGAGAGGGAGGGGGACGGGGGGACGTGGGGTGTGGATTTCTAAGAGGGGGATTATCTGCTAGTGTCGCCAGACATGAAATATAAACTAACGGCGGTATGATTAGGGCATGATCTTTCCTTGCTTGCTTTTCTTTTAGCAAGGTGAAGACGTCCAGTTTTTCGTCACCAGAAACCGTTCTTAGAGGTAGTGACAGAAAGCTCGCGCGCTACACAAATGAAATGTTGTCGACCTTTTTTGTCGACTAAAGAATTTATGTGCACCACACAAATACACAAGCAGTGCACTGAAGATTCAAATGATTAAATTAAATGCATCTAGACTGAGCCTAAGATTTTGTTTTCTAATTGCTTGAGCCATGGTAGATTTTTTGTGCATGTTTAAGAAAGCAATGTTGGTGCACGTGTTTTTTTTTCATTTTATTAATTTTCAGTCGACTTATTTTGATTTGGCTTGAAGTCAAATTTTCAGCCGTCCGATTCAGTCTCAATCTTGGTGCATCGGGCGCATGTGTCCTGCTTTCGAGAGTCACATGGGCACCGGGTTGTGGGCTTATTAGGTTGCATTTTTTTACCTAGTCTTCGCCTGCGCCCGTCCCCGAGGCATGTGTTTATTTCGTGGTTGAGCCGACGTAGCGGAGGGCGGAAGCTTGGCCAGCGGGCGGAGGCGGTGGATGCAGGCGCCCCCTCGGACGAGCAGGTGTGGGGGAGAGGGTGGGCAGGGGAGTGGTTGTGGAGCGCGCTCAGCCGCCGGTGAGATGTTCAGAGGAGGAGCGAGGCAAGTTTCCGGGTGGGGGCAGAGAGCAGTGGGATGAATAGCAGACCAATGGTGTTGTCCCATCGGGGGTGGCATCACCGAGCTCCGGTCGGTGGGGATGGAACCAGTTGTCGTAGTTGGGAGGGGGGAGGTACGGCCACCTCTGTTTCCCCCTCTCCATTTCCTCAGCCTTTTATCCTGCTCAGTGTGACTTTTTTCATTTGTGATGTTTTTTGTCCAATTTGGGGAATACGCTCTGGCTGTATGCCCATCCTTCGAAGGAGCTTTTACAACAGCGGCTGCTCGGCGTATCCTCTACCCACTTGATTTTTGTAACGCGGTGTGCCACGCCCGACCACAACCGCTAGGTTGTGTTGATAGCTCAGTATTTTCAGAGTATCCTAAGGCCTTGTAGAATGTAAGGTGTGTAGCTAAGATGCTTAGAGCATAAATCATTTTAAGCATCGGTGCTTATTTGTAACGGTTAGATGCTTAATTAAGCACCCTTCTATAGTGATAAGTACCGGTTACATTCAGTCATTGTTCATTTGTTCTCAGTTTGTAAGCTTGCATCATTCTTCGTTTTTCCTCATCAATGTTTAGTCCTAGTTAGTCTCTTCAATTTGTCTATGAACATAGTTAGTCTCTTTTAGATATTAGGCTCTAATGTGTTGCATAATCCTATTTATGAAGTATTATGGAAATGGACACCTATTTATTCAGTCAAGCATTTATGTGAGTGTTTAGTTCTTATATGCATTGTTGTATCTCCATTTCCATGAGTTATCTTGGGGGCAACTTGTATACGATCAGGCCTTCGGAAGCGATCATACGATTCATACATCTGAGCCACCCAATGGCCATCCTGGGGTACTGGTCGAGCAAGGCGCGGAGGCGCTACACAGTTTGCACAAAACACCTCGACGTACCAAAATATAGCAGCCCGAGGTCCTATTTATAGCTGGCCAAACGGGCCGTGCTAACTGGGCCGGCCCAGTAGCACGCAGGAACGGCACGGCCCAGGCACAGCACGGCCCGGGCTAAACGGGCCAGGCACGGCACGCAGCACGCCATGGGCCATGCTTGGGCCTGGAGGCTGGGCACGCGGGTCGGCACGGCATGACCCGTTTAACTTTTTTTGAAATATATAATGTCCTATATAAATACCTAGTACTCTAATATGTTCAATAATTTTGTAGTGCATGCGTACATTTGTAGTGCTCTAATATGTATTTTTTATCTTTTTGTAATACTTCACCGTATTTTTTACATTTTTTGGCTTTTTTCTCTGTTTTTTGAAGGTATTTCGCTGGAAAAAAATCAAACCGACACGGGCCGGCGTGCCTAAGCGTGCCACGGGCCGGCCCACTTAACTCCCGTGCCGTGTTTGGGCTGCTGCCTGCAGCACGTGGGCCAGCACGGCACGGCTCGGCTATTAATCGTGCCCTAGCGGGCCGTGCTGTGCGAGGCACGTTTACGGCGGGCCGGGCCGTGCCGGGCCGGGCCAGCCCGTTTGGCCAGCCATAGTCCTATTCACCCCACGATTCAACAGTCAATCACCAAAATTAATCCATTCTCCGCACGAGCAGCCGGAGTGCTTCGCCGCGAGTCGCCCCGACACAAGCCGCCGATCTCGCTGGATCAACCATCCCTAGCCTCACAGCCTCCCAGATCCGACCATCCCAATCCTTCATGACACTAGATCTGGTGGTTCCGAAGCACGCCGCCTCCATCTCCGCCCACCACGAGAGCCACCGTCGCCCTCCCGTGCAACCCAGCAGATGGCTCATCGAGGTCCGGCCACCCGCCTCCGTTGGCTATGGCGATCCGGTACCCTTGGCCGCGGATCTGGCCACATCTCAGTTGTTCCCCTTTTGCCAGATCGATTTCTCCAGCGGATGGCGTGGTTCTTGTGATAATGCCCGGCTGGATGTGTACTGCATATGGTCCTCTCGTCCCATCCTATGCTTCTGTCGTCCACTAATCTTATGCAAGCAACCTTCTTTGCTTGCACATCTAATCAACTCCTCTGATGTACATGTATTCATCAATTTGTAAGCCAATCTTTTTTCTGGTGCATTTGATCTTGCGAAAGTTTTTTTGGGGGCTGTATTTCTTCTTCCAAACCTGTCCAGGATGTTGTTCTTGAGGCAGAGAACACACTGATGATGTTGTTTATTGTACGCAAAGAAGATGTTTTTTGGGCAAGAACACTTAGATGTTGCTGCTGTGTAATTCATTTTTCAGACTTTGAAAACAAGCATGTTTAAAAAGAGTTTTGAGATAAATATTTTTCAAGTTTGTGTTCTTGATAATCAGTATATTGGAATATATGGCACAACCGGAGATATTCCAATATCAGTAATGTCTACAGCCAGGGGATCAGATTTTGATTTCCTTTTTTATATATTTTCTACATCACCAAAACTATTCGTTTCATGCATATACAGTACTTCACACAATCCATTATGTGCAATAGTACCAGGTACAAAATCAAGGCAGAGAGCTGCTAAATGCAATATTACTGGAGCTCAGGGGGCTGAATGTATAATTTGGCATCCAAACCCACCTCACCCATCTGTACCAGACGATCACCATCTGATGGCCCAAGTGTCTGATCGCATGATCGCATCTGAAGCCCCGATCTCATTCTAGTCTCCCCCGAGTTATCTTCAGTTCTTTGAACATTTCCATTTTATCATTATTAGTTTAACAATTATGAGTCTTCCACTTTCTTATGGGACATGGAATATCTGCTCCCGAGCTCAAATGCTCCCTGGTGAATAGTAAAATTTTAAAAAAATAGTAAAACAATTCAAAAAATTCTGAATCTTTTTATGGTAAACTTTGTTTTGTATGCTTGCAAAATTTCAGCACGAAATGACATTCGTGGAAGTTATGGCAAAAAAACAAAATTGGTGCTCGAACATGCTAGTTTCAGAAACATTTTGGAGTGCTGATTTTTTTTGCCATGAATTCCACGAATGCCATTTCGTGCTGAAATTTGTTAAGCCTAGAAAACATTAGTCTAAGTTTTCCACAATTTTTTTTCAGATTTTTAAATTTCTAACTAATTTTTATTTACTATTCATCAGAGTGCATTTGAGCTCGTGATCAGAATAGGACTTTCGAGCAGCACTCCCTATTCATCTTGGCATGGGGCGAGCCATGATCAGGGTAAATGGATAGAGTGGGCGTTGTGGCGTCGAATCTTACACAATCAGAGCTGAAAATGCAGGGATACAACTTTTGACACACAAATATAAAACCTGTAACGGATGTGATTTATCCAAAGTCTTGTGTACATTATGGGGGATAACAAAAAATGTCTCTTGATCTGTCAGTGTTACATAAATCAGCTTTCAGTTATTTATGTGCATTCTTCTACGTTTCTATTCAAGCCATCAATATTGTTGTTATTTTCTTCTATAGTTGCAGTACCTGCAGGCGAACACCAGGAGAGGTGGCCATATGTGGTGGTTCCTCGACAAAATCAATAGCAGTCCAAGGCGCAACTAATCACGCTGACTGGCAAGTTGCTTCTGGTGGATGTAGTATATAAGAAGGAGCTGCCCGTTGCCGCCGAGCTCAAGATGGAGCTTCGGGCTTGAAAATAGATGAGTTTCTCCATTCTTCGTGGTTTTTCTTTGTTTGTTTTCATTCAATACTCTTTCAATCTCTCTTTGTTCTCTATTTTTTATTTACTCGCTCTTTTTCTTCAGTCTCTCCCCATTTATTCAGCCTCTGTCATGTGTCATTCTAGGTATTTGAAGCTTGTGTCTATAATTTGTTATTGTTTGGTTGTGTTTGTATCTATCGTCAAGGATGCATGTCTAGAAGTTCGTACGGTGGCGGCGGCGCACTGAGTACCTTGCCAGTTATAGGGGGATGGTCTTGTTGGAGAAAACCATCAAGAATGTACAATCAATCGTGTTGGTTGTGCGACGTGCATCATTTCTTGAAGTTCAGGAGCTTCGTTGATGCTAGCTTTGTAAGTTATACAAAATATCAATTTTAATATGTGGTTGCGTTTTTACCTATAGAATTTTGAAGTTAGCCAATAGTATTTTTTCTCCTTTTTATTCCTTTGAGAAACCAAGTTTTTCCCCATGTTTCGTCAGTGTTTTCGCAATGGCGATCGGTGGAGGCCTCACCAACGCATAATATGCATGGCACACACGACGGCCGCATTTTTTTAAAAGGCTCGAGGAAAGAAAGTTGCGCTGAGAACTTATCTCGAGATGCCACTGATGTGTTAAGTACCTTACAATTTTCTCAATCCATTAATCCATTATGACCTTCTCTAGTTGGTGTTTGTATCTGGGATAACCTATGGTTGATGGTGATCATGGTCGATGTATGTCTATGTAGTTCATGGATCCTCATGAACATGTGTTCTTTTTTGCAAATTGTTGGAATATTGCAGTCTATGTCTATCCCGTGAGTTTTTTCTTGTAGTTCTCAATCATGTTAAGATATCTTTCTCTCTTTCTTTTTTTGCGGGAAATCATGTTAAGATATCTGGGCACCTATGTGTGTGAACTAGCCTTAGCATACAGGATTTCCCATTTAGTCTGTGATTTTTGAAACATTTAGTATGCATTCAATATGAGAGGTTGCCGAGCAGAGTAAGGTGGAGAGTTTAGTTTAGTGGCTTGCCACTAAAAAAAGATGGAGAGTTTAGTTTAGTTTTTTTTTTTTGAGACACAGATGGAGAGTTTAGTTTAGTGGCTTGCCTTTTTTTTTTTGACGGGTATTTAGTGGCTTGCCTGAGTTGCCTTGCAGGTTCATCCAAAATTCAGAAGGCCTAGGAGAAACAGTTGACGGGTTTGGTCCGGAGGAGAAAATACCTATAACCCAATAGGTATCGGATCGGAAGGAGGAATACACTCTTCTAAAAAGAAGGAAGGAGGAGACGCTATTGGTTCAAAATTTGACTGATGCCAAAATCGAAATCAGTCGACTGTTAATTAGACAGTCATTTTTTACCCTTTTTTTAGGCGATCCTTTTATTTTTTGCTTTTTTTTTGGAAGAACGGCGTCTTTTATTTCAGTTGGCTAAAGATACAGGGATACACAGGTTCGGCGGGTGTGCTGTCAACCAAATATAGCGTCCAACCTCTAACGTTGTTGCCATCCTAGCCAATCTATGAGCTTCAACATTTTGCTCACGCCGTTCATGGCATATTTCACATGCCTGAAAACTAAGCTTTCGGGAATTAAACTCCTTAACGATCATGGAGTAATCTCCTAATGCTTCTCCTGAATTTATCTCCTTGACGACTCTCAAACAGTCAGACGCGATCCGGATATTGTGTAGCATCAAGTCCTCACTCAGCGCTAGCGCTTTTCTGCACGCGTGTGCCTCAAGGAGCTCCGGGTCAAGGACTCCATCGAGCACCACTGATGCTCCCATATAGTTGCCTTGGGCATCCCTGCAAATAACTCCCACTGCTCCCTTGTTTGCAGTTTTTGCTACCGCACCGTCCACATTAAGCTTGCTAGCATCATCTGGTGGCGGCACCCATCTCTGAATTGGAGCAGGTCTTTGGGATGGAAAAGATGAAGTAGCCCTCGCTTTCTTCTGCAAAAATTCACAGCCACGAATTTCGTCCAAGTACCTTTGTATAAAGGGATAAGTATATTTTTCGTCCTCGAACTCTGCCGATAGTATAGAAATCGTCCCTCAACTACGAAACCAGCAAAACTCAGTCCTCGAACTATCGAAACCGGATACTTTTCGTCCCTCGGGCGGTTTTAGTACTCGGCGAACAGTAACTCGATGAACAGTAAACACAAAAAAAATAGCAAAAAAATCAAAAAATCTCAAATTTTACAGCATCGAACATACTCTGGTGCGCAAGGCACGTGCAAAATTTCGTGGTGTTTCGACATTCGAGCAGCTCGTGGCAAAGAAAAGCTGTAAATATGTACGTCGGTGAACAGTAAATTCAAAAAAAATAGCAAAAAAATTCAAAATGATATGAATTTTTTTGGCATCAAAGACACTTAGGTACGCAAGATGCGTGCAAAAATTTGTGATCAAATGACATACGAGGAGCTCTAGCAAAAAAAAAATAGTGCACTTTTTCAAAAAAATAAATCTGAGCCAAATTTTGTTTTTTTTGCCACAAGTTCGTACAATGCCCAAACACCACGAAAATTTGCACGCACGTTGCGCACCCAAGCCTCTTTGATGCCAAAAAAATTCATATCGTTTTGAATTTTTTTGCTATTTTTTTAATTTACTGTTCACCGACGTACATATTTACAGTTTTTTCTTTGCCACGAGCTGCTCGAATATCGAAACATCACGAAATTTTGCACGTGCCTTGCGCACCAGAGTATGTTCGGTGCGGTAAAATTTGAGTTTTTTTATTGTTTTTGCTATTTTTTTTCGATTTAACTGTTCACCGAGTTACTGTTTACCACGTACTAAAGCCGCCCGAGGGACGAAAAGTATCCGGTTTTGATAGTTCGAGGACTGAGTTTTGCTGGTTTCGTAGTTGAGGGACGATTTCTATACTATCGGCAGAGTTCGAGAACAAAAAGTATACTTATCCCTTGTATAAATGGGTGGGTGGAGAGCGGGCTCTGAAACTCTCTTTCATGGATGGCCTTCCTTCTCGCCCACCACAAAGCCCATAACGTGACTAGTACCTCGACGAAATGATCAGCCTTCAGAGTGTTGCTGAGAGAAAACAACCACAGCTTTGCGTCCCTCGTTTCATCAGAAGTGAGCGGGACAATAATATCATTCTCACGCAGAGACCACACCGCCCGCACCATATTGCAGTCCAGTAGACTATGCCTCCACGAATCCACTGCTGCGTTACACAAAGAGCATACTGCGGACGTCGACATACACCGGCGAACACGTTCCTCACCTGTCGGTAGTGAAGAGCGTGCGAGGCGCCACGCAAAGATGCGTAATTTTGGCGGCACTGGAACCTTCCATAGTTTCCTCCAGCTTTTTTCTTGTGCTGCCGTATCTGAAGCTCTTGTGTCACCATTTAACCAGCTCTCTCGCCTCTTTTTTGTATCAATTAAGAGCCTGTATGCAGATCATACAGAAAAACACACCCGTCCTCTCATAGTGCCAAGCCCAGAAGTCTCTCTGATCAATGTGACTTAGGGGAATCTGCCTGACAACTTCGATATCCATAGGCAGAAGAAACTGCTCCAGAACTTGCATGTTCCAAGATTTTGTAACCGGGCAAATAAGCTCTGAAACATGTGATGGAGGATTATCCGAAAGCACGGCCAAAGGGCGTAGACAGTGATCCCTCGGTACCCAGTTATCGTTCCATATGTTTGTGTCCTTCCCATATATGCACTTGATCATGCCCAAGCAAAGAACATCCCTTCCTTCACAAATCGATCTCCATATTTGCGATGGATGGTTACCCACCTCAGCTGTAAGAACATCTTTGTCAAGGAAATACACGTGTACTGGGCTTTATGGGCTGCAATGGCGAGGCTGCATCACCGTTTCACTTTGACGTCACTCGCCCAGCCTCCTCGACCGCAACGCCCCAGCGGGTGGGGGAGAAAGAAGCGGCGCCGGCGACCTGAGCCCGTCCCCGGCGGCGGCCACCGACGCTTCTTATTCCTTCCTCCCGATTCGATCCAGGCGAGTCTTTCTGCTTCCTGTCCTCTCCCGGTTCCGTTTTTCGTTCTCCTCTTCTTGCGGGATCAAACCCTAGCTATCTAGGTTTAGGTTTTCCTCCCAAACTAACTCCGGCCTACATTTACTTGTCGCGGCAGCTCAGCTGAGAGGGGAGATTGGATGATGGATACGGCTGTGGAGGTTTCCCGATGGTAAGATCCGTCCAGTTCCTCCGCCTCCCTCGATTCCCGCCCCGCATTTCATTTCACGCAGTTTGATTGTAATATATGTCCTGCAACGGCATTGGCTGAAGAAATCAGGTTTATTGCATTGACGCCGGTTTTGCATTTGCTCGGCGCTGCCGATTTTCCAGGGTCCATCCCAAGAAGAAGCCACGCGCGGATGCCGATGGCGAGACACGCCGGAGTTCCACGACCGTGAACCCTGTCTCCAAGGTGCTTGGGGACGACAACCTCCTCGGGGAGATCCTCCTCCGCGTCGGCTTCCCCACCACCCTCGTCCGCGCCGCCCTCGTGTGCAGGTGCTGGTACCAGCTCGGCTCGGACCGGGGGTTCCTCCACAGGTTCCGTGAGCTCCACCCGCCCCGCCTACTTGGCTTCTACGTCGACAGAAGGTTGGTCTGGCCGGAGTCGATGGCTGTCCCGCACTTCGTCCCGATGCTGCCCCAGCCCCCGGAGCTCACCGCTGTTGTCCGTCGCATGGCGAGCCACAACTTCGGTACCTGCGAGGTGCCATGGATCATGGATTCCCGAAACGGCAGCATCTTCACCAGACATCGTGAAAGAAGAGAACTAGCATATGGAGTGCACCACCCGCTTTGCCCTGAGAGAGGCATTGACGGCATCCCACCACTCCCTGGCGCCCAGGACCGCAGTCGCCAAAATTTTGGTGCTATTCTCTCCAAAGAAGAAGGCAATGGCTTGTCCTACTTCTATGTGTTGACGGAGGTTACTGATGAGACGGAAAAATTCACTATGCGTGTGTATATGTTGCAAGGCAGTGTTTGGTGCTTGCATACCTTGGCCACATACCAGCTCCATCTTCCGCTACCCAGAGCAATAGTTGTGCTCGTCGACAATAAAATTTATATGGTGGCCTCCCCTGCCAACGACATTATTGTCTTGGATTTGACGGCCTCAAGTTTGTCTAGAATCCAGCTCCCACCTGGAGTGAAGTATCACAGTTTCAACACCGTCTTGTCACGGGCAGACGATCCTTCCAGTATATATCTCATCCATGTCAATGGCTTTAAAATTCACTTCTGGCTCCATAAGGGGGACAACTGGTCGCTGGTCGATACCATTTGTTTGCATGAGATGTGTGCTAATCTGAGGATGCTAGATAACACGCTTGAGGATGAGCATACTGGCCATTGCTATATATGTCAGGCAGGGGATAATGCTGAGTTTCTGTTCTTAAAAATGTGTGGATGTGTGCTCTATCTGGACGTCAAGAACAGGACACTCCGTAAAGTGCATGCGATGGCACAAAAGGATCGACATTTCACTGCTGTCTACCCTTTTATGATGGTTTGGCCTCCCACATTCCCTGCACTCAAGGATGGTCCTGCAAGGTTTGCCTTTTGCCTTTTAGTTGATCTGTACACTGCTCTAGTTGAAGTAACATGGTCAGTGTGCATCGTTTATTGCATTGTTTGGTATATCTGTGAAATGTTCTTAGCTATCTGTTTGGTATAACTAGTACGACTTACATCTGAAATTGTTAATATCTGATCTTTTGGAATGTTGCTTATTGGATCGTATATTCTTTTCTTAAAGACAAGTGGATTGGTAAGTTTACACAGCTGGGTATGCTTTAAGCTTATGCATGATGTGTGAGTCAGACATGTCTCACCATGAAAAATTTCCCTTTCTACAACAAAGTGGCTAGTCTAGGCTAACTTTAGTTTCCGAGTGTACATAACATGTTAGTGACTATCATTGTACTAGTTACTTGGCTTGCTAGTCCATTTGAAACATAATAAAATATTCTGATGCTGAATTACTTCGATCCTGATCCTTCACGTGCTTCCCTGGACCAGGAATGCCATGTGAAGGAGGAGGATATCAGGATGCTTTTGGATGATCAGCGACAAGGGCATCATCAGGGCAGCGCAGGGAGCTGCATTTCCTTAGTAGCTGTTGTAAGTTGTAGGATCCACTGTCCAGACATGGCTGATTTTGGAATGCTTTCTCCATTGTAATCAGTAATATATTTCTCCTTCTCTGCTGTTAGCTGAAGAAGATGCCAGAGGAACATCTTAAGAATACAATTCACTGAATGTTCTGTCTTTTCAGAGAACAGAGTGTTCCTTGTCCCATTTGCGCGAGTAATCCACTGTCTGGAGAACCAGATATGTTTATAAGATGGATATGCTTAACTGCAAGTGAGAGTATTGTGACAATTTATTCAGATTCTGAAACCCCAGACCACTGATGGCTTGGTCCGGCAGATCTGAAGTTCTGAACTGATAAAGGGAAACTTTTTTCTTTTCATTTTCTCCCGGGGACAAGTGACATCCTTCCTCTTTTTTCTTTTTTTCTTTTTTTGTAAAACCTCGGCCGGCTTCACCTGCTGTGGTTATGTAGCTTTAGGGTCATTTTGACGATGTTCTAGGAGAAGAAAAGGCATCCAGCAAGGCTGTGTGAGAACAAAACTCTTGCTCTAGTGTAACAAGTTTATGTCTCTGCATCAGTGCATCCATGATGCATGATGCAGGGGTCAGTAAGATGATCGTTCCGTTATTTGGATTGAATAGCACCTTCTGGCACAGCAACGCTGGACAGAGCTGAGAGCTCTCAGTTTCTCAACTCTTCAGGAACTGCACCCTGATGCATGGCTGAATTTGAAATGCTTTCTCCACTGCAGTCAGTACATATGTTGGTTTCAGGCTGTTCAACAGTTTTCTGCTTCTCTGCTGGTAGCTGAGGATTAATTATTTCTTCATAAGAACACAATTCTCAGTGAAACAGAGCGATCATCGCCGCGTTTGCACAAGAAATCCACTATTTTCACATGGTGGACAGGACAGCCTAATTGCAGTTGGATGGTTGACTTAACTGATAGCAAGCATCACACGGTTTCCCAGTCCCCGCTGGCCTGGTTCCGCAGATCTCAACCTCTGAACTGATCAAGGGAAACTCTTGCTTTCATTTTCTTCTAGGAACAAGTGCCATCTTTCTTCTATTTCTTCATTTTGTTCATGTTCTTTGAGTTTCAGTTTATCAAGGAGCTATCTCGGGAATAAATAAACGAAGGAAGGGAATAAGTTAGCAAGGAAGGAAATAAGAGGATGACATGCATAGAAAGAAATGAAGGAAATAAGATGCCGAGTGAGAGAAATAAGGAAAGAAAGGAATTGAGTTCTTGTGACAGAAAGTAAGAAAGGAAAGCGGTCCAAATTAAGGAAGTAGCAGCTCTAAAATGGGATGATGGGTTGTGCATAATGCGTGGGATGGATGTAGGAATTGCTTATGAGCTCCAACTCACTGATTATGCACAGTGTGCGCAGTCAGAAAATCACTCCATTTTTTCTGCGATTGCGGCTGAATATCAATTTTGTTTCAGTATGGTTACAAACACCCCTGACAATAGCTGGATTGGTGTTTCAGTTTTGTTTCACTTTTGGACATCCATGTGAGTATCTTGATTCTGCTTTCGCTTATCAGCTTGCAACGCCAGGTTTGGTGTTTGCGTGATTATTCAAGTTCCGGCCATGTGTTACATTAGGACCAAATATCTAACAGAAAGTTAAATAATCAGAGGTGGACTCTGCTATGAATTTCTAAGCTCTCACTGTATATGTGATAATATCGTACTGTATTCAGTATGATGCCCCTGACTCATATTCGTATTTTTAATTTCATGGCTAGAAATGGAGTTTTTGTGTTAACCATGTACTGCAGTTCTTTCTAAAGAATGCTTCTATATTTTTTTTTCTTTTTTCCATCACCACTCTGAATATATTGATGTACTGAATAATATGTGTTTCGATCCCAGCCTTTCTATCTCAGTGTTAACAACTAATCATAGTTTTGCTAGCTTAAAGATATTTCTTAATATAACCAAAATTTAGCTAGCATAGGCCACATAATTTGGCTAGTTCATTATAACATTTTAATAGGTAGATAATTATCAGTTTAAATGTTTTTTTTAAGGAGAAAGGGCTTGCGAAAGCAGCGTGCGACGGTGTGATACCAAGCTCATCGAGTTGAGATTTATCACGTTTGTCGTGAATAGGTGGACAATATGACCAAGGTGGCGAAGAGATTGGTAACAGGGTTGGGTCGCTTGGAGCATGCGAGGATTTGCTTCGCCCGTCACAACGCACGAGCATATGTGCTAGTTTGGGCAAAAGAAAAAAAGGTACACCTCCACTGCAACGCTCCCAGCGGAGAGAAAGAAGCGGCGCCGGCGACCGGAGCCCGGCCCCGGCTACGGCCACCGACTTCTTATTCCCTCCCGCCGATTCAATTCAGGTGAGTCTTTCTCTTTCCTGTCCTCTCCCGGTTTCGTTTCTCCTCATCTCACGGGATCAAACCCTAGCTATCTAGGTTTTCCTCCCAAACTAACTCCTCCTACCTACATTTACTTGCCGCGGCAGCTCAGTCGTGGGGGAGATTGAATGATGGATGCCACCGACGAGGTTCCCCAGACGTAAGATCCGTCCAATTCCTCCACCTTCGATTCTCGCCCCCCGCATTTAATTTGGAGTAGTTTGATTATGGTATTTCCTTGAACGACATTGGTTGAAGAAATCAGTTGCCATTTTTGCATTTGCTCGGCGCTGCCGATTTTCCAGGATCTGTCCTGAGAAGGAACCACACGTGGATGTTGATGGCGAGGCAGGCCGGCATTCCCCGGCGGCCGTGGACCCCGTCTCCAAGGTGCTTGGGGACAACAACCTCCTCGCGGAGATCCTCCTCCGCGCCGACTTCCCCACCACCCTCGTTCGCGCTGCCCTCGTGTGCAGGTGCTGGTACCAGCTCGCCTCGAACCGGGGCTTCCTCCGCCGGTTCCGTGAGCTCCACCCGCCCTGCCTACTTGGCTTCTACATTGGCAGCATCTTGATCCGGCCGGAATTGGTAGCCTTCCTGTGCTTTGTCCCGATGCTGCCCCAGCCCCCGGGGCTCAACACTGTTATCCGCCGCATGGCGAACCACAACTTCGATGACCCCAAGAATCTATGGATCATGGACTCCCGAAACGGCAGCATCTTCACCCGACGTCGTGAAGGAAGAGAACGAGCATATGGAGTGCACCGCCCGGTTTGCCCTGAGAGAGGCATTAACGTCGTCCCACCACTCCCAAGAGCCCAGGATCACAATCGCCAATATTTTGATGCTATTCTCTCCAAAGAAGAAGGCAATGGCTTGTCCTACTTTTATGTGTTGACGGAGTTGACCAATCAGACAGAAAATTTCACTTTACGCGTGTATATGTTACAAGGCAGTGGTTGGTGCTTGCATACCTCGGCCACGGCCCAGCTCCATCTTCCGCTACCAAGAGCAAAAGTTGTGCTTGTCGACAATAAAATCTATATGGTGGTCTCCCCTGCAGACGACATTATTGTCTTGGATTTGACAGCCTCAAGTTTGTCTAGAATCCAGCACCCACCTGGAGTGAAGTATGACAGTTTTCACACCTTCTTGTCACGGGCAGATGATCCTTCCGGTGTATATGTCATCCATGTCAATGGCTTTAAACTTTGCATCTGGCTCCACAAGGGGGACAACTGGTTGCTGGTTGATACCATTTGTCTGCATGACATGTGTGCTAATCTGAGGATGCTAGATAAGACGCTTGAGGATGAGCATTCTGGCTATTGCTATGTATGTCATGCTGGGGATAATGCTGAGTTTGTGGTTTTGCAAATGTGTGGATGTGTATTCTATCTGGATGTCAAGAACAGGACACTCCGTAAATTGGTTGCGAAGGATCAAGACTTCACTGATGTCTATCCGTTTATGATGGGTTGGCCTCCCACATTCCCTGAGCTCAAGGATGGTCCTGCAAGGTTTGCCTTTTGCCTTTTAGATGATCTGTACATTGCTGTGGTTGAAGCCATATAGTTTTGCAGTGTGCACCTTTCATTGCACTGTTTGGTATATCCGTGTAACGTTCTTAGTTATCTGTTTGGTATAACTAGTACGACTTATATCTGAAGTTGTTAATACCTGTTTTTTTTTAATGTTGCCTATTGGATCATATATTTTGTTGCTGAAGACAAGTGGATTGGTAAGTTTGCACGGCTGGGTATGCTTTGAGCTTATGCATTATGTGTGTCAGAGATGTCACCATGAAAGTTTTCCCTTTCTACGATAAGTGGCTAATCCAAGCTAACTTTGGGTAATTTGTGTTTGTATGTCAGGCATTTCTCCTTATATGATCAGATTTGAGATTCACTGTAACACAAACTATAAAATGGAACAT
This sequence comes from Thinopyrum elongatum, assembly GCA_011799875.1. NCBI lineage: Eukaryota > Viridiplantae > Streptophyta > Magnoliopsida > Poales > Poaceae > Thinopyrum > Thinopyrum elongatum. The sequence goes on along the minus strand of CM022302.1, from coordinate 84,755,627 downwards.
GTCGGTGTGATATGAAGGCATTTAACTGGTGCTGCCTGTCTTTTTGAAAGAAAAAAACCCTGTATTGATGTAAATTCATTATTTTTGTTTCCGAGTGCACATATCATGTTAGTGACTATCGTGTACTATTCCCTCCGTCCCATAATAGAAGATCATTTTGCAAGCTAGTTACTTGTGGCAAAAAATAATGAAATATTCTTATGGCGAATTACCTTCATTCTGATCCTTAACGTGTTTCCTTGGACCAGGATTGCCATGTGAAGGAGGAGTAGGAGGATATCAGGAAGTGTCTGGATGATCAGCGGCAAGGCATCATCTTAGTATTTGTTCTATGTTGTAGGGTCCAGGCATGGGTGATTTAGGAATGCTTTCTCCATTGCAATCAGTGATACCTTTTAGTGCTACATTGTTCCACAAGTTTGCTCCTTCTCCGCTGTTAGCTGAAGAAGATGCCAGAGGAACATCACAAGAACACAATTTCACTGAATGTTCTGCCTTTTCAGAGATCAGAGTGCTCCTTGTCGCACTTGAGTGAGAAATCCAGTCTTTGTGGAACCAGATATGTTTATAAGATGGTTGATGCAAGAATTGCAAGAATTTATGGATAATGCTCAACTGTGAGAGTATTGCAAGAATTTATTCAGTCTCTGAAACCAAACCACCGATGTCTCAAGTTCTGAACTGATCAAGGGAAACTTTTCGTTTTTCATTTTCTTCTAGGCAGAAGGTTATGCTTCTTCCATTTTGCGAGGCGTTTTTCATTTTCTTCTAGGCACAAGGTTATGCTTCTTCTATTTTGCAAGGCCTTGGTCGCCGTTGCCTGCGTCGGTTGTGTAGCTTTAGGGCCATTAAGAGAAGTGGTAGTTTTTGAACCCAGAAAGTTGTCTTCTCGATCAGTGAAGTGAGAGTGATGATGAATGGCCGGTCAAGTAGACCAAGAATGAGCACGATGATGAATTCTCCATTTACAGAGGAAGCATGTTTACTGAATGCTCTCAACGAACTTGGCTCAAACAACTACACTGAAAAACCAGATTGACACAGCACAAACAGAACCAAAAGTAACTCTGTTTTGTAATAGGAAAAGAGAAAGGACAATCAGATCCTCTTGACTACACCATAAAAAGTACTAGCACATTCACTTCACTTTTGCCACTGCTCATGGAGTAGATCATTACCCTCCTTAATTTCATAGTCATAGTACCTGACTGGTTCCATTCATGCCACTGGGGCAGGCATACAGCAAGATCACAATCACTCTGACTTACCACATAATCATAATTAATTAAACTAAAAAACAAATGAAGCTAATGCTCTTGCTACCTCATCTGACGGACGAACCCATCATTGCCAGATCAAGGCACACAAGATAAACTCCATGTCGATGTTAGATAACCATATTACAGACACACAGAGCCACAAGTTACCAGTACCGTATTGATGATCAACCTGTGGTCAACTGCCCAGTCGCAGCAACAACCTCAATCAGCGCCATTTCAAGTCCTCGATACACCGACCTGGCCTCCAGCATTCACGTCATCAGCAGTGCGCTCGTCGTGAAGGTTACCTGTGGGCTCGTCATCTTGCAGCATCTCAGCACCTTGTTCCGGCATCTCCTTCTCATCACCTTCCTGAGTATCTGCCCAAGATATGTGTACTTAGATTTTAGATATTCAGGAGTTGAGAGTAAAATAATCCACAGGTCTTACCATTAAGCAATAAAATACTTGGTAAATTGCTTATGAAACAAAAAGCACAGGAAGAAGCATAAAGTACTAGGACTTACAGAAACCGCATGCAATACATGGAAATTGGCGAATCAACCTTTTGGGACTACTTCTAGGCATAGTCCCATATAGGTATAATATAAATACTGACTATGATGGAGTTTGAGATATATAACAGAAAACACTCGCTTCATGGTTCTTCCCATCGTCATTTGTAATACAAGTCGGATTACACAGCTAGACAAGACATGTAAACATAAAGAGATGTATCATAAAAGAACTTAAGCGCCATAAACGGAATGGTAGCAGAAACTAAAATTTTACCACATCAGACTTGCCTCCCTGCTTATATCTATCAAGAGAAATGTGAATAAGATAACTCCAGCTTGACTGGAAGAAGGTGAAACAAACCAAAGGTGAACTGTTGGTAGCAGTGTCCTTTGAGCTTGTATGCCTTCTGCGTTAGTTTGGCCATAAAAACAACAATCATTGTCATGACGTCGTGTTTCTTACGATTTCAAAGTGCATCCAAAATGCTACTCATGCTGTGCACAGACCTTTCTTTTACTTCTCTAATCAACTTAAAAGTGTCAACTAAAACAAACTTAAATAAACCACAATTATGTTCCTCAGCTTAGCCACAACACAGAGAATGTGACAACTAATAAACCGTGTAAACAAGATTCACCATGACAGTAATGAACTACCTTATCAAGCAACAGACAAGATGTGTGATAACTAAGTGAATGAAATAACTAGGTTGCCACAGAAAGGTTACCACTTGATATTGTTGGTGTCGACAGCAATGGTGGAAAGTTGGTATATGGCCACGGGTAAAACATGCTAAACTCTGATCCAAGCACCCTCTCAAGCTGGAATGTCTTGACGTCCAGTGAGAAACGGCCAGCATCAAGCGATGTGCTTCCGCAATTATACAGGAACAAACTCATTCTCGCTGAACCCACAAATTGCCACTGAGAAGAACCCAGTGAGATTATCTTCACCAACTGCCACTGGCTGGAACTCCCACCATTGTTTCGCCTAATGAAATATCTGAGGCTAGGTGTCTCCTTTGGTAGCACAAACAACCCAGTGATGCCCTCCTCTGCCTCCACAATGGATATATGGAAGTTAGAAGAACCTCTGGCTTCGGGTGGGAGGTCAAGGAGTGAGAGCTCCATCGTCCGGATGTCAAGCACGCGTAGCTTCTCCCTGCAATCTGTCAACCCATACAAGCAGCCATACACATATTTGCGCCAGGAGAAGGAAGCCAACCCTGACGTTGACGGAGCAGATCGCCATTGTCCGGTGCTGGAAGAGAAGACGACGGCGACCTGATTATCTTCGCACTCTGCCTTCCATATCACTCTGAAAGACGTCTCTTCCGCAGCCTCCTCGTCGTCGTCGCCGCCCAGCAGGAAGATCTCCCATTCTATCGTGCGTGGATTGTCGGCCGAAGGAAGCCACTCGTCGACTCCAGGGATTCGGGGCAGCAGGAGGTGGCGCCGGTGCAAGGGGTCGCACACCACCAGCTCCGCGAAGTCGTCGGGGCCCCTGCCGAGGAGGACGCGACCGTCGCAGATCTCCAAAATGACCCAGTCGCTTGCGGGGGCGGGGAGGAAGGAGAACGAGAAGTCGGCGACGAGAGCGACGGCTTTGGCCGCCGAGGCGGAGGGATAATGAGGTTCGGCGGAGTGGAAGACTCGGTGATAATCTAAGAAGCCGACGAGAGGCGGGGCATGGCGCTTGCGGTAGCGGCGGAGGAAGGAGCGGCCGGCGACGAGGCAATGGAAAGAGGCGCAGGCGGCGGAGACGCGGACGAGGTCGGCTGGGTCGGGAATGCGGAGGAAGATCTCCAGCAGGAGCTCGTCCGGGATCTGCGGCGAGTCCATCGGGGGTTGGCCTGGCCGCTCTCCGGCGTGGAGGGCTGGGTGTTTGCGGCGGCGGCGGCCGCGGTTGTGAGCAGGAGAGAAGTGCGTCCGTCTGTGTAGTGTGAAGAGCTCCTTACTGTTGTCTAACTGGGCCGACCCTTGAATGGGCTTGAATATCGGAGCCCCTGGGCGACCCAATAATGGGCTTGAATGTCCAAGTCTTACCCGTCAAGGAATCAGGTTTACTGAGAGCAGCTAGTTAACGAGCGCTCCTTCGGAAGCCTCGCAACTATCAGCGCCACTTGGCGCGCTCCCAGCTGCCCCGCCACATGTCGCGCTCTGGACCCTCCCTCCGGATTTTGTTTTTTTTTTAAAAAAATTCCGCACGAGTTTTCGGCTTTTTAAACGGTTTTTTCCGGGTTTTTTCGACATTTCGGTTTTCCACCGGTCTTCCTGAACTTTTGAAACAAAAAAATTTTCCGAAATTTTTTTTGCTCGAAAAAATGTTTTTTTCCTTTCGCGAGAGTCACGTTTTTGCTTCCGCGAGAGGCACGGTTTTGCTTTCGCGAGAGTCATGGCCGTGCCTCTCGAAAACGAAAAAAAAACGCGTTTTCTGTTTTTTTCCTTCCGCGAGAGGCACGGTTTTGCTTCCGAGAGAGGCACGGTTGTGTTTTCATGAGAGTCACGGCCGTGCCTCTCAGAAACGAAAAAAAATACGTTTTCTGTTTTTTTCCTTCCGCGAGAGGCATGGTTTTGCTTCCGCGAGAGGTACGGTTGTGCTTTCACGAGAGGCATGGCCATGCCTCTCGGAAACGGAAAAAATGCGTTTTCTGTTTTTTTTCTTCCGCGAGAGGCATGGTTTTGCTTCTGCGAGAGGCACGGTTGTGCTTTCGCGAGAGGCACGGCCGTGCCTCCTCGGGAACGAAAAAAAAACGTGTTTTTTTTCCTTCCGCGAGATGTACGGTTTTGCTTCCGCGAGAGGCTCGCTTGTGATTTCGCGAGAGGCACGGGCATGCCTCTTTCAGAAAGGGAAAAAACCCGTGCTCCCGGTTCGGTTTTTTACGTCCGTTTTTTACGTGAAAAAAAGTTCGTCAAAATCTATCAACATGGGATCTAGTTTTGAAGATCTCGACGCGAGGAATCCAACGGTGAAAATGGTTCGAGATTTGGACGTACGGTTTAAGAGATAAAACGTTTTGAATAAACGAATCTACGAAAAAAGAGAAAACTCCCAGGTTGCGACAAGTGATGCACATAGAGTGATCTTTACAAGAAGTACTCCTTAACTAGTGATTTCGTCTATCACCAGCCGCTCGGAAAAAGAAATCCCTCAAAATAAAAACCGCTTGACAAATTTCCTACAAGAAAAAAGGCAGCTCGACAGATCATCATCATGGAGGTTCTTAAAAAATACAGAAATCATCATAATATGCAGGAGATTAACTTTATATTTCATTTGATTAGAAATGTAACTTCATGGTGTCATGGAACATGAAGAATCTATTGTCATAACTCCATAAAAATATCACTATAAAATTGTGAGGAATCAAAGTTTAAAATGTGGAGTTTCTACTAATCCATAATCAAATTGACTGTGTGAGTGATACTACTTGCATGTGAGGTCAACATAGTAGCATCCACTAAAAAAACCTGATTCCTTGGACCCGAGGCTTGGACATTCAAGCCCATTCTTGGACTAAAACCCTATTTATCTACTAGACGGAGCTGAGCCATCGAAATTCTCCTCCCGGCCGTCGGCTGCCAGAGCGGTAGACGAAGCAGAGGAAATCCACGGGCTCGCCGGCGAAGATCGAGGGTAGGAATTCTTTCCCCTAGTCGCCTTGCAAGAGGAGAAAGAAAAGTTTCACGGTAGATCGATCGGGACTCTAACCGTATCACATACTAATATCCTATCAGCAAAGAGTTCGTTCAGTGATCATGTCGGTGTGGTGTTCATGCGAGGAATGACACCAATTAATCAAGAAATTTCAACCGTGATTTTTAATATTCGACCAGGACCAGAATGACATGAAACAAATTTATTCGCATCACACAAATACACAATGCAGTGCACTGAAGATTCAAGTGATTAGATAAATGCATCCAGGCCGAGCAGGAGATTTTCTTTTGTAACCGCTAGAGCCACGGGGGAAGAAATGTTTTTTAGGCTAGAAAGAAATGTTGGTGCAACATATGTTTTTTTGGGGGAATACATATTTCTTTTTTGAGAAACATTTGCGAGACATATATTTTTTTGAGATATGTTTTTTCTGAGGAATTTGCGAGACATATGTGCTGGCATCTAAAAAAAGGTGATGGGTGTCGTGGGTGTACTTCCCTGTATGGGCTCGAATGGTGAAGAGGCGTTCATTGTTTCACTTTCACCTCACCTAGCAAGAACAGTCAGTCAGCACTGATCAGGCAAGAAGCAGACAGTAAACTAAGAATACTGAAAGAAGGTGGTCGCTCAGCCAAAGCCCTAGTTCAACCAGAACAGTAGGGAAAGCGGTAGAGGCCGCTCCGTAGCTTTGGTCGTCGCACTCTAATCCGTTTTAGAAGAAGCAGCTTTTCTATTGGATTGCTTGGCTATAAAGCCTATAAGTACGAACTCTGGGGAAGGATTCCGATCTACAGATGAAGCAGAAGCAGGCAAAATGGGTCAAAAAGTAGGTTCGATTCCCACCGGATGCACTGCCTCTTAAAGACAGAAACAGAGGAGGGAAAGAAGGTAGTATAGGGAACTTGCTTTTGGCAATTCAATAAAGATACTTGGCTGGATGGCGATGCTGTGTTTGCTCTCCCAAATCGAGATCAAAGTCTTGCTTGACAGCGTGAGGAACTTTGTATGCTCCGTACAAAGGGTCATAGGGAGCTTTTGGAGGTCAGGGAGAAGTGTGTGCGGCCACTGTTAAATACCATTGGGTGGGTTACTTTTTATTGGCGTTGAAAACATATCACATTATGGCAGGGCAACGTTTCACAATTTAATGAATCCTCCACTTATTTGATGGGATGGTTAAGAGATTACCTATGGTTAAACTCTTCACAACTTATCAATGGATATAATCCTTTTGGGATGAATAGTTTAGCTTTCGCTCAAAAAAAAAAACCCCTCACCCAGCTCTGTCCTCCACCGCAACGCCCGAGCAGGAAGAAAGAAGTGGCGCTGGCGACCTGAGCCCATCCCCGGCGGCGGCCACCGACGCTTCTTATTCCCTTCTCTTGATTCGATTCAGGCGAGTCCTCTCCCGATTTCATTTATCTTCTCTTCTCGCGGGACCAAACCCTAGCTATCTAGGTTTTCCTCCAAGACTAACTCGCTCCTACACTTTCCACCCGCCCCGCCTACTCGGCTTCTACGCTGACAGCCTCTTGGTCCTGCGAGAGTGGATAGTCGTCCCGTGCTTTGTCCCGATGCTGCCCCAGCCCCCGGAGCTCGCCACTGTTGTCCACCGCATGGCGAACCACAACTTTGAAGACCACAAGAATCTATGGACCATGGACTCCCGAAATGGTAGCATCTTCACCAGACGTCGTGAAGGAAGGAAACTAGCATATGAAGTGCAGTGCCCGCTTTGCTCTGAGAGAGGCATTGACGGCGTCCCACCACTCCCAAGCGCCCATGTGACGCATGGATAATTAAGCTACACTAATCCCCTGCTAAGTATGCCATGTCACCATTGTTACTGTCGCTAATCTCGCGTTGATTCAAATCCACAACAAATTCAATTTTAAAATAAAGTCAGAAAATAAAAGTTTTCAAATATTAAAACCAAAATGTTCTGGTTGTGACAAATAATCCCTAGGTAATATTAGTGGAGAAACCACACTTTTATAAAATGCTTAAATACTCCAAAATTAATAAAACAGTAGCAAAAACAATTATTTAAATACTTTTAAAATAATAAACAATTACAAACTATTTTATCGTAGGTGCCAAGTTAGTTGTGGTAGTGGCATAATTATTAATACTCCCTCCATTCTTTTTTATAAGACGTTTTGGACAGCTGACGTTGAACTGTTTTGGACGCTGTCTGAATTGTCTAAATGTCTTATAAAAGTGAACAGAGGGAGTACTATTTTAGGTATGACTTTTGTATTTTATATAAACTAAAATTTAATAAAATAGAAAAGAATAATAAATAAAAAAATAAAACCCAAAAACAAAACAAAAGAAAAGACCCCAGGCCACTGGCCCAACTGGCCAGATCGGTCCAGACCGCTCCCGTCCCACGTGGCCCAGCCGCCCCCCCCACTCCCCATAACCCCCATCGATAGGAAACCCTAATCCCCATCGCACACACTTCCCCCACTACCCCTCGTCAGCCCCCACCTCTCGATCCCATCTGGATCGGGGAGGGGTTCTAACCCGGCGCCCCGTCCGCCGCCGCCCGAAGGCCTCCCCGTCGCCGGACCTCCCCGCCAGCGCCACCCTTCGCCGCCTCCTCCGACTCGTCCTCGACGGCCGCAATCACGCCTCGCCGCCCACTCCCCTCCAACGCATGTGAGAACACCCCGCGCCCTCTCTCCCTGTCCCCGTCACCGCGGTCACCGCGACGAGCTCGCGCTCTACCGCGTCGCCGCACGCCATGGTGCCGTCCGCACCCTACGCGACGTTGGCGTCCCACAGCCACTGTCGCTCGCCCGCTGGCTGCCTTCGCCATTCACCGCGCCCCGCCTCCTCTGCCTCGCGCGCGCTCGCGCCCTGCGCGCCCTGGTCGCGCCCGGTTCGGGCCCCGCTTGTCCCGCTCGCGCCCGACCATTGCTCTGGCCGTGCGCCGCGCCCCCCTATTAGCCTCGTCACCGCCCCGCCTGGCTGCGAGCCCGCGCCCCCTATGCCGTCTACTCCCCGGCGTCCTCGAGCCCGCCCGCGACGTGGTCCACCTCGCCTCGCCGCAGCAGCAACTGTCGCAGCTCCGCACCGCCGTAGCCCGCCTATGCCTCGTCGTTGCCGAACCCGCATGCCCCGGCCATGCTATCACCTCGCCCATGTACGCACCGCGCCGGCGGCCGTCCTTGCCGGCCCCGTCCGCGGCCCCTGCCTGCTAGCCAGCGCCGCCCGCCCCTGCTGTGGCCGTTGCCGCGTGCTTGGGCGTGCGCCCAAGCAGGCTGGCGCCCAGCGCCCGCAGGCCCGGTTGGCCGCCCTAGGCCACTGACGTCGGGGCCCCACGCCCCAAAAAAAAGGATTAAAATAAATAAACAAATAATTAACTTAATTAATGCTGTTTAATTAACCTAATCACTTAGTTAAGCTAATTAACTTTGTTTAGTTAATCTGTGACAATGACAACCGGGACCCACACGTCAGTTGACCCAGTCAAACGCACTGTTGACTGCTGACATCATGATGATGTCATGCTGATGCAGTAAACATGTTTTTATTTAAATTAAATCGGTTAATTCCAAAAATGAATTAAAACTTTGAAAATTAATATAAAATAATCAGTAACTTGGATGAAAATACTTTGTACATGAAAGTTGCTTAGAAAAACAAGACAAATATGGATACACATGCCGTTCGTCTGCCACACGTCCCTAGCATAGCGAACATGCAGCCGCCCCCCTTCGGTTTGTTTGTCTGAAAATACCAAACTTCGGGAAAACATTCCCGGATGTTTCCCCCCTTCACCAGTATCGCCTAGTACCGTGTTAGGGCATACCTAGCATCGCTTATTGTCATGCCATGCATCGTCATGCATCTGTTCGCATTGTATTCATTGTTTCTTCCCCCTCTTCTCTCCGGTAGACTTCGAGACTGACGCCACTGGTGCCCCGATCGACTACGGTGTTGACGACCCCTCCTTCTCGACCGAGCTTCCAGGCAAGCAAACCCCCCTTGATCATCCCGATATCACCTACTCTTTCCCTGTACTGCTTGCATTAGAGTAGTGTAGCTATTACTGCTTATCGTTTGATCCTATTCTGTTGCATAGCCTGTCCTTGTTGCTACTGTTGTTACCTTTACCTGCAATCCTAAATGCTTAGTATAGGATGCTAATACTTCATCAGAGGCCCTACATTCTTGTCTGTCGGCCATGCTATACTATCGGGCCGTGATCACTCGGGGGGTGATCACGGGTATATACATACATACATACATACATACATACATACATACATACATACTATACTTGATACATGATGTGACTAAAGTCGGGTCGGCTCATTGAGTACCCGAGAGTGATTCACAGACTGGGGGCTGAAAGGACATGTTTCCCGATGGCCCTCTGAGTGGATCTTTGTGGCGGAGCGACAGGGCAGGTTGTGACCACCTAGGAGACAGGTGGGCTTGGTCCTGGTCGACGTCCGCGGTTATTTCATAATAACACGCTTAACGAGATTGGGTATTTGATCTGAGTTGGTTGTTGGCCTTGTACGCACTAACCGCCACGTGGGACAAGATATGGGCAACCGATGTTGTAGTATCAGCCGAAGCTCTTCAGACGTCAGCGACTGAGCGGCGCGTGCCGGATTGGACTAGAATGCCTTCGCTTGTATTAGGGGGCTAGGTCTGCTTCCGGCCGCCCGCGCAATGTGCAGGATGATGTCACTTGAACTACGTCGGTATTTTCCCAAAGAGGAAGGGATGATGCAGCACAACAACGGTAGGTATTTCCCTCAGTGATGAGACCAAGGTTATCGAACCAGTAGGAGAACCAAGCAACACTATGTAAACGGTACCTGCACACAAAGAACAAATATTTGCAACCCGACGTGTTAAAGGGGTTGTCAATCCCTTTCGGGTAACGGTGCCAGAAATTGTCACGTGGACGGAAGACTAAATGTAATAGATTGGATAAATAGATCTCGATAAAACGCGAATAAAATAAAGTGCAGCAAGGTATTTTTGGGGTTTTGGAAATATAGATATGAAAATAAAAGATGCAAATAAATAAAAAGGCAAATAGCAATATATATCTGAATGTATATGATGGGAAAATAGACCCGGGGCTGTAGATTTCACTAGTGGCTTCTCTCGAGAAAATAGCATACGGTGGGTAAACAAATTACTGTTGGGCAATTGATAGAACTTCAAATAATTATGACGATATCCAGGCAATGATCATTATATAGGCATCACGTCCAAGATTAGTAGACCGACTCCTGCCTGCATCTACTACTATTACTCCACACATCGACCGCTATCCAGCATGCATCTAGTGTATTAAGTTCATGGAGAAACAGAGTAATGCAATAAGAATGATGACATGATGTAGACAAGATCTATTCATGTAGGAATAGACCCCATCTTGTTATCCTTAATGGCAGCGATACATACGTGTCATTTCCCCTTCTGTCACTGGGATTGAGCACCGTAAGATCGAACCCATCACAAAGCACCTCTTCCCATGGCAAGAAAAATCGATCTAGTCGTCCTAACTAAACCAAAGATTCGAAGAAGAAATACGAGACTATAAGTAATCATGCATATAAGAGATCAAAGAGACTCAAATAACTTTCATGGATAAAAAGATAGATCTGATCATAAACTCAAAGTTCATCGGATCCCAACAAACACACCGCAAAAAGAGTTACATCAAATAGATCTCCAAGAGACCATTGTATTGAGAATCAAAAGAGAGAGAGGAAGCCATCTAGCTACTAACTACGGACCCGTAGGTCTACAATGAACTACTCACGCATCATCGGAGAGGCACCAATGAGGATGATGAACCCCTCTGTGATGGTGTCTAGATTGGATCTGTGGTTTCTGGAACTTGCGGCGGCTGGAATTGTGTTTCGTCGACTCCCCTAGGGTTTTTGGATTTCCAGGGTATTTATAGAGCAAAGAGGCGGTGCGGGAGGCGGCCGAGGTGGGCACAAGCCACCTGGGCGCGCCTGGGCCCCCAGGCACGCCCTGGTGGGTTGTGCTCCCCTTGGAGCCCCCCCTCTGGTACTTCTTTGGTCCAACAGGTGTCTTCTGGTCCAGAAAAAATCTCCAAAAAGCTTCGCTGCATTTGGACTCCGTTTGGTATTTATTTTCTGTGAAGTAAAAAACAAGCAAAAAATAGCAACTGGCACTGGGCACTATGTCAATAGGTTAGTCCCAAAAATGATATAAAGTTGCTATAAAATGATTGTAAAACATCCAAGAATGATAATATAACAGCATGGAACAATCAAAAATTATAGATACGTTGGAGACGTATCACATGAGTGCAAAGGGCGATGGGCCCAAGACCCCGCGCACTTAGGATTCAGACCGGCGTGTTGACCTCTCTGTTGGGCCTAGGTAGGGTTGCGATGTGTTGATCTTCCGAGGACAGACATGACCCAGGAAAGTGTGCCCGGCCAGAGGGATCGAGCGTGTCAGGTAATGTGGTGCACCCCTACAGGGAAGATTGATCTATTCGAATAGCCGTGTCCATGGTAACAGGACGACCTGGAGTTGTATTCCGACCTCATGAAAACTAGAACCGGATACTTAATAAAACACACCCTTTCAAGTGCCAGATACAACCCGGTGATCGCTCTCTCACAGGGTGACGAGGAGAGGATCGTCGGGTAGGATTATGCTATATGTTGATACTTGGTTAACTTACCAGCTCCTCCCTTCTACATGCTTCAAGATGGAGGCTGCTAGAAGCGTAGTCCTCGATAGGACTAGCTTCTCCCCCCTCTTATTCTGGTATTCTGCAGTCCAGTCCATAGACACTACCCATTTCATTGATACCGATGCATATGTAGTGTAGATCCCTGCTTGCGAGTACTTTGGATGAGTACTCACGGTTGCTTTGCTCCCTCTTTTCCCGCTTTTCCCTTCTTCTCGGATGCCGCAACCAGATGGTGGAGCCCTGGAGCCAGATGCCACCGTCGACGATGACTCCTACTACGCCGAGGGTGCGTACTACTACGTGCAGGCCGCCGGCTACCAGGAGTAGTTTAGGAGGATCCCAGGCAGGAGGCCTGCGCCTCTTCGATCTGTATCCCTGTTTGTGCTAGCCATCTTATGGCACCTTGTTTAACTTATGTCTGTACTCAGATATTGTTGCTTCCGCTGACTCGTTTATGATCGAGCTTATGTATTCGAGCCCTTGAGGCCCCTGGCTTTTAATATGAAGCTTGTATGACTTCAATTTGTGTCTAGAGTTGTGTTATGATATCTTCCCATGAGTCCCTGATCTTGATCACACACGTTTGCGTGTATGATTAGTGTACGATTGAATCGGGGGCGTCACAAGTTGGTATCAGAGCCGACTGGCATTAGGAATCCCTCTTTCCTACTCCTTGGCCGAAGTCGAGTCTAGTCATTGAAAAGCTTTTACTAACATGGCTGTGTGGCTTACGGGCCCACATCGCCATTGGGTGGTATTAGGATCTTTTACTCCTTGATCTTTACTCTGGGAATCTGATCTCTCTTCTCTTCGGGTTAAATGATTTTTGCTAACTTGAACTCTAGGTTCTCGTAATTACTTCCTCCTGGAGAGCCCCTCACCCCAGATGATTGCTTGGTGCACCGAAGGATTCCGAAGATACTCTCCGATGTTCTCTCGAGACTTTGTGCCCACTGCTTTTGCAATTCCCTACCACCGAAATATCCCTATGGATAAATACATACACCTGTCATTCTTACTTTTATCCCCAGTTGATCTTGTTATTATAAGATACCCCAAAATTCTCTCTGTTGTTCCGAGAATACCATGTGCCTACTGCCTTGCATTTCTTTGCCACCTGAATACCCTCTACGGATAATTCCTCGCACTTATCGAGTATCCGTTCTTCCCCCATTGTTCATATGATTCACAAGATACATTGAAATGCTATTCGATTTTTTGAAAATCCTCAGCAGCCTATTGCTCCTGAATTCCTTGCCTTCCAGCACTATGGTTAATTCCATATTTCTAGCAATCTCCATTGACATCCTTTGTCACTATCATTTCGAGTCCCTTGATTCAATATTTTGCTAATGCTCGCAATCCTCAATCAGATCCTAGAATTCATCCTTCCGGCTCAGACGTCATTTTAAACATGAGCTGGATCTCGACCAATCAAATTGCCATCGATTATTCCCCTAAGCCTACTTGACTTATCCATCCTTAATCGGAGCCATTGCTCATGATCCCTTAATTTGGAAATCTTAATTCCTTTGCCTTTGAGCTTTCAATTAGTCAGTTGTTTATATAATCCAAAGCCTTTCCTTTGTTTCGTCCTTTGATCGTGTGCCGATGCTCACATCAGCCCAGTTATGGACCGTCAGATCCTTTGTTGAATTATCATCCGACAGTGTCCTTCATATACAAAAACCTCAAGAAGTTCTTTCTCTGATACATAATGCCATTGGTAAATACTCTTCTCTGATTTGGCCAACCATGCTCTGCTTTTGAGCTGGTGATAATTACTCTCGAAGCTTGTGGTATGTGTTTCTAAGATGCTCCGATGGGTTGAACCTATGCCTTCCTTAATCTGTGTGAACCCGAACGTTTTCCATGGTTCATACTCTGGTAATTCACCAGGTAGGTCTTCGCACTCAAATCATTTTTAATAGAGCAGTGAATGAATGGTAATGCATTCGAGAAGTGGTAATGCAAATGATGTAGATCTTATCATGGAAGCTTCTGGTAACAATAATTATTCCCTTGGTATAATTTGATCCTGTATCCGTGATTTGGTCTTTTGCAATCGTGGTTCTGACCATATTGTTCTTCTTTGATCCCATTTCTCGGACGATGGTATCTCCATAATATCACTGAACCAGGTGGCTTGCTATGTGTCTTCATCAAGTATTAATTCTCATTGATTCCATTTTTCCTGGGTCTGAGTTGTTCAGTCACTCTGGGACACCCATAACTAAATCAAGTCCACACCGCGATTAAACAACTCTTAGTAATCTTCTTTACTTATGACTTTGTACCCGATCACGTCATTCCTAGCCTGCTTAGCTATATCATTATCGTGTTGGTGTTAACTGTGGTACTGGTCCTTATTCCCGGAGCACAACTTTCGATGATGAGCTAAGCTTACGTTGATCTTCCTCGTCTTATCATTTCACCTCGAACAACAAGCTTGATTCTGAGTTGGTGTCATATCCGTGGGTACAATAATCTTTCGCTGCATCAGTCCTTTTGTTTGATGCAGTCGCTGTTCGATTGCTTCTTTGTGGAGCCTCTCGACAAAATTTATCGTAATCATCATCAATGTTTTGACTCCTTCTAAGATATCAATCGAATTCATGATGATAAGTGCCATCCTCGTCCCTTGGTAATTTGTGTTACCATCGATAACATACTTACCTTCCTTTCATCACAGACTTGTTCATGTTATGGATGCAACTTGCTATCCAGCTTGTATGATGTTCTACCTTGAAGTATTACTGTCTTTTATGTCACGGATGTTGTGAGGATTGCTCCACCTCTTAAGAATTCTTGGTATAGTGATACTTCTCACCATCACCATTCCTTAGTGGTCCCCATATTGTTTCTAATCGAAATACCAACAAGTGAATGGTGTTGCTTGGATTCTGTACCTCTAGCCACCCTATTGCTTTGAAGTTAATGTTCGACAGTTCATTCTTAGACTATTGGTTATTGAATCACCATTCTAACATTGATCGTGCTACCTAAGCCCATGTTTCGGGCACACCTTTCAACCAATGTTTAATTGTGTATGTTTTCCTCGAGCATACATAGTTATATCATTTGATCTGACAAATGTTATCTACTTGTTCACATAGTTGTGGAAATCCATCTTTTGGGAAATGTCGATGGATTGTTGCTGAGTCCATCAGCCACCTCCTCATCCCCTCCTTGGTTTAATGATGAACTCTTGTTTTGGAACTCACTTCCATAGTTCATTTCCGGAGAATCTTATAATGTCATCTCGTCAATTTGTGTTGCACCTTTTCTTCTCAGGCATCCTGAGTCTGAGGTATCCTAACACCGATCAGATCTGAACTCAGTCAGATATGATGGTTGGGACATTTTCCAAGAGTCATAACATTGGTCTTTATATAATCCAGTAAGGTGATGTCCTGCCTAGCACACCTGGCCGGAGGACCTATTGTTATAGTTTTCTTTTGGCAAGGTAAGCCATTCTTCCACGGGGAAATTGTAACACTTATTCTATAAGTTGTTCCTGATGGACCCTTTGTGTATCCAAAGTCCGATCTTTACCCAATGACCATGTCAATGCTATCTCGAAGCATGTCTGTGGTACTCCGTTCATCAACCAGAACATTGGAAGCACTATGCTAAATGTTTCTTGATCAACTATCCAAACACCATTGTATGGGTAATGTCATGAAATTCCTCTTCCCTTACCTAAATGGTTTTCTACTTTCTATCATGTCATGGATATCATGCTCTGCTTGTCCTTGGGAAGGATATACCCCTGAAATATGTGTTTAAACACATTTTCCTTTCCATTGTTCTGTTTAATCTGATGATCACATTTTCCTTTCCATTGTTTTGATTAACCTCTCTTGTGATCTATATGATCTAAGCAGTAATATTCTTCTGCTTATGTAAACACCTTGGTGTAGAACCGTGTCAGTAAGACCCTGTTGCTTTTGTTGATGGCATTCCGGTAACCACCGATGGACGAGAACTTTGCCTATTGGTCTGCCTCGTTCAACGAGCTAGAAAATGGTTCTCTTTGTCCCTCGCCCTTGGTACCGACGATGTTGCCGACATAACTGACAGGCTATACTTTGACATGCCTTGCTATCATGACCGTGCAAGATGTCCGCGCCTTTCCTGCTTTTAACCCACATGGTGGGCCCATAACCCACAGTTCCACAGGATCGAAACCTGACTCTCCTGTACACCCCTGTTTCTAAATTCATTCCTCACACGTGGCTTCGTATTTAATTCACGAGCCACCTTCCTAGTGATTTATTCTGGTATCAGACGCTATACTTATTCTCGTTGCTCTGGACCCCTTTCACACTTTGTTTCAGACATCGAACGATTGCCTGCCCGCTCGAAACTTCCCATGATACCTCCTTGCTTTGCTCTCAATATTTTCTTAAGTTTCAATTCGAGAGTTACTTTCCGCCACCTTCCCCGATGTTATCTACCAGATAGTCAACCTTGCAGAGGTCCATTCTCCCGGAATAACCCCCCCTTTATTATTTCGTAAGTACGATGGAGTTCCCAAAGAAAGGATGACAACTTCATCATGATGGCCTGAAACAGAGCAATGAAGATGTCAATGTAATGGACCGACCTCTTCGAGAAGAGCAACCAAGACCGAGAAGACCCGTTAGACTTTCGTAACCAGAACTTTCCCCCTTACTCCATTTCTTAAATCTTGGGACGTGATTTCTTATAGCGGAGGAGAATTGTAACGCCCAGATAATTAAGCTACAGTAATCCCCTGCTAAGTATGCCATGTCACCAATGTTACTGTCGCTAATCTCGCGTTGATTCAAATCGAGTCCAAATTCAATTTTAAAATAAAGTCAGACAATAAAAGTTTTCAAATATTAAAACCAAAATGTTCTGGTTGTGACAAATAATCCCTAGGTAATATTGGTGGAGAAACCACACTTTTATAAAATGTTTAAATACTCCAAAATTAATAAAACAGTAGCAAAAACAATTATTTAAATGCTTTTAAAATAATAAACAATTACAAACTATTTTATCATAGGTGCCAAGTTAGTTGTGGTAGTGGCATAATTATTAATACTATTTTAGGTATGACTTTTGTATTTTATATAAACTAAAATTTAATAAAAAAAAAGAATAATAAATAAAAAAAGAAAAGCCAAAAACAAAACAAAAGAAAAGACCCCCAGGCCACTGGCCCAACTGGCCAGGTCGGTCCAGACCGCCCCTGGCACACGTGGCCCAGCCGCCCACCTCACTCCCCATAACCCCCACCGACAGGAAACCCTAACCCCCATCGCACCCACTTCCCCACTCCCCCTCGTCAGCCCCCCACCTCTTGATCCCATCTAGATCGGGGAGCGGTTGGAACCCGGCGCCCCGTCCGTCGCCGCCCGAAGGCCTCCCCGTCGCCGGACCTCCCCGCCGGCGCCACCCTTCGCCGCCTCCTCCGACTCGTCCTCAACGGCCGCCATCACGCCTCGCCGCCCACTCCCCTCCAACGCACGTGAGAACACCCCGCGCCCTCTCTCCCTGTCCCTGCCACCGCGGTCACCGCAACGAGCTCGCGCTCTACCGCGTCGCCACATGCCACGGCGCTGTCCGCACCCCCCACGACGTTGGCCTCCCGCAGCCCCTGCTGCTCGCTTGCTGGCTGCCTTCGCCGTTCGCCGCGCCCCGCCTCCTCTGCCTTGCGCGCGTTCGCGCCCTGGCCACGCCTGGTTCAGGCCCCGCTTGTCCCGCTCGCGCCTGACCATAGCTCTGGCCGCGCGCCGCGCCCCCTTGTTAGGCTCGTCACCGCCCCGCCTGGCTGCGAGCCCGCACCCCCTGCGTCGTCTGCTTCCCGGCGTACCCGAGCCCGCCCGCGACGTGCTCCGCCTCGCCTCGCTACAGCAGCAACTGTCGCTGCTCCGCACTGCCATCGCCCGCCTGTGCGTTGCCGTTGCCGAACCCGCACGCCCCGGCCATGCTCGCGCCTCGCCCACGTACGCACCGCGCCGGCGGCTGTCCTCGCCGGCCCCACCCGCGGCCCCTGCCCGCCGGCCAGCGCCGCCCACCCTTGTTGTGGCGCTGCCGCGTCCCTGGGCGTGCACCCAAGCGGGCTGGCGCCCAGCGCCCGCACCCGTTTGCCCGCAGGCCCGGTTGGCCGCCCTGGGCCACTGACATCAGGGCCCCACGCCCTAGAAAAAAAGGATTAAAAAATAGGAAAATAATTAGTTAACTTAATTAAGTTAATTAATTCTGTTTAATTTACCTAATCACTTAGTTAAGCTAATTAACAATGTTTAGTTAATCTGTGACAATGACAACCGGGACCCACACGTCAGTTGACCCAGTCAAACGCACTGTTGACTGCTGACATCATGCTGATGAAGTAAACCTGTTTTTATTTAAATTAAATCTGTTAATTCCAAAAATAAATTAAAAACTTTGAAAATTAATATAAAATAATCCGTAACTCAGATGAAACTACTTTGTACATGAAAGTTGCTCAGAAAAACGAGACGAATATGGATACATATTCGGTTCGTCTGCCACACGTCCCTAGCATAGCGAACATGCAACCGTCCCCCTTCGGTTCATCTGTCTGAAAATACCAAACTTTGGGAAAACATTCCTAGATGTTTTTCCCCTTCACCAGTATCGCCTAGTACCGCATAAGGGCATACCTAGCACCGCTTATTGTCATATCATGCATCGTCATGCATCTGTTTGCATTGTATTCATTGTTTCTTCCTCCTCTTCTCTCCGGTAGACTTCGAGACTGACGCCACTGCTGCCCCGATCGACTACGGTGTTGACGACCCCTCCTTCTCATTGGTACGGCGTGGTGATATACAAACGGTTTTTAACCCCTTTCCGCGATGGGGTTTGGAACCGTCGCCAAGTGAGTGACTGTGATAGGGGGGTCCTTCCCACACGACCCAGAAACCGTCGGGGATAGGGAGCCTTGATGCATACAGTTGTCCCTATAAAACTGTTTCTGATATCTCGAATATCCCAAACGCTTCATCCTTGCTACTCGTTTGTGCTCGCATTGCTATCGCAGTCGGAGTTCTGTGGTTTTACCTAAAACCAGGCACATTCCGGGCACGGGAGTTTTCCAGGCACATACCAAACTGGCTCTACATTTACGATGCCTGGCACATCACAAACAGTTCATGATTGTAAACCGTGTATGATAGGTCGACAATCACACACATTTAGTTTTCCTGCCTCGTTTGTGATATTGTCTGATATCACACATGCTTTGCAAACGGCAACTATGTGCATGGTTACACACGTTTCCTCTCCGTGAACCGTGTCGGATTATGATGTATATCACACACGCTGTGCTTTATAGACTGTATGCGCCATAATGACCTGCAGACCGTAATTTCACCCTAATTTATTGCTGCTATTTAAAATTGTAGCTAAGTTGAACTTGAAAGTAGGCTATAGCTTTATTCATATCCATCAGGTTCAAACAACCAATGCATTATTCGATTCACAGGTACATATGTTCAAGAATTACATAAGCACCAAATAAAGAATGATGAACTAGGGTTCTATAATTGTACTATTACAGATGGTAAAGAAAGAGGCGACAAACATTCTAGTTGCTGAAAAAGGTGAAGCGGAATGGCCCTATTGTGCTCTCCTGGATGCAGAAGGCACGCATGACTCTAGTCCAACCCCTTGTGATGGCCGGCCGCCAATCATGTAGTTTGAGAGGTAATCTTGAGTAAACTGCTTCAGGATCCACTGCAAAGGAAAAAGATTCAGACATTGTCATCTAACACAACTCATTACGGGCAGTAAAAAGAAGGCTACAGAGTTCTTACTTACCATCCTGCAGTTCACTATTCTGTTGCATAAAGTGTAAACAAATAGTTCGATTGACATCTTTTGACCCATTTTAATAACAATCTTTATCAGTTTCCTCACTTGATGCTGGTTCATGAATATCTCATTGCCCCATACGCAGAAAGGGTCGAAGTGTGGATCTTTGGCAATGACATATGTACCTAAAAGCACCAAGTTAATATTAGAAGCTAAACAACAATTGCAAAATGATGTAGTACGACACTTCCTCCATCCCATTATATAATATTTTATTACATGTATATCTAGACATCATCAGAATATTAAGGTAACACTCTTCCTTGTTGCTATGTAGCCTGGGATTGCATATTTAGTCATTCAGTACAATGCATGCTGCTATGTAGCCTCAGATATATTAAATATGGCCCTAGTTAACCTACTGATAAATGGGTTACAAATATATTCAGTGAAATGTCAGATTCGACGATTAATTCTTTATCAGCCCCCAGGCTATATGGTACCAGCTACCTATATCTTGAACAGTGAGTACATATAAGCAATGTGATGAAACTAACCTCGATGGAAAACATCACTGTTCTTAATATTGTCCTGTATGAGTACATATAAAGGCATATTAAGCACAACAGGCTAAACATCAACCAAATATATCCATGGTAGATGACATAATCTACAAATAATAGCTTCAGTGTGCAGGTTTAAGCATGCTAGTTAAGCAAAACAAGAAGTGGAAAGGTGTGTTAACTGCATCAGGCATAACATTTAAAAACAAGGAAATAGTCATTCAAACTGGTATTGTGCAGGTCTAAAGTACACTAGTTATTGTTAAAAAAACGAAAAGGCATGTTAACTGCAACATCCTTAACAAGAACCAAATATCGTAATTCATAGTGGTATTGTTGAAACTATTATTGACGAAATTGAACTGCACGGCAAATAGTTGCACATATAGAGCATCACATTGTGAAGAACTGAAATAAACAAGGCATAAGGCCATCTCTAGCCGATCCTTTAAAAGTTAACGGACTAAAACCCTTAGTGGATATATATATATACTCCAGCAATTTTTGGCCGTTTCTAGTCGATCCCCTAAACTTAACGTTGTAAACTTCAATTTGATCAAGTTCAAAGCTGGTTCAACTGAAAGTAGCACGCATTCAAAGATAAACATAGATAGTTTTGCATAACCGAACATAAAACATAAATTTAAACTAAACTAAACTACTTTCGGTCGAAGTGGAGGTTGAGCCAATCCTTCCTCGTCAGGTACGGTGTGCCGCGAGCCGGGTCCGGGCCGGTGCCGTCGTCGGGTTCGTTGGGGAAGACACTCCTCCACTCGTCGATGTCGATCTCCTTGTCCTCGCTGCCCACCTTGATGCCCTCCGCGCCGTCGTCCTCGCCGCCTTCAACCTCGTCATCGAAGGAGAGCACGATAACCTCGCCGCCCTCCGCACAGACAAAGATCACCCGCTCCGCCTCCACGAGCTCCGGGTGCTGCTGGCGGAGCTCTTGCATGTAGGCCTCGTCGGCAGCCTCGGCCTCGAGGCGCTCCCATGCCTCGCGGTCCTCCCGCGCCATAGCCGAGCTCACCACCCCTGGCTCCAGTGGAACGATGTCGACTGGATGTGTGCCAAAGGGGAAATTGAGCCTAGTCGCCGCGCCGTTGTAGCGGACCTGCCAGCGGTCGTACTCCATGGCCGCGAGCTCGGCTGTGTGGAAGCTACCGAGCCACCGGCGGGTGTGGGTCTCCCGATCCGTAATCTCGGCGACCCATGTCCCCCACCACCGCTGCCGGACCCCGAGGTAGGACCTCGTCGGCGGCCGGGCCCGAGGGAGGACGGGGAAGTCCTCGAACCGGCGTAGGGGCGCGACGGCTGGCGGATCGGGCGACCGGTGATGGCGGATCAATAAAGAGCCCGCGGAGAACGACGGGGACACCTCGGCGGTCACCTCACCGGCGTTGGGCAAAGAGGCCGCGATAAACCTCTTTTGGGCCATTGGCTCCTCGAGCTCCCCGGCACACAGGTAGTGGTTGAGGATGGAGGCGGCGGCGGCGGCGACCTACCAATTGTTTCGAGCGAGGGAGGGGTGGTGTGTGTCTGTGTGAGCGGAGGTTTTGGGGAGTGTGTGGTGTGTGTGGAGTGGGGCAAGGTGGTGTTTGAGGAAATACCGCGGCAACTAAAATTTTTACTAGGCGGGAGTAAAATGCCGGGCTACTGAAAATTTGGATCAAGGGCGAGCAGATATTTTTGAGATTGCAAGGGATGTAGAGGCGGGAGTAACAAGGCGGGGCTACTGAAAATTTGAATAAAGGGCGAGCAGATATTTTTGAGATTGCGAGGGATGCAGAGGCGAGAGTAAAATGCTGGGGCTACTGAAAATTTGAATCAAGGGATTGAAGCAGAGCGGGAGTAACAGACATCGCACACGGTCCGCACATACTAATCGTGTGCTATCAAACATTAAAACCTTCCAGGCGGTAGATATTTTTGAGATTACGAGGCAGTAGATATTTTCGAGAGCGGGAGGCAAGCCTCGTGAAGCCCAATCTACTGTGCTGATGTGAGTGACTGCAGGGGAACGGGCGTGGCACACGGGTAGTCTGACCGAACCGTGTGTGTTGCGTACCCAATCGCAGACGGTTTCTACATCGAACTCGTGTGCTGTTTATAAATTTGGCAAAAAGAATAACACGGGAGAGGGTCAGAACATGAACACACTTGCATGTGGATCAAATATATGTATGAAAAGAGTGGTTTGAAGTTTGAATACCCAATGCACAACTTTGATGTGGCACCTGTCGCACAAAAGCACAGTATTGCTAGTCAGCCACCCCCTACGAACCCCACTTCGTGTCGGCGGTAAGGGAATCCTAGCTACGAATGCATGCCCCCAAATAGCTAGGTCTGAAATCTCACCCTACCGTAACACAAAACCTATAGGAGTCCATCATATATATGGTCAAACTTCCCCTTTTGCTTCCCGACAAAGGTGGACCGTGTGCCGACCCACAAATGTGTGCTTGTGGCACGAGATGGGTGAGACCACATACGAACCACCTGTGGGTGGCCCTACTATATGTATGAAAAGGGTGTGGTGTGATATTTAACTACCATTCACAACTATGATGTGGCACATGTGCCTCACAAATTAACCGGACTTCCCTGACCCCACGGAGGTTGCAGGTAGTGTGAAGTAGCCCCCCCCACACACACGTCGGGGGGAGGGCATCTCACTAAGACGTACTGTAACACGGACCAAGCAAAATCCAACTTGGTCGTACAACCTCTCCCGCTCGTTGTTGGTCAAAGTGATGGACGTCCACACTGCCCCGCAAAATGGGCTAGCTTGTCGCCGATAACCTCGTGAGGGAGTACTATATGAAGACAAACCCACTCTGTGCATGTGGCCCAAGTATGTATATATGGAAGTGGTGTGTGTGGTGTTTGAATACCCAATGCGCAGATTTGATGTGGCACCATGCTTTGGAACCGTAAAATCCCCACACTAAGCGAGGGTTCACGACGCGTAGCATGCACTCAAACTTAATTAGGCTTGGAATGATTGACCTACTATACGGTAACTCGAAGCAAAGAAGAAGAATCCACCCTGGTAACCTTTCTCGTCGTTGGTCGAAATGATGGACGTCCACGCGGGCCCACGAATATATATAGGCTTGCCGCCCATAACCAAGCGAGTGAGAGTGTGTCCAAAGACAACCATTGCATGCGTGTGTCCCGAACATATTTATGGAGGTGTGTGATGCATGCATATGTGTTGAATACCCGTCCCAATGCACAATATTGATGTGGTGCATGCGTTGAAAATCGCAGAGGTCCCCACACAGAGCAAGAGGTTCATGACATGTCGTGTGCTCGCCCCCCCTTCGATCCAGCGGGATGGATTCATGTGTACACATGCGCTATTATATATATGTAATCTCACATCATGATCTATATCGTGAGACAAACAAAAAATTAAGCCCCCTCCTAAGTCAAATTAATTAACCTCTCTCGCTGTCGGTGAAAGTGATGGACCAAGCGGGCCGACAGATGGAAGCATCGCCGATAACCGCGTGAGTGAGTGCCATAGGACAACAACCATCGCTTGCATGTGTGCCAGAACATATATGTGGAGAGGTGTGTGGTTGTGATGTTTTGAATACCTAATGCACAATTTTGATGTGGCATTTGCCTCAAAAACCGTAAAGTCCCCACACAGAGTGAGGTTCATGTGACACCTAGTATATATATGCTGGTCACCTCCCCTTCGACACGTACTATACACCTAGTAACACATCCCTAAAAGAATTAATCCTCCTTGTTCGTCAAACGTGCCTCTCTCTCGTTGGGTCAAAGTGATGGACGACGAACTCACGGGCCCACAGAAAGCGAAGCGTACGTCACACGCGAGTGAGCATCCTATATAGGACTACGTACCATCATCTGCATGTGGCCCAAAGAGGCGTTTGTGTGATGTTTGAATACGCAATGCACAACTTTGATGCGGCACCACATATATAGATAACCAAAAAGTCCCCACAGAGAGCGAGGTTCATGATGCGTGGTATGTGCTATATGTACGCCCCCATTCGACGCGTGGTATATATGTACTTCTACTGTATAGCACAAACCAAAAAAGAATCATTCCTTGATGGTCAAATTAACCTCTCTCTCATTGGGTCAAAGTGATAGAGGACAACCTCGCATGCCCACAGATGGAAGCGCCACACGCGAGTGAGTTCCTATAGGGCAACCACCGCCTGCATGGTATTGCATGATGTTTGAATACCAATGTACAAATTTGATGTGGCACCTGCCTCGGGAACCGAAAAGTCCCCACATGGAGCGAGGTTATGACGTACGCATATATATAGAGTATTCATGTTGCCCCCTCTTTGACATGTACATACTCCTACCGTGCATATACGTAACACAAACCAAAAAAGAACCATCCTTGTTGGTCAAATTAACTTCTCTCTCGTTGCACGTTCAACTGATCAACGATGACCTCGCGGTCCCACAGAGAGAGTCACACGCAAGTGAGTGTCATAGGACAAAACCACAGCGTGCATGTGCCCATGTGTTATGTGATGTTTGAATACCCAATGGACAACTTTGATGTGGCACGTACATGCTTTGCAAACCGGAAATGCACTACACCACGATGTGTAGCCCCCTCACTTCAAGCCGGTGGGAGGGACTCATGTGTACGCACGTGCCCGAACTTTGATATGGAATCTCACTATGATCCACACCACACACGTGCCAAGATGAATCCACCTTTTGGTCAAATGCCTCTCGTTGTCGGTGGAAATTGAAAACCTTTGCGGGCTAACGAATGGGCACGTCGCTGATAACCGCACGAGGGAGAGTGTCTGAGAGGACCACCAATGCATGCATGTGGCCCGAACATGTATGCATGAAAGGGTTGTGTAATGCTTTAAATAACCAGTTCACGACTTTGATGTTGCATATATGACTCACAAAATGATCAATAATCCCACACGGAGGCTCACGACTCGTAGTGTACTGCCGGACCCCTCCCCCCACCCCCCACACACACAGACACACACATCCCGCACCACCACAGCCGCTCTGAGGCATGTCAAACTTTTTCTGCAGTGAACATGTGACCAAAGGAGTGTCGTGTTAAAATTATAAAAAAAACAGACATCATTCGACCGTTTTTATACATTGATTGATTTTCCAGGGATTTAATGTGCAAAAATCAAATTTGAGCTACATGTGCACAAAAATGAATTGCAAAATCATATGTGTGTCCCTAGGTGCATGTTTCCCCATGCAAGAGATTTGAAAACATTGAGAATATAGATTTTTAAAATTCAGTAAATCCAAAACTTAGTTGAAATTCATGAAACTTATCGTGGTGTCATATATGGACACCAGTAGACTGTGATATTGTATTTTTTCGTCAAATATGAGACACATTTTGATATAATCTTATTACAAATAGGAGATTGTTAATAACTGGCAACCAATATTTCATACGGATTATTTATTCGGACCGTGTGCATTAGACCATGCCATGCTTCGGTTAAGCAGTAAAGCGGCAGAATAAATCATCAAAAAATAAAAAAATATACGTGCTGCCACACGCCTCATGTGCCGTGCGAGCAGGCGTGAGTTGACGGGACGCATGCGAGCAGTCCGCCGCGCAGGCAGACCGGGAGGCGTGCGTGCAGGTGTGTGAATTGACGGGAGGTGTTTTCCCCGCGTAGTGTCACCGGGAGGCGTGCGAGTAGCTGTGTGAAATGATTGTAGGAATGCCAGAAGTACACCGCGCAGGCTCACCGGGAGGCGAGACAGCCTTTGACCGCCGCCCGCCTCGCTCCCACTAGTTCGTATTAATTGCGCACCCGAGCCGCCGGCCATAATAGGCGGCCGCACCCCCGGTCCACAGTGGTCACCATCGTCTGGACTCTGGAGTATATGAGGATGCCGCCGAAGCGCACCATCGGAGGGAGTGGCGACGCCGGGGCTGGTGAAGCACCCGCGCAACGCGTGAAGCTGGGCACAAAGATTGCCGTCGCCGCCGACGAGGTCTCGCGCGAGCAGCAGCACAATCTTGACTTCATCGGTGCCGTCGTGCCCCCCTAGCCGGAGCCGGAGGTCAACAGCAACTCCGGCAATGACTGCGACTCCGACGGAAAACCGGTTAGTCATCTATATACCCATTTGTGCGGCAAACATATCATGTGTTTTCTCTGGTTACTCCCCCCTCTCTAATTTTTTAGAATACAAATCCTATGGTTATGTTCCCTGAGTCCATGAAATCAGAGTAATTAAGATCCATTAGATGCATGTAGTGTATTGATTGTTTGAATGTTATCCGTATAGGGTTAGTGATTAATTGTTTGTTCTGTACAAATGGTTTTTGCTAATAATCCGACTAGGGTTAGCGTGCGTGCTAATAATTCGTGGCCAAATCTTGAGAATTGATTTTGAATGTCCTACATATATGTTTGTGCCTTTTTTCTTCCAGATCTTGAAAATTGATTTTGAATGTCCTACATGTATGTTTCTGCCATTTTTTTCTGTCAGATTGGTATGTACACAGATGAGGCTCCGGTCAGCGCTGCCGCCGGATGTAGATCTTGGACCCGGCTGCGCGGCCAGAAGCGGCCACGCCCCCTGGACCTGAGGAACCAATAGAATCTCCGGCGGACCGCATCAGCGATCTCCCGGACGACATCCTTGGGGAGATCATCTCCCTTCTCCCCACCAAGGATGGCTGCCGCACACAAGTCCTCGCATCTTGGTGGCGCACTCTGTGGCGTGCCGTGCCTCTTAATCTCGACTGTCCTCAGCTATCTGTCGATGATGATTCTGAACTCCCCGGAGCCATCATCTCCTCCCACCAGGGCTCCGTTCAACGCATCTGCATCCCGGCATGCTACCTGCTGGACATACCCTGCACGGTGGCCGCCTGGCTGACATCCCGTCAATTCGATAAACTCCAGCAGCTTGAATTCTACCATTACTACAGTGATAGGTTACCACCAAGAGCTGCATCTGTGCCCTCACCACCGATGCCCATCTCATGGTTTTCCTCCTCTCTCCACACCACGACCTTGACCCGGTGCCATCTAGCAGACAATCTGGTACAAATGCTTCGACTCCCACTGCTGAAAAAACTTGTGCTTGTGTTGGTTCATCTACCGGAGGCCTCACTGCACAGCATCATCCACTCCAGTTGCCCTATCCTGGAGCGTTTGGTGCTTGTTTTTGGAAATGGAATCCATATCACTTGTCTAAAAATAAAGTCATCTCACCTTGTAAGCATTGGAATTCATTTTGAAGGACAGGAGCTCATCATCGAAGATGCCCC
The DNA here is from genome assembly GCA_011799875.1 of Thinopyrum elongatum. NCBI lineage: Eukaryota > Viridiplantae > Streptophyta > Magnoliopsida > Poales > Poaceae > Thinopyrum > Thinopyrum elongatum. The sequence goes on along the minus strand of CM022302.1, from coordinate 84,727,808 downwards.
TTCACTTCAAAGGTTGCTCCTTGATTGTTGTTATAAACCTTCGCAAATAACTGTGGTCTATGCGCCTAAACTGGAGACATTGGGTGCAATTCGTGATAAGTTTAAATGGTTCGAGATGGTGTTTGCCTCCACACCTATTGAGGTACTGTATATTATTCATGTACACTTTTGTAATTTGCATATTTCGTTTGTGCGCATAAGTTAAGTATCATCTTGGAGTACACTTTCAGTGCTAATATTATATTCTATGCTCAATGAAGAGCTTGTCCATCCTATCAGTGGTGGTGGATTCTGTCAAGACCTTATATATCAGTATGTGGTGTTTTGATCTCAACATCATTATTGCCTTGCTACAATGCTTTCCATGTGTCGGTGCAACAAACCCTGGTGTATGTTGCCCTGACTGTATACAGGCTCAAGGGCAAGGTTACAACATCCAAGACAAGGCCAAGCAGGAGAGATAGCTCTTTGAGAAATCAAAGGGCGGATCAAGAAGACCAAGAGAAGCCGAAGGAGCAAGATATCACTGAGGGAAAAGCCTCCCTTGCTGGGCAGGCGAGCCTGGTCAGGTCGAGGCCACCCCAAGAGCAAATCCCAAGGCCTCCCCGGCAAGGATTGCCGAGGCGCTGGCGGCCTGCTATCCCGCCAGGGCTCCACCGCTCCACCTCAAAGCGAGGCAAGTCGCTTATCAGTGCGGTGTCGAGCCCCCAAGTGAATAAGTGGCAGTCATTCAGCACGTGGCAGCCATTTCCGATGGAGATCACCCCTAAATGACACCCGTCCAGAGGCGTGTCACGCAGGCAGGCGAGAAGGTGGTTGAATGGCATGGCAGGGCTTGCCGGGCTGCATCCACGATGTGACACTAAGCGGTGCATTTAATGCACCTTGTCCTATCTGCAGAGTTAGGTATGATAGCACTGTGACTATCTAATCACTGGATAATGACTGTTTTGCCACTGTGGTAACCCCTTTACCTATAAAAGGAGGACCGAGGCAACCTTAGAAAGGATTCGGACCCTTTTAGACTCATACGCGCGTAGCTGCTCTCCCCGAGGAGACCTTGCCGGGCTTGACACTACAAAAAAAAATACACTTCCGTGATGATACGTGTTTGTCACAGTAGGTCACGTTTTCTGTCATGCATGTACATCCATGACGATTTTATGACAGAATTAAGATAGTCATACCTGTGCTATCATTGTCGAAGACATGTACCTAGGGTAGGGTAATAGGCCTGACCTAGACACCCTTCCCCGAGGACACTGCTCTAAAGCCAAGGACATTCAAAGGATAGCATCATCTACCGATTGAAATCACCACAGGGTGCAACCCACTCGACCAACAGTTCACTCGGATAACCCAATTCCATTCGACCGGGGTGTACTCACTCGACCACATCAGAAACCACTCGGAAGACAGAAGATCTAAGGTCACTCAGGATGGCAATGGTCAGGCGTTCACTCCGTAGTCTTAATGATCATTTATTTGCCTTTATTGCTGGCGTTATCAGTAACGTTCTGTCTTCATGGACATTGAACCCCTTGTAACGTGGGACGGTCAGGGTCCTGGCGCACTCTATATAAGCCACTCCCCTCCACTGACACAAGGGTTCGCACCCCGTGTAACTTCACGCATAATCCAATCGACCGAGCCTCCGGGCACCGAGACGTAGGGCTGTTACTTCCTCCGAGAAGGGCCTGAACTCGTAAATCTTGCGTGCACAACCTCATCATAGCTAGGATCTTGCCTCCTCATACCTACCCCCTATTCTACTGTCAGACTTAGAACCACGACAGTTGGCGCCCACCTTGGGGCAGGTGTCTTAGCGACTTTCCGGTGAGGTTGCGATTTTTTCTGATTCCCATCATCATGGTTTCGGGTGGAGGTTTGGCTGAGGGCCACGAGATCCGTCTCGGCGCGCTCGTCTTCATCGCCGACGACTCCGCCTGGCTCCAGGAGCCCCCCTCGACGTCGAGACGTTCCCCGTCCGCGGGGCGACGCACTTTCGCGCGTGTGTCCGCGGCGTCCTTCTGTGGCAGCCATCGACCCAATACTGGTCAGTTCCTACGGCGTCTTCGTTCCCCGCTGTTCGCCGTCGCAGGCGATCCGGTCGATCGCGGCTTCAGCGGTGGGTGAAGCATGCAGTGGAACGTCAGTCGGCCACCCCTCAAGTCGCAGCGATCGAGCCTGATGAATCTCTCTATGTCCTGTTCGATCTGTCGACTGGCTCCATCGAGACTCTGTCCGAAAGTGACAGCAGCGATCCTGCGGCGGAGGTCCTGATGGTCGACACGCCGCGTAGCCCACCAGGCATGCGTCGCAATGGAGGCGGCGACGGCGGTGGCGATCCGTCGCGTGTTCACGAGGAATACCACCCCGAAACCCTCTCTTCACAGCGGAGGGAGGAACTTCACCGCCGTAACAAGGAAGCACTCCACACGCCCATCGTCGGAGAGACCCCTGAGGCTCAGGCCTTGGAGGCAGCGCGCTTGGCCACTTTGGCTGAACGCACTCGACTGGAATTTTTTTAGCATGCACTCGACGAACGTGCTCGGCAGCAGATTCCTGAGTCCAGTCGACGGCGACAATTGTTCCCTCCTGAACCTCAGGTATACCGCACTCCTATCCAGAATCTTGCAGCTGCAGCTCATATAGCAGAGTCCATCCAGCCATCCCAGTCGGAAGCTGGACGAGGTTTGATGCAGATCCGGGCTCTACTCCGGGCGGCAGGAGACCAAAACACTGCAGTATCTCAGTCACGTAACAGAATCCATAGCAGATCTGTGGTGGCTGACACAGTTCAATCAGCTCACAGCCCAAGATCGCGTCCGCGACGTGAGGGGCGGGTGCATCGCCAAGATCAGCACTTGGGTTGGAACCACGAGCAGTACGATCATCGGCTCGGCCGTGATGACCGCCGTTGAGCGCCTACGCCCACTCCGAGAAGTGGATCATATGTGCCCCGGCACTATGATGATAGGCGCCCGTACAACGGAGGGCGAAGGACGCCGGTCAACCCAAGAGAGCCAGGGTTTGATGCGAGGTCAATTTTGGTGCAAGGTTTGGTCGACAGGAACCGAGCACACAGAGAGGGGCAAGGCAGGGATCGCCCGAGTGGAAGCAGAATACATGTTTCGGGTCCCAAGTGTTTTAGCAGAGCCATCAGAGCCGCTGAGATCCCCCCCCCCCAACTTCAGGTTGGCGACTGGGGTTAGTAAGTTCACCGGTGAGTCGAAGCCTGACACTTGGCTGGAAGATTACCGAGTGGCTGTTCAGATCGGTGGTGGAAATGATGAGGTAGCTATGAAACATCTTCCTCTCATGCTGGAAGGATCGGCCAGAGCATGGCTGAATCAGTTGGCTCCAGGCAGTATATTCAGCTGGGAGGAGTTAACCCGAGTGTTTGTCAGGACATTCGAGGGCACATGCAAATGACCTACGGGGTTGACGGAATTGCAACATTGTGTACAAAAGCCGAATGAAACTCTGAGGGATTACATCCAAAGATGGACCACTTTACACCACATAGTAGAAAATGTATCCCAGCACCAAGCAGTTTGTGCCTTCAAGGAGGGCGTTCGGTATCGAGAGCTTAACCTAAAATTCGGTCGGATAGGAGATATGTCTCTGACCCGAATGATGGAAATAGCCACCCGGTACGCTAATGGTGAAGAAGAGGACCGACTCCGCAGTGGAAAGGGCAAACCAGTCGCCCAAGACACCGGAGTGGGTCGGAAGCAGAAACGCAAAGCCGAGCCAGCAGGTCCAGGTGAAGCTGCAGTTGTAACTCAAGGAAAATTCAAGGGAAAGCCCAAAGGACCCTGGATCCCCAAGAAGGTGAAAGATCAGGCAGGGAACGATGTGTTGGACTTGCCATGTCACATTCACAGCAAGAAGGATGAAGAGGGTAATCTGATTTATCCGAAACATACCACTCAACAATGTCGGCTCCAGATCCAGCAGTTCCGAGAGAAACAACCCAATGAAAAGGAAAAAGAGTCTGACAAGGATGGTGACAAGGAAGAAGATGATGATGGTTTCCCTAACGTCAATTCCACTTTGATGATTTTTGCTGACATTGAAAGTAAAAGTCGACTGAAAGTCATCAACAGAGAGATAAACATGGTTGCTCCGGCAGCGACGACATATTTGAAATGGTCAAAGACTCCCATCACATTCGACCAATCTGACCACCCACCGCATGTCGCCACCCCCGGGAGGCAAGCGTTGGTGGTCGACCCGGTCGTTGGGGGCACCCGACTGACCAAAGTCTTGATGGATGGTGGCAGTGGCTTGAACATTTTGTATGCTGAGACTCTTCGTGGGATGGGCATTCTGATGTCCAAGCTCAGTGAGAGCAACATGCGGTTCCACGGTGTCATTACAGGGAAGAAAGCTGATTCACTCGGCCAGATCACTCTTGGCGTGGTTTTCGGTGACTCAAAGAATTACCGTAAGGAGAAGTTAACATTTGAAGTTGTGGATTTTCACAGTGCCTATCATGCTATTCTGGGCAGAACTGCATATTCCCGTTTCATGGCTCGACCGTGTTACGTGTACCTCAAGCTGAAGATGCCTGGCCCCAGGGGCGTGATCACAGTCACTGGTAATCGGCAACGGGCAGAAGAGTGCCTCCAGAAGGGCTCTAAGATAGCCGATGAACAGATGGCCGCAATAGAAATGGAAGAATATAAGAAGATTGCAGATCCGAGTGATTTGTTGCGCGCTAAGAAGCCTGCTTCTGAGTCTGCATTTCAGTCGTCCGATGAAACAAAGCCTGTTCACATTCACCCGACCGATCCCAGTGCTGCTCCAACTCATATCTCAACAACACTCGACAGCAAATAGGAAGAAGCGCTCATCCAGTTCCTCCGTGAGAACTGGGACATCTTCGCATGGAAGCCGTCTGACATGCCAGGTGTACCCAGGGGACTAGCTGAGCACCGTTTGCGAGTCGATCCAAAGGCAAAGCCCGTGAAAGAGCATCTCCATTGGTCCGCTGCGGAGAAGAGAAAGGCAATCGGCGAAGAGGTGGCTCGGCTTTTGGCAGCTGAGTTCATCCGCGAAATTTACCACTCCGAGTGGCTCGGCAATGTTGTCATGGTTCCCAAGAAGGACGATTCACTTCGTATGTGCATTGATTTCAAGCATATCAATCGGGCCTGCTCGAAAGATCATTTTCCTCTCCCCCGCATCGATCAGATAGTCGACTCGACTGCAGGATGTGAGCGATTGTCCTTCCTGGATGCATATTCCGGGTACCATCAGATCCGACTGTATGGACCTGATGAAATAAAAACAGCTTTTATCACCCCATTCGGGTGCTTTTGCTACATCACCATGCCCTTTGGTCTCAAGATTGCTGGTGCCACATTCATGCACATGATACAGAAGTGTTTGCTAGCTCAAATCAGTCGGAATGTGGAAGCATACATGGATGACATTGTGGTTAAGTCGCGCAAAGGTTCCGACCTGCTTACTGACCTTGCCAAAACCTTTGCCAATTTGAGAAGATATGATATCAAGCTTAATCCGTCGAAGTGTACATTTGGAGTTCCAGGTGGAAAGTTACTCGGTTTCCTCGTTTCTGAATGTGGGATCGATGCAAACCCAGAGAAAGTTGGTGCAATCCTCCGAATGAAACGCCCTGTGCGTGTACACGACGTTCAGAAACTTACTGGTTGTTTGGCCACTTTGAGTCGATTCATTTCTCATCTCGGCGAAAAGGCATTACCTCTTTACTGACTGATGAAGAAATCTGATATGTTCGAGTGGAATCCGGAAGCTGACGCAGCGTTTACAGAGCTCAAAGCCCTGCTTTTCACCCAGCCGGTGCTTGCTGCTCCAATCAGCAAAGAGCCTTTACTGCTTTATATAGCAGCCACTAGACAGGTTGTTAGTACAGTACTCACAGTCGAGCGGGAAGAAGAAGGTAAAACCTACAAGGTTCAACGCCCAGTGTACTATATTTCTGAAGTCTTAACCCCATCCAAGCAGAGATATCCACATTATCAGAAGCTTGTCTATGGAATTTACTTGACCGCAAAGAAGGTTGCACATTACTTCTCAGATCATTCGATTACAGTCGTCAGCGACGCTCCGTTGTCAGAAATTTTGAACAACAGAGATGCAACTGGTCGAGTGGCAAAGTGGGCGATTGAACTCCTTCCGCTGGATATCAAGTTTGAGGCAAAGAAAGCGATCAAATCTCAAGCGATAGCAGATTTCCTCGTCGAGTGGATTGAACAGCAGTTACCGACCCAGATACAGTCGGAACATTGGACTATGTTCTTCGACGGGTCCAAGATGTTGAATGGTTCAGGCGCTGGAGTAGTCCTGGTATCTCCACGAGGCGACAACCTCAGATATGTTCTCCAGATTCACTTTGATTCCTCCAACAATGAAGCTGAATATGAGGCACTCCTGTACGGGTTGCGTATGGCCATTTCACTCGGCGTCTGCCGCCTAATGGTTTACGGTGACTCAGATTTAGTGGTTAATCAAGTGATGAAGGAATGGGATGTCAGGAGCCAAGCTATGACTGGTTATTGCAATGCGGTGAGAAAGTTAGAGAAGAAGTTTGAAGGGCTAGAGCTCCACCATATACCCCGACTGAAGAATCAAGCAGCTGATGACTTGGCGAAAATAGGTTCCAAGCGGGAGCCTATTCCCAGCAATGTGTTTTTGGAGCATATTCACGCACCATCAATTCAAGAAGATCCCTTCACTGAAGAGCCCCCACAGCCTAAAAGTTCCACTGATCCGACTGTAGTTGAAATCCCAGCTGTGGTCGACTTGATCATGGAAGTTTTGATCGTTATTCCTGATTGGACAGTGCCGTATATCGCATATATTCTCAGGAAAGAGCTTCCAGAGGATGAAGCCTTCACAGTAATGGGGGGGGGGGGGGCAACTCACTATAGAGAAAGTGTCACTGGGGTCGTTCAGAAATGCATCACTCCGGAAGAAGGCCGAATGATCCTTGATGATATTCACTCGGGACCTGTGGTCACCATGCGTCTTTCTGTCGGGCATCGTGGCCAAAGCGTATCGAGCAGGGTTTTATTGGCCACGGGCCAATGAGATGGCAAAGGGAATAATTGACAAATGTGAGGGCTGTCAGTTCTACTCCAACATGTCCCACAAACCTGCTTCAGCCTTGAAGACCATTCCACTCGTCTGGCCATTCGCTGTTTGGGGTTTAGATATGGTAGGACCTCTGAAGACTGGCAGGAGTGGTTTCACCCATGTGCTTGTAGCAGTCGACAAGTTCACCAAATGGATCGAAGCTAAACCTATCAAAAACCTGGATGCAAGTACTGCTGTCAGCTTCATCAGAGGGTTAACATTTAGGTACGGAGTCCCACACAGCATCATCACGGATAATGGGTCGAACTTTGATTCTGATGAGTTCTGAGCTTTCTGTGTGTCCCAAGGTACTCGGGTCGACTATGCTTCAGTCGCCCACCCTCAGTCGAATGGACAAGCAGAAAGAGCGAATGGTTTGATTCTCAAAGGGCTGAAACCTCGATTGATGCGCGACCTCAAGCATGCGGCCGGCGCTTGGGTAGATGAGCTACCGTCAATCCTTTGGGGATTAAGAACAACACCAAATCGGTCGATTGGTCGAACCCCCTTCTTCATGGTCTATGGGGCTGAGGCTGTGCTACCGAGTGACTTGCTTCACAATGCACCCCGAGTAGAAATTTCTCAGAAGCTGAAGCAGAACGAGCTCGAGAAGATGCTGTTGATCTTCTGGAAGAAGAAAGAGAGATGGCCTTGATCCGATCGACCATTTATCAGCAAGACCTTCGTCGATTATATGCCAGAAATGTGAAGGGTCGAGCATTTCAGGAAGGGGACCTTGTGCTCCGAGTGGACCAGCAACGGCCTAACAAACTTGCCCCCACTTGGGAAGGTCCCTTCATCGTCACCAAGGTGCTCCACAACGGAGCGTATCACCTCTACAATGTGGAGCATAATAAAGACGAGCCACGCGCTTGGAATGCGGAGCTACTCCGCCATTTTTATACTTAAGTGTTCAGACTGATGAGATGTAATAAAGAGTACCTTTCAGTTCGTTTATCAAAGACATGGTCTTACAGTCTCCTAAATGATTGTTGTTACTAATACATGTGTCCAAAATCCCCCAGTGGGTGGCTTAGCCACGAATCCGATTCGCCTAAGTTCAAAAAATCCTACCGAGTGATGAGCAACCCTCTCACTTGGGGGCTTAGCTGCAGTCCTGTACTCGCCTTAAGTTTGTAAATCCTACCGAGTGATGAGCAACCCTCTCACTCGGGGCTTAGCTGCAGTCCTGTACTCGCCAAGTTTGTAAAATCCTAACCTGATGAGCAACCCTCTCACTTGGGGCTTAGCTGCAGCCCTGTACTCGCCTAAGTTTGTAAAATCCTACCGAGTGAAGCAACCCTCTCACTGGGGGCTTAGCTGCAGTCCTGTACTCGCTAAGTTTGTAAAATCCTACCGAGGGATGAGCAACCCTCTCACTCGGAGGCTTAGCTGCAGTCCTGTACTCGCCTAAGTTTGTAAAATCCTACCGATGATGAGCAGCCCTCTCACTCGGAGGCTTAGCTGCAGTCCTGTACTCGCCTAAGTTGTAAAATCCTACCGAGTGTGAGCAACCCTCTCACTCGGAGGCTAATGCTCAGTCCTGCACTCGCCTAATTTTGTAAAATCCTACCGAGTGAAGAGCAACCCTCTCACTCGGGGGCTTAGCTGCGTCCTGTACCCCCTAAGTTTAAAAAATCCTACGAGTGATGTGCAACCCTCTCACTCGGGGGCTTACTGCAGTCCTGTACTCGCCTAAGTTTGTAAAATCCTACCGAGTGATGAGCAACCCTCTCACTCGGGGGCTTAGCTGCAGTCCTGTACTCGCCTAAGTTTGTAAAATCCTACCGAGTGATGAGCAACCCTCTCACTTGGGGGCTTAGCTGCAGTCTTGTACTCGCCTAAGTTTGTAAAATCGTACCGAGTGATGAGCAACCCTCTCACTCGGGGGCTTAGCTGCAGTCCTGTACTCGCCTAAGTTTGTAAAATCCTACCGAGTGATGAGCAACCCTCTCACTCGGAGGCTTAGCTGCAGTCCTGCACTCGCCTAAGTTTGTAAAATCCTACCGAGTGAAGAGCAACCCTCTCACTCGGGGGCTTAGCTGTGGTCCTGTACCCGCCTAAGTTTAAAAAATCATACCAAGTGATGAGCGACACTCTCACTCGGGGGCTTAGCTGCGGTCCTGTACTCGCCTAAGTGTAAAACACGCTCCATCCTGATCTGCAAGGACGACGAGGTGCAGGTCGTCCGCGATCCTCTCCTCAGAACTGCATCACAAGAACAAAAGTCTGTTCCGAGTGAAGATACAAGTTCCACTCGGAAATAAAAAAAAGCATATTTAAGGGAAAACTAAGTTCGGACGAAGGAGTTTAAAGTACTCGGGCATCAGGCCCGAAGGAGTTTTACGGTTACAAAATCACTCGGCATACCGAGGCAAATTGAATCGGATCATAAAAGTTCGGACGAAGGAGTTTAAAGTACTCGGGCATCAGGCCCGAAGGAGTTTTACGGTTACAAAATCACTCGGCATACCGAGGCAAATTGAATCAGATCATAAAAGTTTCGTTCACTCCGCAGGGGGGCTGGCAGGCTCGACAAACTCGTCCAGGTCGATTCCATCTGCAATTCGAGTAGCAGCAGCAATGAAGGTCTCCATGAAAGACTGGAAGTCAAGTTTCTTGGTGTTGGCGACCTTGATTGCTGCTAGCTTCTCTTCTCTGGCTTCCTTGCAGTGGACACGAACCAGGGACAGAGCTACGTCAGCACCGCATCGAGCAGAGGACTTCTTCCACTACTGCACTCGACCAGGAATCTCGTTGAGTCGAGTCATCAGAGACTCGAGATCATTTTAGAGCATTTCCCTTGGCCAGAGCGCTGTGTCGATCCGCGACACCGCAACCTTGAGTCGAGCAAGGTAATCCATGGCACTGGCAAGGCGAGACTCCAGTCGGAGCACGTTCATGGCAGCTTCATCTTTGACAAGGGAGTTGATGGGGTCCAAGTTCGTCTCAACTCGCCCAGTCTCTTCCTCGAAGTCTTGACAGAATTCTGCACTCGCAGAGAAATAATGAGTCGACAGCAGTATGATGAGTCAACGAAAGCAAACCAATCGGACAGAGAAAAGTACCTTCAAGCATGAGGAATAATTTTTTGGCGAGTCCTCCCAGATAGTTCTCCAGCTCGTCCCTCCTGTGGGTGATGTCTTCCACTTTGTCGGTCAGGGTCCCATTGTCCTTCTTCAGATGAGTCACCTCTTTGTTAGCTTCATCAAGAGCAGCCTTCAGCTTGGTATTCTCTTCCTCCAACTTTCCGACTGAGGCCATCTTTTTGTCGGCAAGTGCCGTTTTGTCTTCGGCGATTTTCTTCGTAGCCGCAAGGTCAAGGTCCTTCTTCTCCAAAGCCTGTCTCATTGTTTCTAGAAAGAATAACATTTGAATCAAAAAAAGGAGGAGAAAAGATGGCAAGAGAACCAGTCGACAAGCTTTCCTTACCAGTAGCGTCATCCTTGGCCTTCTGCAAGTTATTTCGAGCCAACTCCAGGTCAAGCTTGAGCTGGATTTGCTTTTGCTCCAAGTCAGCGAACCGGGCTCCAAGATCACAAGATTTCTGTGTTCAGAAGATAGTCAGTCGGTAGACACAAAGATTGGTTGCTTCCGAGCAATAAAGTAGCAAGTTCAAATAGTTCTAAGACTACTGCCGAATCAAACATTCGACAATAGTCTCAGGGACTACACCCAGTGGGTGCACTCAGCGTGCCCCCACTGGTCCGACTTTTTCAATCGACTTGGTCCGTCCAGTTAAAAAAAAAACTCAGACCATAGCCGACTACCCGTAGTCGACTACGGTCTCGGGGACTACACCCAGTGGGTGCACTCAGCGTGCCCCCACTGGTAAAGGTTCCACTTGGCATGATCTGCCCAGACCGAGTGGAAAAGTTCTGTTCAAAGACCCCCGCCGAATCAAACATTCGACATCGGTCTTGGGGACTACACCCAGTGGGTGCACTCAGCGTGCCCCCACTGGTTCAGAGATTCAATCAACACAACCTAGTCGACTCAAGTGGAAAAACTACTCAACAGAAATTAAAACACCCAGTGGGTGTGCAGACTGACAATGGGTGTGCAATTAAGGTTCCAAAACGCTCATCCACGGACGTCTTGCGGATAAAGTAGCAGTTTCTAAATATTATATCCTAACAGAACAAGCGTCAAGATGGAGTTTAGTCGGAAGTAAGCTAACCTGGACATTGGCCTGAAGTGCTGAGCTGGCATCATAGGCAGCTTGACTGGCCTCGCGCACCACTTTCATCTGCTCCATCATAATGCCTGCCTGGTGTACAGCTTCCTTGGCAGCACTCACTTGGTCTTCTGGGACGTGATGGGCGGTGAAAAGTGGAGTCGGTGTATCAGTTGCAGTAGCTTGAGAGCTTGAGGCATGAAGTTGCACAGATGAAGCAAGGGCCGGCATAGTTGACGATGAAGGACGACCACTCGACAAGGGATTCGCAAAAGTAACGGAGGCACGGTTGAAGTCCTCGGATTGCTGGATAGCTGGTTCCGTCGCCGGCATCGACTGAGGCATCTTGCTAGCTGGTACCTTCTTGACCGAGGTCCTGCTCCTCCTACCCACGAGCTTCTGTGGCTCATCTTCATCGTCGTCTTGAAGTTCAATAACATTTTGCGAAGCTGCAAAAGAATCAACCACAAGAGTTCAGCCGACTGTAGAATCGGCTAGCAAAGAAAAGACGAGATAACAGGGGTCATACCCGCTTTGGATGTGACCGCGTCCTCCATCTCCTCGTCACCATCATCTTTGTAAGCAGAAGTCCCGGAGGTAGCAGCACTGCAAATCTCAAGGTTCACTCAGTCAAGCAAGTGAATGGGTCGACAACTGATATAAGATTATTGGAACAAAGGGTGAAAATGAAACACTTACGCAGAGGCGACGGGAACGTCAACCTTGATCTTGGGCAAAGCCTTCCGTGGCTTTGACGGCGCGGTCTTGAGCTGCTTCGGAGCCATCTCAGTCGGCACCGGAGAAGATGTCCGAGTGCGCTTCGAAGTCTGTCCAGTCGGTGCTGCCACCTTACCCCGGATACTTGCTGGGTCATGCTTATGCTTGGAACGCTTTTCCACACAAGGTGGAGAATCGACCTCCTCACCACTGCTCGAGTTTTCGTGCTCTTCATCACTCTCGCCATCAGAGTTCCAGTCGCCGCTGTCGCCTCCGCTCTCTTCTCCTTCCTGGATCTGCTCCCCGTTTGGCATCGAGTACATCTCAATATATATCTGCGAAGCAAAGAATTGAACAAGCATCAGTCGGTTCCAAAGACAGTTTACAAATTAGAGTAAAAGTCACTCGACATCGAAGGTCAGACCTTGTCTGGTTCGTTATCAGCGCCGAGTGGCGGAATTCTCCTGGACCCCCTGGGGTTGTCTTTGTTTCCAGTAATGCCCTGCAGCCGCTGCGCCACCGTCTCCTCGGCAACTTCCTCTGGGTGGATCCAAGCAGAATCATCGGCACCCGAGTACATCCACATAGGATGATCGCGGGCCTGGAGCGGCTGGATGCGGCGAGTGAGAAACACCTCTAGCAAATCCATGCCGGTCACACCATCGTGGACAAGTTGGATTACTCATTTTCTGCTGGAGTCACTTTCAAGGGAGAGGGCTTCTCAATTCGCCCCATGGTGAAGGGGGGAAGGCCAGTCGACTGACCAGGAGTTGGTTTGTCCTTACAATAAAACCAGGTCGACTTTCACCCTCTGACCGAATCGGGAAGAGTCATAGTTGGAAAAGTGCTTTTACCTCTCATCTGGATCCCTAGACCTCCGCACATCTGGATCACGTGCGTCCTCTCCTCACTCGGATTAGCCTTTTTCACAGACTGTGAGCGGCAAGTAAAGATGTGTTTGAAGAGACCCCAATGCGGTCGACAACCCAGGAAATTCTCACACATGGAGACAAACACAGCGAGGTATGTGATGGTGTTCGGGGAAAAGTGATGAAGTTGGGCTCCAAAAAAGTTCAGAAAACCTCGGAAAAAAGGATGTGGGGGCATAAAAAACCACGGTCGACGTGGGTCGCGAGGAGGACGCACTCACCCTCCTGTGGCTGCGGCTCGGTCTCATGACCTGGCAGCCTCCAGGATCCATGAGCGATCAAGCCCCCCTCGACCAGATCCTCCAGATCCTCTTGCTGAATCATGGATCGAATCCAGTCGCCCTGGATCCAGCCGGGCGGCAGGCCGGATCTCGACGACGATCCCCCCCAACTCGTCTTCTTGCCCTTCGCTGCCGCCGTCGCTTTCTTCGCACGTTCCAGGGCTGCCATCTTCTCCTTCCCCATCACAGCAGGCTGCGCTTGGACGGGGCGGCGGCATCGAAGGTGGCGGCGAATGTGGTGGAGAAATAGGAGAAGAAGAAGGGGATGGGGAGCACAGTGCCAGACTCATCGGCCCCGACACCTTATATGGGCCTGCTCCCGAGTGGCTGACTCGTGGGCCCAGGCAATCCAGTCAAATCCCGCAACAGTCGCGCGCTGGATACATGGCGAAAAAGGTGGCACGAGAATCAAGGCGTCCCTGCCTCATCTGCTCCGTTTACTGCGGCACTCTTCGTCCCGCGCGCTTCTCCAAATTTTGAATCCCGTGAGATCCAGCAGCGGCAGTGTGACCAATCGCGCTGAGGTTTTATACCATACCAACGCTCAGAGCTTATCAGCAAAATTCACTCGACAACCTCTGAATGGACCCAGGCGACTGAAAATGAAGTTGAAGTTTTTACAAAGATCACCGGCCCGGTTAAAATGCCTCTGAAGCATATAAATCGGGTCGGAACCATCTTCAACCCCTTCTCCACTCGGACCCAGATCCATTCGGGGGCTAATGACGAAGACATGTACCTAGGGTAGGGTAATAGGCCTGACCTAGACACCCTTCCCCGAGGACACTGCTCTAAAGCCAAGGACATTCAAAGGATAGCATCATCTACCGATTGAAATCACCACAGGGTGCAACCCACTTGACCAACAGTTCACTCGGATAACCCAATTCCATTTGACCGGGGTGTACTCACTCGACCACATCAGAAACCACTCAGAAGACAGAAGATCTAAGGTCACTCAGGATGGCAATGGTCAGGCGTTCACTCCGTAATCTTAATGATCATTTATTTGCCTTTATTGCTGGCGTTATCAGTAACGTTCTGTCTTTATGGACATTGAACCCCTTGTAACGTGGGACGGCTGGGGTCCTGGCGCACTCTATATAAGCCACCCCCCTCCACTGGCACAAGGGTTCGCACCCCCTGTAACTTCACGCATAATCCAATCGACCGAGCCTCCGGGCACCGAGACGTAGGGCTGTTACTTCCTCCGAGAAGGGCCTGAACTCGTAAATCTTGCGTGCACGACCTCATCATAGCTAGGATCTTGCCTCCTCATACCTACCCCCTATTCTACTGTCAGAGTTAGAACCACGACAATCGTACAAGTGTTTCATGACAATACCAAAATTATCATCACGGAAGTGTCCACTTCCATGACGATAAATGGCGCGTCATGGAAGTGCTTTCGTCAAGGGTAACCGACACGTGGCATCCACCGTAATGGGTCGCTGTTAAGCTATCGGGTTACAGTTTGAATCCGATAACCCGTTAACAGCCCGGACCAATGGGGATTTTCCACGTGTAAAATTCTCAATGGCCAGAGGAACCACGTGTCGGCTCACCGTTGGGACAGATGTCATCCACTCATTGGACCGGAGGCGCCTATGATACATCGACACGTGGCACGGCCCAACAGAGGCCCATTCCGGTGAAAAGGCCGGCCCGTTTGACTTGGTCAAAAGGTAGCGGGTCAGCCCACGGAAAGCCTGTTAACGACCTATTCGCATATAGCCTATTTATAGCCCGCTAACTGACGACCCGTTATGGCCTATCCGAATTAGGCCTAGTAGCGTCATCTGGGCCGTCCAATATGATTCCAGCCCATTGTAACTTCCGGCCCATGTATGGCCCATGACGTCTTTTGGCCCATACGAGGCCCTTTGTAACTCTGGGCCCATTAAAGGCCCGAGGTGAAACTGGCCCATAATGAACAGTGTATCGCTTTATACCCATTAACGGCCCATTATTCTGTCGGCCGTTTCCAGCCCGTGTTAAATTTCGGCCTTCTAAGGGCCCATTTATTCTTGGGCTCATTTCCAGAATTCGGTTACTTACGGTCCGTTACTGGCCTGTTCCGCTTGTGGGCCAAATTCAGCCCGTGGTTACAGTCGTCCCGATTGTGGCCCGTTAACCCGTTGGGCTGTTTTCATAGCGTCATCAAATACGACCTATTAACGTCCCGTTATGGTCGGGCCATAAACAGACGATTTCCACTCTAGCCCGTTTACGACCCATTTTGCGGACCGTTATTGGTCCACAAATAGTACGGCCCATGTTTGGCGAAACGATTATACAGCCCGTAGAAGGCCCATTGATTAGATGGCCCGTAGAAGGCCCATGGATCCTAAGGCCCGTAGAAGGCCCATGGATCCTATGGCCTGTAGGAGGCCCATGGTCACTACAGCAGGTAGCAAGACCATCGTTACAACAGTCCGTGTGTTGCCATAGTTATTGTGGCCTAGTTATAAAAATAGGTTATTGTGGCCACTAGAAAAACGCAAAAAAAGAACTGCAGTGACTACAGGCAAACAACTAAACAAGACAATAAGGAAATAAATAAGCAAGCAACTAACGCTAGGCTATTACGACTATTACACATATTACATCCACTAGGCATCAAAGTTCGCCACCAGTGCAAATATAGGGAACAAAGCAGCATATTACATACACTGGCCGTCTAAATTGGCCACCAATGCAAATAAACGCGGCAGCAAAACAAGTCCATAACTGAAACAACTTCAGAAGAGCTCAAGAAACATTATCCTGGGTATCCACCATGTTGGCAATAAGCTTAGCAAGCTTATTAGCTTTCTCCTGTTTGGCGCTAAAATCCTCCAAAGCTTGCTGTTGCACTAGAAAGTATGCATCTGAATTCTCCAGGGACTTCCGCAGTCCTTCGGCTTCTTGTCGCAGCACAGCTGATCGATGTCTTTCAGCTTGTAGTTGAGACTCAAGAAACCGAACTGATTCAGATAGTGAGTTTGAATAGCTTGTGTTAGTGTAGTAGCCAGTAACTCGAACACTACACCAAGACATGACTTTGGGGTTGTCTCACTGTCTTCAAGATAGTTTTCCTTAGCTGTTTTAATGGCTTTGTTGGAGACCAACATGGATGCCTCACTATCCTGAACCTTATCTGCATTACTTCCTTTACCATTGCTTAATAAGGCACTCTTCCCCAATATTCTGTCAGCATTCTAAAAGAAGAAACAAGCAGACACATAACAGGTTTAGCATGTACTAGTATATGAAACTCATTTCGGTGAACCAGTTCATTAGTAAGGTGGGCAGGATTAAACTACCAAGTCTTCTATTGCCAAGTAGTACATAATAAAAGCATCAAACAAACATATATCTATGTCCTATGGTCACTGCATTGTCTTGCCAAATCAAAATAGAGACACGGATCAAATCATATTAGTTCAAGACAAAGCAGCACTAAAAGAATACAAAGCATGGGAAACTACACGACACAACAAGATTTTAGATGGGTACCATGGGTCTACATGTACAACAACACTATTGCTCTGTTGTGATGCTAGTAATGTACATGATATGAGAAGTCAACTGTATACACAATTGAAATTGAAATCAATAGAGCTATTTATAAGAGCAAACCTGTTAAAGAAACATGCGTAAACATATCTGTTGTGCCATTGGAGTTTCGATTGGATCCTTCAATTTAAAAATAAATTTGTATGAGTAAATACAGTGATACAAGAGCAAAGCAGTATGCACGATAGCAATGGAATCTTAAATGAGAACAGTTGTTCTTCAGGTTTAAGCACTTGTTCTACACGAACAGAGTACAGTAAGACGCAGGCATATAGTACTTAAAAATAAAAAATGAGCTCATAGACCTTATCACATTCTTGGTTCGGGACCAGTACAAAACAAGGCGTTCCCAGTCATCGTCCAGTAAATGTGTCTCAGGAGAACGTAAGGGAATTTGATGAATTTCTTTGCCAGTGAAGTACATTTTCTTCAGGTAATTCCGATACTGCCACCAAGCATTCTTGAAGATAGCAGAGGTATTAGCACATGTTACCTCATCCCGAGTTTCCAAATCGGTCCTTCTCTATAGAGAAAAATGGGAAAATTTGCTGTATTATAACCATCATGGAGGTAGAATGTATGGGACAAAGCAAAGTAATTGCCATGAATAATATTACTTACACATAACTCCTGGACGAACACCTGCAATTGGCATTTTCCTTCATCTTCAGTATAATATTTCCATGATGGGAAGATACGCACATAGGATTTAACAACATCAAATGCGATAGATGCTAAACTACAAATGGCTGGTTGTGCTTCCTCCACAGGAATAGGTGTACTAACTGGTGGAGTTGGGGTTCGCCGTGGTAGTACTAGCGCTTTGGGCACTGGAGCTGCCTTACTAACTGCTCTTGTTTGGGAGCTCTGTGGTGGAGATGGTGTTGTGTCAACAGGAACTGGGTTACTATCTGCTGGGGTTGGGGTTAGATTGGGTGAAGCTGGTTCTCTGTCCATCGCAGTAGGGGTACAATCTGCGAGAGTCTGGGTTATATGTGGTAGGGCTGGTTCTCGTGCATGTACAACCGGGGTGCTATCTCCACCAAGAGGTAGCACTATTTTATTTGAAAACCGTGTTTTTACTCCGCTAGATACTGCCATCACCCGCTCCAATTCAAATGGCTGATAAACAGGAAACATAGTTGAATGTACATACCTTGTATGAGAGACAGATGCAATAGATAGTGTGGAAAAAAGAGGGCATGAAATAGTTGACATGTATATTGTTTAACTAAAAAGGATAGCATGACATAATTTCACATATATGATGTCTATCTAAACTGGATAGCATAGCATGACATAATTCAAAGATATGATGACTAACTAAACAGGATGGCATGAGATAATTATATGATGTCTTTAGTAAACAGGTTCGCATGACATAATTTACATACATATTATCTAAGTAATCAGGATCGCATGATTTAATTCACATATGTGATTTTTATGCTAAGCAGAGGGCATTCACATATATGATGTCTGAACTAAGAACATGGTGTTGAATATTGTGTATATGATGTCTAAACTATGCAATGCAAGACAGCATATGCATGATATGAGCAGTATAACCGTGCCAAGTTAGAGCATACACCTCGGTGGGGGAATATGATTCGTCATCTGTCTCTGAATCTATCTCTGAGGAGCTATCGGGACCCAACAAGAGATCAACATCGACAGGTAGCACTGTCTGCTCTGAAACCTTGTTTTCACTCCAGATTTTTCCATCACCCATTCAAATGGCTGATTCACAGGAAGATAGTTTAATGTACAAACATTGTCGACAAATGGAAATGTAATGAAGAAAAGGATGGGCGAGATATCATTCAAATATATGATGCCTGGTTAAACAGGATGGCATTGCATATTTCACATATATAATGGCTGGCTAAAAGAGATGAGCCTGCATAATTCCCATATATGATATAGAAACTAAACAGGTGGCATTACAGAACATGTCTAAACTAAGCAGATGACATATATGATGTCAAAAGTAGGCACTGCAAGACAACATATGCATGATATGACCAACATCATCGTGCCAAGTCAGAGAAAACACCTTGAGGGGTAAATAGGACTGGTCAGCTGCGTCTGAATCCACCTCAGAATAGATATCTTCCTCTAGATTACAATCTGGAGAGGGGGGGGGGGAGGGTTTGCCATTGAACCCACCATGGAGTGATGTCTGCATGACATTGTATTGCCGCGTAAAACTCTTCTCTTTTTCTCTACATGTTCAGCATGACTGTGTAAAATATCTGACACGCATACGAAAAAATATAGTGAGATTATGTAAGGAGAGCATGCAGAAATCTAGAGTGATGGTAACAACCAGTGGATGGATCCAAAAATAATGATAGCAGCCTGATGATAGCTTTAATTTAGTAAAAAGACAGATGATAATTGCTTTACTATTTGTTTCCCACCCAAGATGAACAACATAGGCATACCCTAGGTGAATCAGATAGTAGACAGAGATACTATTCATTACTGCCTCGATATGTGCCCCACAAGTAATTTTAAAACTCAAGTTTGAACATTAATTTGAACCTGACTTGGAGTCTAAGAGGTGAGCAGGATGATAAAGTAGCATATAATATTAAGCAATGCATAACATAAGCAGAAACAAAAGAGTGCGACCTCTCTTGTGGACCCGTGTACTCCTCAGGTTCATCTGCTGAGTCGATGTTGGTGATGCAGTTGCGGTGGGTGCCAGCGGCAGGGAAGGAGATCTGAAGTGGCGAAAGACGGTCAAGAGTCGTGATGTCTAGTTTGGTGGATGCTTCTGTCGATGGAGCAGCTCAGGTGAGGTGGACGATGTCGCGGCAGGAGCAGGACAAACCACACAAAGTTTTCTTCGACACCTACCTGTAACTGAAGTAATTCTGTAAGGGCCCATTTGGCTTGCAGGATTCTAAAAACGCAGGGATAGGAAAAACACCGGAATAGGATATGAATGCACGTGGGAAACAGAGCATTTGTAAACACAGGATTTCTGTCAACTTGGGTGTTTGGTTCACAGAAATTGGAAGAGCAGAGGAATGCAAAGAAACATGGCCAAATTAAAGTGAAACCATATGAAAGCGTGTACAGTTAGAATGTTATTCTGCCACTAATGCACTTGGTCTTGTTTTCATGCATAGGATTTTGAAAAGTAGGTCCAGGTGGATGTTTTGCTCTATTCCTTTCAACAAAATGCATGAATAATTGAATAGTAGAGTGCCATAGGAAAATTTTCTATTGCTATGTTTTTCCTTCACTTTTTCCTTTGAACCAAAATAGCCCTAATGGATCGACATGAATGTAGAGTAATAAGTGATGCGATAAGTGTACAACCTCTTTGCCGTAGCCGTGTCGACCTCAGCATCATTGGGTTAGTCGCTGAAGAAGTTGCGGCAGAGGTGGCTGTCGGAGGTGTGGAGAAAGATCTGAGGAATCTGTAGACGGCGTCCATGGCACTGCTCTGTTGTGATGGATGGTTCCGTCGTTGGAGCAGCTCCGGTGAGCCGTAAGACGTCGAGGCTGAAGCAGTACAAGACATACATCGTTAATCTCAAGTGGGATTCTAATAACATCTCCAATAGATGATGTAAAATACATTACCAAAAAGTGATAGATGTAAAATTTACATCACCAAGAAACACCCGACTACAATAGATGAGGTAAAAACTGTTGACTCTGAACTTAACTGTCGAAACTAAAATTTACTGTGGAATCTGAATGTTACTGTTGAAACTGAACGCACCGGTAGCAGAGAGGCACTTCACATGTAGTTTAGGCCGCTCGAGCACTAGTAGTAGAGAAACAGTGATCTAAATCAGCAGGCGATTGACGGGGAACACAATAGCTGATAGCAGCCGGAGCAGCAACGCCTGGAGGAGCAGCGCGAACTAGAGCCAGAGCAGCAACTCGTGTAGCTGCAGCAGCCCGTGTACCAACATCAGCAGCGTGAGCGAGAGCAAGAGCAGAGCAGCAGCACGAGCGAGGGGGAGAGCAGAGCAGCAGCATGACCGAGCGAGAGACGGAGCAGCAGCAGTGCGAGCGAGCGAGAGCCGGAGCAGCAGCAGTAGCAGATCCGGCTGGTATGGACGCCGCCGCCGAAGGGGCCTCGCACTGGTGGAAAGCCGCCATGGAGATGTCGCCCGCAGTGCCGGCTTCAAGGTAGTCGCGCCATGGGGGTGCGGGATGGAGCACCGTCGGCGCCGGGAGGTCGAGTTAAGGAGAAGGTGCGATGCGATGAGTGTACAACCTCTTTGGTGGCGCCGAGTAGGCCTCGGCTTTGTCCGAGGAGTCGGTGAGGATGTTGCGGTTCCGGTGGAGCAGGTTAAGGCGGCGCTGTGGGGATGGATCAGCCGTGATAGACGAGGCGATCGTCGGAGTAGCTCCTTGGAGGTGGAGGATGGGACGGCTGAACCGGCAGGACAACGAGATCGACGATGGATCCTCATCCAGGGAGGTGGATGAGGGACGTCGGACTGTTGTGGTGGACGACGTCGTTGGGGAAGAGGCTCCGGCTGGGCAGCGGTGGGGTGGCGGACGGAGGAGGGTGGGGTTTCGCGGCTGGAGCAGAGAGGTTATGGCGGCCTGGGATTTCGAATGGGGATTTCGAATGGCGAAAAGGAGGTGATGGGAGGGGGGGGGGGGAACCATGACTTAGGGACGCGCTTGTCCAAAATATAGGGTGTGTTACAAAAGTACCCTCACCGATTTGAACTAGCGGCCCTTTCGGCTGAGGGTTAGAAGGGGGATTTCGCGTGTCGGGATTTGGCAACTGGAGGGAGTTTTCGCGGACGTTGTAATTTCGGGATAGCAAGGACCGGGTTGTGAAGGCGCGAGTTTTGGGAGCACGATATCTGAATTTTCGGGATATAACAAGGCGCGGGTTGAATTTTAGGGATAAGCCTTACGTGTAAATATTGTACGTACCAAATCAATTCGCACGTCCCTCAACGAAAAAAACGAAAAAAATAAAACTATTCGCACCACACAAAGAGAGAGTCTTGTCCCGTTTTACTGTACAAATGCTATTCAAAGCTATGAATCCATGTTATGTCCAATTAAATTTTTTCGTTGGCTGTATAATGCATGTAACCTACTCATACCAACATTTTAGTGCATTCCAAATGTTTATACTACCGCTGCAATTCGAACTAAATTTGAATTCGTTTATCTATTTGAATAAGAATCTACAATCATGATTGTTGTCAACTTAAATCATCATTCGTGTATTATCTTAACAACACACCACATGATTACTATAGAGATAGATATGAACTATGTGTACTATATGAACTCGAATTCAAAATTTTGAATATACTTGATGTTGATTCCAAATAATAGTACATTTGATGTACTAACTAGATCTTCATAATCTAAACCATGTTCCATACGTACACCGTGTTTATCACACAAAGTATAGTGTCCGCCCCGTACATTATGACAAGTATTTAGCCCTGAGCTGCAAAAGCCACACATTATCACAAATTATAATCAATGTTCTATATATTATATGTAGTATAACATTTTTATAATCACACCACGCGTATCACCATTATATATACTAGTCATCAACCCGTGCCTCTGCACGGGCTAGCTTAATCTTAAGTAACATGTGAACTACATACATATTAGCAATTTAACATTGATGAAAGATATAATTTGTAATATATGATTTTTCATGGTAAGCCACTCAACTATCGGAAGAAAGGGAGTTGCATATTTTGAATTAGGAACGTCATATTAGACATTTAATATATATGGTTTGGAACTATGCCACAACCCCGTGATTTATTCTTTCTAAGATTTTCTTAGTTTTAAATTTATATTTCTTTCTCAGGTTCTTATTTCAAATTGGTTGTTAGATAGCTCCACCAGCTATTGTATCTTTTAACAAAGATATACTGTATTAGGAATCTGGTTTATTTCAAGAATAGTCTTATTGTAGTATGTCACACGTGGTCTATGCACAACATAAGAGAACCTTTTTTTTCAATGACACATATACGGACAGTTTTAAGTGGAATCTATGGTAAACGCATACACATGGAGTCTAACATGAATAGTTCTAGTTCAAAAACGAAAAGAAGATATGCAACTTTGTCATGTCATAGTTAATCCAGTTATAAGTTTCAAATTGTGGCCGAAATTTTCTTCGGATTACATCTAACACATGATGACATGTTTGGTCACATCAACAAAAGCATATCTTCTGTTAATCGCGTGTTGTTATAAGGCCTAAGAAGTATGATTGTCAAACATATAATCGTCGACATGCATATTTCCCATCTATTGTTCTACATCTATTATAAAATGTTGTAGTACTATCAACTCTAGTAGCATGTGACTTAGATTACCTATCCAAGTTGAGCTGCTGCTCTTGTGAAAACATTGCCACCAAGTTCATACCAGGATGAAAAAGTAGTTTATGACCTGAAAAATAAAGCAAAAGATATAATGAAAGATTAGCCTTATTTGGAAAGGAGACAAACTACCATGGTACAAACGCATGAGCAACAGCATGGTTTCACAGCTTTTCTTGAAAGAGACACACCAGTACAAAAAAAACATTGGTGCGAAGGAGAAGCTTTAGATTTACATAAGTAATAGGAGCAAGTGTTCTAGATAAAGGAGACAAAGTTGATCGTTCTGGGGTGAATGGCATGTTGACGTATACTGCAGGGTGAATGCTTGTTCTCACAAAAATAAAAGCTATAAAAAAATTGCAACTATACTATGGCATCTGGAATAGAAATAGTAAAAGCTACAAACACAGGCACCGAAAATCAATTAAATACCTTCAGAAGTGCAGGCTCATGTCTACATGCAAGAGCGGAATCATTTTCAGAGTGGTCAATAAGACAACCATATGGAAAAGTGGCTTTGTCTAGCTTCAGTTCAGTTTAGTTCTAATAATTGCATGAAAACCCTTTTTGATACTTTGTCTAGCTTGAGTCCTTCGACGTAACTAAATCTGGACCTCTATTTTCATACTGTGCATTACCTATCATGGATCGAAGGGTGACAACAAAGGGAATCTGTAAATAAAAACATGTGTAACTTGAGTACTCCATGAAGCTAGCTTAACTCTAGCGGAAAGGTGCCATAGCACCCGGGTGCCCCGACACCCTGTTATCCAGTGCGTCCAACGACTTGAAGATTCGAGCTGAAGAATAGTCAGCAGCAAGCCACTTGCATGCGCATGTTAATTAGGCAGCTGTTTTACAGGGTGTGATCAGGGCTGCAGGAGACAGGACAGGGCCGGTCCTAGGCACCTTTTCGATGGAGACAGAGATGACTTAACAGCACTATTGTAGGTGCTGCTTGTCCATTTTTTATTTTTTTTGCATGCGGTGACAGAACTTGTCATGGCCTTAGAGATCCCTGCCAACGTGAACAGTACAGATTCCCAGCATATAGCCAGGTCGTTGTCCAGCCCGTGATTCAAAAAACAGCAAAAATAACCAACGCAGCACATCACATGTCACTGTTCAAACTTTGTCTCTCTCGCACCACATGCACATGCGAAGTCAGTCTTGGTCTAGAGAGAGGCAGTGCTAGACTAGACCCAGATTTGTTTGTTCTCTATCCTTATTCTTGGGCTTAACGAGGCAACGAAGGTGCCAACGAAATCGTTGGCTACAGTGAAGCGCACACATCTTGAAGTGCCATATTCGGAATGAATGGTACAGATAAGGGGGGTGTCTGGGCATCCGGGATCTAAAAATCCAGTCTCTCTTACATCTTATCCTCAGTAGTTCACCTCGTGAGTAAACAACTCGCTCATCAACATGTGAGCTCACCTGAGGGTCATGTGGCAACAACATCTATAGGCTCCCTTATGGCTATGGCTGAGACCCCATGGACGTGAGCGGCTGGCTGCAAAATAATAAAATGCTTTAATAAACCTTGCAATATGAATCCCATTGTATTGTTGAAGACATGAATCATACAATATCCTTCTGACTTCATATACAGTGCACTCAAAACTATGACCATTTCCATACAGAAGTAGACGACAGCTCAGCTAAATAAATGCAGATATGGGGCAAAGTATATAATAGCTAAACTGAATTCATGCAATGACACCAAGATAAAAATGTGGAAGATAGTAACAAGGAGGAAACCTTTGTAAACTGAACACAGCATGCAACAATGCAGAGAAGCAGAATTACATTAGTCTCATAACCGAACATTCAAAGAATACATGACTATTAGTACTTTGTTGATGCCACTACCGCTTTCATTTGTACTCTCCATTGTCATCAGCTTATCTGAACTAAGCGGCCATCAAGTAGATTCTGAATTTTCTATCAAAAAATTGCAGACAGACTCGCCTTCCCGTAGGAGACAATATGTCCATGGATTATCAAGTACTTGATTGCTGCTACTCAACACCAGGCGAAGCTGCCCACGGCCACACCAACCGCCGCCAACAGCTGGACATCCTGAAATATTTAATTAGCAAAGCATGGCTAGTCAACTACTCGTGTTATCCTCCTCCCTCATCCTCCACTGCTTCCCTTCGTACTATCCATTATGATAAATTCATTACCCAAAACTAAACCAAGCTAACATTGGTATGTTCTGCACAATTTGCTATAAAATTTTTGGAGAGGCACTCTGCATGCCTATCGTTTTGTAGCCGGCCCTGGAAATCAAAAGCAGCAGCATCAGTCTACACGACAACCATCCGCACATGATGTCTTGTTGGTATGGACGAAGATCCTGAGATTACAAAACAGCAGAATCAAGTCGATAAACAAATGCAAATCAGTGTCAATGCAATAGGAAAATTTCCGCTCGCCCGTGTCGTTGCACAGCACACACGATGTTAGAGTTAATCCCTGTCCACCTATGTGTGTCCATGTAGGATACCTATACCTAGTCAGTTTGGAATAGGTCTAGGTTAGTAATATATATACATGTAACCCCCGATGTAATCTGTCATCAGAAAAAGCAATAGAGAAACAGGAGCCTCACGCCCCTGCTGCTTTCAATCCATCGATTCGAGTTGTGTGTGTGTCTTGTTCTTGCCGGGAGGTTTCGCCGAGGGAGTCAGTTCGATCGTGGATCGTGGTGCAGCAGAAGCGGATCAGGATGCACATACGTACGTCTCTGTGGTTAGACGTACGTACATGAGCTAGACAGAAAATCAATCAAGCTATTTGTGTGTGTGCTTACGATCTAACTCTAAAAACCTACACATGTATCATGTAAATATCAAATTGCGTCAGATTAAACATGAGAAGAAATTAGAAGGGGCGGAGGGATTGGTCGTTACCCATGGTGATGGCGAATATCTGGAGAATGATTTATCTATCTCTTACTGAGAGTTTTCCCTGAGGGAGTCGATCTGATCATGGAAGCTAACTGGCTGCGCGTAGTTACATAAGTCTCTGTGGTCAGACGTACGCACATGAGCTAGGCAGAAAATCAATCGAGTTGCTTGCCTGTGTGCTTACCATCTTGCTTTGCACATACATGCGTTGGGTTCAAAGAGCAGAATATAGCACCTCTCCTCCCCATCGAGAGAAGAGAAGAGAGAACGGGGGGAGGGGGGTGGCCGCCAGGGATGACTTGCGAGATCGGGAGAGTTAGAAGAATTATGAGATATATTTTTTAGGGTAGAATTATTAGATATTGGGAAAGAGAGAGTCGTTGCGAGGTAGGGAGAGATGCTCCGATCTACAAATATTTTTTTAATAAAGCGGTAATGTTTAGAGAGTTATTGGAAGATCTACACCGTAATAAGTCGGTCCCACCAGATAAACGTCTTCTAAATTCTAATTAATGTGGGAATTATTAGAGAGTCTCTAATTAGTATAGGTATAGGTATAGATAGATAAGATATAAGATTCATTCATGCATGCGTCGGTTTAAAACACCATGATATCTTCTTCAAATATCCAAATCTACTTTTTTATAATGAATTATGATCTCTGTTCGTTTTTTACACCCACACAATCCTCTTCTTTGTAGCTAGCGCTAACTTTCTATCGTGCATACACACGCTCGCCCCCCTCTTACCCTCCCTCAGCGTCCCCTCCATCGCGCACATTCATTAGTTCTCTTTATGTCGTTCACCCACGGTGTGTGTAGGCCCCCCGGCTCCTTTCCGGCACACACCTGTCGATATACCTCTCTAGCCAAGTGTGCCTACCACGAACACACACTTCCCCTCTTCTCTTCTCACCGTCCATGCCCCCCTATGTCCAACACGGTTCCACGCAGGTGCACACTCCCGCCCCTCTTTTCATCGATCTCACACTCGCACACTCCTCCCCCTCGACATAGTTGGCCTCTCGCACCACCTCCTAGCCGCACCCCTCTCCCCCTGTCCGTCTCTCCGGACCTTATTTGCTTCTAACACATGCATGCATGTATACCTACCGATCTCCCTACATATAGCTAGGTCGACTATAATTCTTTTTCCCCACGCACCGATTGACGTACCTCACTAGTTATGTCTCTCCCTTTATCCGACACACGACGATTGATCTTCCTATGTAGTTACGTCTGCTTACCACAATCATATCGTCCCCCCTCATCATCCTTGCATACCTCCCGACCCATCTCTCACACGCACGTGCATAGACAGGCTGACAACCCCTCTCTTATTGATATTGCACTCGTACCCTCCGTTTGTCTAGCAGGCCACTCCCACCATTTGTGAGAAGCAACTCCACCACCAACCCTCTGACACTCTACCTTTGTCTCTCTCCCAACCTTATTCCTCTGCTACACATATGCATGGATGCCTATCGATCTCCCTCAATACATAGATAGGTCTCTCTCCTTCTCCGCACATATACCAGTCGACCTACCTCTCTATAGTTAGGTCTCTGCCCCTTCCCCCCCCCCCCACACACCGATAGTCGAACGTTGTAGGTAGGTATCCATGCCACAGAGACAAACTGCACCTTTGCCCTCTCACATTCTAGTAGGCCAGCCACCCTGTATCTTTAACGTGGGCAAATACAAATTCGATGGCACTCTTTATCGATCGCGCACCCACACACTTCATCCCTGTTTTTGATTCTATCAATATCTCACGCCGATGATCCCTCCACTCTCTTCTCGTGGATCACTCCCTCTATATATGTGTAACATCCCCAGGCTCTCACCACAGTGATCACCCTCTGATCATGCCAAGTCATCATCATTATTCCATAAGAAAAATAATTCAACTCCAAATTCAAATTCCAAACTCAAGTCAAATAAATATTTCTTCAAACAGCCAAACTAAAATGTCCATAATGTTGCAACTATTCCCAAGGCATTTATAAAATTGAAACCAACTTCATATAAATTCCCAAAATGCCCCTGGACATTATAACAGTAGTCCAGCAGTACTTAATTTGTCCTTTTCAATTTCTAAAAATATCTAACCTATTCCTTTGGCCTCCAAACTTTTTGTGGCACTGTTTAAAATCACCAGGGATTTATTGGGACATCTCCCATATTTCTCCTAAGTGAATTAGTTGCTCAAAGAATTCCATTTCTCTCTCTCTGCTAAACAAAAAGAAAAACCAAAATAAAAAGAAAAGGCCAAAAGGCCACTTACCTGTCACTGTAGTCGAGGCCCAGCCCATCCCCATCTGCTGCTTCGTCCTCTTCTGCTCGTGTCACCATGGCTGTGGCCGAGCCGACGCCGCCAGCCGTTCCTCGACGCGTGCATCCCCAGGGTCGACGGGAGTGGATAAGGTCGACGACCTCGAGCCCCTGGACGTCCCCAACCACTTCCCCTCTCCCTCCCTGCGCTCTTCGCCTTCTCCAGATCCGCCACGCCCGACGCGTCCGTCGCCGGTCACCGCGTCCTGTCGCAGCCACCGTGCTGCACGCCGCTGGAAAGCTCGCCAGAAGCCTCGCCTTCGACCGACCCTTCGCCCCGACCACGCGCGCGAGCTGGGGAGCCACCCCAGCGCCGCCGCTTCACCTTCTTCTTCCTCGTCGGCGCGGCACCTTCTCCGTCGACCTCGAGCGCGCTGCAGCTACTAAGCTCACAACGAGCCCCCGTGCGCTCTCAGGGTGAGCTCCCGTTCTCCCCTTCCCCCTCTCTGCGCCGCCTCGCTCGCCCAGCCATGGACGAAGCTCGTCGCCGTCGTTTACCTCACCACCGCAGCCACCGCCCGCGCAGCTCGCGTCCGAGCCCCGCGCCGTGCTCAGCGCGCCCCCAGGAGACGAACGCCACCCCCAGCGCCGCCTACCGTGCTCCGTGGCCTCGGGTTCACCCCTGCCCGAGCTCCGGTGGCCGTGGACCTCGTCGCCGGCGCCGAATCTGGCCACCTCGGGTCGAACTACTACCACCACTGGACGCCCCACTTCGCACTCGTTCGAACGCCTCCTTCCGCGCGCGATTTAGACGCCAGAGGACGAATCCCGCCCGTCGCCGCCGTCCCGGGCGCTCGTCGCCGGCGCGCGCGCGACCGAGTCAACCGGCCCGGGTCGCTGTAGCTGGGCCCCGGCCGTCAGCTGGTGAGATTAGGGCCTAACCCCTAATTAGTACTAACCCACAGACCCTAATAGTCACCGACAGCGGGCCCCACCGCAAATAACCCTTCAGTTAATACATGTGACACTGACATGCGGGACCCATGTACTGTAGCACTTAATTAAATCTAATTAATTCCCTGTGACACTGATAGTGGGGCCCCACCACTAATTAAACTCAATTAAATAGGTTAATTAACCTCTGTGTCAATGACACCTGGGCCCTACCATCACTGTTCACCCTTTGACCTGGTCAATGTTGACTGCTGAGTCAGCTGTTGACTGGCCCCACATGTCATTGACTGTGGCTGGCTGACTCTGAGTTTAAAAAGTAAATGCACTGTTTATAATTCAAATTAACTAATTAAAAATAAATCCAGTAATTTCAGAATATTGCTAAAACTTTGAAAATTCGTAGAAAATAAACCGTAACTCGGATCGAAAAAGTTAAAACATGAAAGTTGCTCAGAACGACGAGACGCATCCGAATACGCAGACCGTTCGTCCGTCACGCGTTCCTAGCATAGTGAACCTGCATCCGTCCTCCTCCATTTCATCTGTCCGGAAAGGCCTGACTTCGGGAAAACATTCCCGGATGATCTCCTCCTTCACCGTTGTCGTGTAGCACTACGTTAGGCCACCTCTAGCATCGCGTATCGTATTGTCATGCATATGTTGCTATGTATTTATATTGTTTCTTCTCCCCCTTTCTTCCCGGTAGACCCCGAGGCCGCTGATGATGACCTGGAAATCGACTACTACACTGTCGGAGTTTCTTTTTCACTTGCCAAGCAAACAGGCAAGCACCCCCATTTTGAGCATGCCTATATTGCCTATTCTCTTCTCTCTTATGCTTGCATTAGAACTGCTACTGCTACTGTTTTCCTATATCTGTTGCATAGCCTGATTATTGTAACCTGCTTTGCTACCTTTCTGGTTATCCTAGACTGATTAGTATAGGCTGGGTAGAGTCCCGACAGAGACCCCCACTTGATTCCGACTGCCCCGCTGGATGTCAGAAGACCCGCTCATCGGGATTGAAGACTAGACCCTGGCACCGCACATCACATCACTTCCCCTAAGATGCTCGACACTACTGGATTACTATCGAGTGCCGAGGGTGATACCTCGTCAGCACTTATGATGATAACCTTGTAGGTTAGTTACTCGGTCGTGGTAAGCGAGGGTGATTCCTCCTACACCACCCCCGATAACGACATCGTCGCGCAACCTCTCAAGTGTGGACCTCGAGGGTGATTCCTCCTTCGTTCACCTTGATGATAACATCGAGCGGGAATTCCATCGAGGGTGATTCCTCAGGGTTCCCTTCGGTGTCAGACACACAGGTACTGTTGATGAGTTGAATTGCACTAAACCATGATACTAAAGACGGGTCTGCCCTGAGGGGTACCCGCGCGAGCTTATTGCGAAGTGATGTGGAGTGGGGTTGACCTGGATGGTGCCCGCGAGATAACTACGAGGCGTGGCCGAGCATTCTTAGCCCTTGCCGCAAGTCCTCGAGACGGGGCGATGGGGTCACATCGATCGTGAGTCTCTGCTCGTTTCCGCGCGCTCCTAATCCACTACGGTTTGGATATTTGATCCGAGGGGCCTCTGGCCCGATAGCACTAACCATCACGTGGGCATAGTATGGGCGTTCTTCGTCGTATACATCAGCCGAAGCTTGTTTGACGTCAGTAAGGAGCGGCGCACGCCGAGTTGGACTGGTAACACAACGGCGCTTGTATAAGTGGTTGCTAGGTCTGCTCTCGGTGGCCCCGTAACGTGCAGGAGTTCCCGGGGCGATGGCCCAAGACCCCTGGGGGCATAGGTTTAGTCCGGCGTGCTGACCTCTCTTATAAGCCTAGGTCGGGTTGCGGCGTGTTGCTTAGCCGAGGCCGGGCATGACCCAGAAAAGTGTGTCCGGCCAGAGTTAAGCGAGCGTGGTGGGTAAGTTGGTGCACCCCTGCAGGGAAGAAACTTCTATCGATAGCCTGTCCTACCATAACGGACACTCAGAGTTGTATCCCGATCGGTACAACTAGAACTTGATATGAGAACTGGATAGTACGGCTCTGGGATTGCTTTCTCGCAGGGAGTCGAGAAAGGATCTCAGGTCAAGATTGATGATATTACTACTACTACTATACATTATGTTCATCTGTTCTCTTCTATTGCTGCAAGACTGTCGAAGATTGTTGAAGATGCTAGTCTTCGATAGGACTAGGCTTCCCTCTCTATTCTGGCATTTCTGCAGCCCAGTCCACATATACAGCCATTCCTTTGACAATGTTGCATATGTAGTGTAGATCCTTGCTTGCTGAGTACTTCGGATGAGTACTCATGTTTGCTTTACTTTCTTTTTCCCCATATTCCATTTGATGCCACCAGACGACGGAGCCCCTGAGCCAGACGCCCCAGCCGATGACCAGTACTACTACCCGCCTGGCGAGTACTACTACTACGAGGAGCCGACTGACGACCAGGAGTAGGATCGGAGGGTCCAGGGCAGGAGGCCTACGCCTTTCGATCGTAGTATTTTATTTTTACCCCGCCTCTGTGAAGGCTTATCTCTCTCTCTCTCTCTCTCTCTCTCTCTCTCTCTTTGTAATATATCTGTACCCAGATATCTAATGCTTCCGCTGACGCTTGTATGCCATCGAGCTATGTATTCGAGCCCTCGAGGCCCTGGCTTGTAATATAAAGCTTGTATGAATTTATTTATGTTTTAGAGTTGTGTTGTGATATCTTAAAGTGAGTCCTTAGGCTTGATCGTGTGGAATTGCGTGTATGGTTAGTGCACGATTAAGCCGGGGTCGTCACAGGTTGGTATCAGAGCCGACTGCCTCTAGGAATCCCCCTATCCAATTCCTTGGCCAAAGTTGAGTCTAGAAACCGAAAACTGTTTTACTAACTTGGCTGTGTGGCTTACGGGCCCACGTCGCCAACTGGGTGGTACTAGGATCTTTTATTCCTCGTCTTTACTCTGGGACTCTGATCTCTCTTCTATTCGGGTTAAAGATTTTACTAACTCCAACATTAGGATCTCGTAACCGTTTTCTCCCGGAGAGCCCCCTCATTCCAGAAGATGACGTGACATCATCAGAAGGCTCCGAAGATACTTCTCGAAGTTTTCCGAGACCCCTTTACCCACTGCTTTTGCAATTTACTAACACCGATAATCCCCGTGGATATCTACACATCCTTGCCGTTATATCATCATGACCAGTCACTCACGTATGTACGAGGTACCCCGTAATACTCCTCGTTAAACCGGGAATCCTTTGAACCTACTGCTGTGCAGCTTCTTTCGCACTGCGGTTAATTACTCACAGTACCGGGGATCCGACCATCCCCAGTTGTTCCTGTGATTCCTAAAACACTTGAAATATCATCTTATCTTCCGAGAATCCCATGCATCCTACTACTACTGAAATTCTTGCTAGCTTATGTTATGGCTAGCTCCATATGTCAAGTAATTGTTGTTGATATCCCTTGTCTTTATCATTTCGATCCCATTGATTCAACATGTGTGCAAATACTTGCAATCATCAGTTCTTCCCTACTAATTCATCCTTCTGGCTCAGACATCATTTCGGAGATGAGCTGGAACTCGGCCAGTCAAATTGCAAATGGTTGCCCATCTAGTTCTATCCAACTTACTCATCTTTTGATTAAAGCTTCTGCTTCTGATCCTTCGTCTTGAGAATCGTAACCCCTTTGTGCTTAAGCACCGAATTATTTTGGTGTTTCTATAATCCGATGCCTTTGCATCCCTTCTTCATCTGATTGATTGCCGATACTCACAATCTTGTCTTTTGCGGTCCGCCAGATCTTTTGGTGGAACATTATCTGATAGTGTCCTCCATATTCCATAACCTTGATAGTTATCCCCCGTTACCCAATACCTTCGATACATTGTATCACCCGCTTTGATTCCGATACTCTGCTTTCAGTTCGCATCCCTTGCTTTGGCATCTGGTTGTATAGATTCGTAAAATCGTCCCGATGGGTTGTATCTATGCTTCTGCCATCTACGAGAACGCAGAAACTTTTATGAGCATACTCTTCTGGTGCTTCACCAGATAAATCTTCAGCACTACAATTTCTTCGAAAACGAGAAGTGAATGAAAGGTTGTGCATTGAAGAAGTGGGGGTCGACCTTGAACCTTTGTGTTCATGCCCATGGAAACGATGTAGAACTTATCATGGAAGCTGCTCGTAAGAATAATTATTCCCCTGGTACAAGTTCATCTTGTATCTAAGAATTGATCCTTTGCAAACATGGTTCCGACCATATTTCCTCTTTGGGTTCATTTCTCGGATAAGTTAAAATACTTGTCCTCTGCAGATCATTTTCCCCGTCCAACCTCTGCTCCGACTTACCTTCCGGTGTTACCCCTAGTACTTGTTACTGGGAAGTCTAACACCCCATCACAACATTCCTAGCCGGATCAGCTATATCCCTATCGTGCTAACTTTTAACTGTGCTACCTGGCCCTTCATCCCGGAGCACAATTTTCGACGATGAGTTAAGCTCACGTCGGCCTTCCTCATCTTGTCATATCACCTCAAACAACAAGCTTGATTTTGAGCTTGTGTCGTATCCATGGATCCAATAATCTTTCGCCTCGGCATTCCTTTCTCTTGATGTCATCGCTGACCGATTACATCTTCTTGAAACCTCTCAACAAATGTGTCGTGATCAACGTCAACATATTGGCTTCTTCAGAGATGTCAACTGAAATTCATGGTTAGGAATACCATCTTTGCCCTCGATGAATTGTGATATCATCGATGTCATCCTTGACTTTCGACCAACACAAACCTGGTCGTGTATGGTTAATCCTTATGTCCCGAGATACCCTTGTAAATGTTTTTCGGTACCTCTAGATATCTTCGAACCCAATCTATTACTTGACACGATATCATTGCCGCAACGAAGCATGACTGTGGACTTCCGAATATCAACAAGAACATTGGAGGCACATTGCCAAATGCTTCTGGATCTATTATCCGGACACCACTGTGCGGGTAACATCTTGATTTCTCCCTCGCCCTTTATCTAAATGGTTTTGTACCGGCTGAACTGTTCAGGTATATCGTGTTCTACTTTTCCCTGGAATGGATATACCCCTAATTCTTGTGTATAGGCACATCTATCCTTTTCATTGGTCTGTTGAATCCGATAATTTCATTTTCCTTTCCATTGTTTTGTTTAACCTTTCATGTAATCTAATTGTCTGGGCAGAGATAAATTCTCTGCTTATGAAAACATATCGGTCTACAACTACGCCAGTGAAACCCTGTTACTATTGTTGATGACATTCCGGTAGCCACCGATGGACGAGAACTTTTCCTATTGGTCCGCCTCGTTCAACGAGCAGGAAAAGGGTTCTCTTCGTCCCTCGCCCTTGGTACCGATGTTGCCACCGACATAACTGACAGGCTACCCTCTGGCATACCTTGTTATCGAGACCGGTAAGATGTCACCGATCTCCCTACTTTTGATCGACACCCCACCACAGTTCCACAGGATCGGAACCTGACTCTCCTGTATATTCTTGATTCCGAAGTATTCTTTGATTTTGACTATGCGTGTTATCCCGAGTCACCCCTCGAGAGATGATCTACCCTCGATACCCTGGACCCCTGTTCACACTTTGTTCAGGTATCAATTGAATGTCCATTCGATTGATACTTCTTATTGTACCTTCAGACTTTGCTCTCGATGTTACCTAAGTTTCAACTCGAGAGAAACTTTTGCCGCATTCCCTGAATTGTCCACCAGCTAATCGATCCTATAAGGATCAGTTCTTCTGAAGTTACCCTTTACTTCCCTACTTAAATCTCGGGACGAGATTTCTTGTAGTGGAGGAGA
The DNA here is from genome assembly GCA_011799875.1 of Thinopyrum elongatum. Classification (NCBI taxonomy): domain Eukaryota; kingdom Viridiplantae; phylum Streptophyta; class Magnoliopsida; order Poales; family Poaceae; genus Thinopyrum; species Thinopyrum elongatum. Next base: position 84,692,651 of record CM022302.1, on the reverse strand, counting down.
TTTGTAACATCCCCAGGCTCTCACCACAATGATCACCCTCTGATCATGCCAAGTCATCATCATTATTCCATAAGAAAAATAATTCAACTCCAAATTCAAATTCCAAACTCAAGTCAAATAAATATTTCTTCAAACAGCCAAACTAAAATGTCCATAATGTTGCAACTATTCCCAAGGCATTTATAAAATTGAAACCAACTTCATATAAATTCCCAAAATGCCCCTGGACATTATAACAGTAGTCCAGCAGCACTTAATCTGTCCTTTTCAATTTCTAAAAATATCTAACCTATTCCTTTGGCCTCCAAACTTTTTGTGGCACTGTTTAAAATCACCAGGGATTTATTGGGACATCTCCCATATTTCTCCTAAGTGAATTAGTTGCTCAAAGAATTCCATTTCTCTCTCTCTGCTAAACAAAAAGAAAAACTGAAATAAAAAGAAAAGGCCAAAAGGCCACTTACTTGTCACTGTAGTCGAGGCCCAGCCCATCCCCATCTGCTGCTTCGTCCTCTTCTGCTCGTGTCGCCATGGCTGTGGCCGAGCCGACGCCGCCAGCCGTTCCTCGACGCGTGCATCCCCAGGGTCGACGGGAGTGGATAAGGTCGACGACCTCGAGCCCCTGGACGTCCCCAACCACTTCCCCTCTCCCTCCCTGCGCTCTTCGCCTTCTCCAGATCCGCCACGCCCGACGCGTCCGTCGCCGGCCACCGCGCCCTGTCGCAGCCACCGTGCTCCACGCCGCTGGAGAGCTCGCCAGAAGCCTCGCCTTCGACCGACCCGTCGCCCCGACCACGCGCGCGAGCTGGGGAGGCACCCCAGCGCCGCCGCGTCACCTTCTTCTTCCTCGTCGGCGCGGCACCTTCTCCGTCGACCTCGAGCACGCTGCAGCTACTAAGCTCACAACGAGCCCCCGTGCGCTCTCAGGGTGAGCTCCCGTTCTCCCCTTCCCCCTCTCTGCGCCGCCTCGCTCGCCCAGCCATGGACGAAGCTCGTCGCCGTCGTTTACCTCACCACCGCGGCCACCGCCCGCGCAGCTCGCGTCCGAGCCCCGCGCCGTGCTCAGCGCGCCCCCAAGAGACGAACGCCACCCCCAGCACCGCCTACCGTGCTCCGTGGCCTCGGGTTCACCCCTGCCCGAGCTCCGGTGGCCGCGGACCTCGTCGCCGGCGCCGAATCTGGCCACCTCGGGTGGAACTACTACCACCACTGGACGCCCCACTTCGCACTCGTTCGAACGCCTCCTTCCGCGCGTGATTTAGACGCCGGAGGACGAATCCCGCCCGTCGCCGCCGTCCCGGGCGCTCGTCGCCGGCGCGCGCGCGACCGAGTCAACCGGCCCGGGTCGCTGTAGCTGGACCCCGGCCGTCAGCTGGTGAGATTAGGGCCTAACCCCTAATTAGTACTAACCCACAGACCCTAATAGTCACCGACAGCGGGCCCCACCGCAAATAACCCTTCAGTTAATACATGTGACACTGACATGCGGGACCCATGTACTGTAGCGCTTAATTAACTCTAATTAATTCCCTGTGACACTAATAGTGGGGCCCCACCACTAATTAAACTCAATTAAATAGGTTAATTAACCTCTGTGTCAATGACACCTCGGCCCTACCATCACTGTTCACCCTTTGACCTGGTCAATGTTGACTGCTGAGTCAGCTGTTGACTGGCCCCACATGTCATTGAATGTGGCTGGCGGACTCTGAGTTTAAAAAGTAAATGCACTGTTTATAATTCAAATTAACTAATTAAAATAAATCCAGTAATTTCAGAATATTGCTAAAACTTTGAAAATTCATAGAAAATAAACCGTAACTCGGATCGAAAAAGTTAGAACATGAAAGTTGCTCAGAACGACGAGACGCATCCGAATACGCAAACCGTTCGTCTGTCACGCGTTCCTAGCATAGTGAACCTGCATCCGTCCTCCTCCGTTTCATCTGTCCGGAAAGGCCTGACTTCGGGAAAACATTCCCGGATGATCTCCTCCTTCACCGTTGTCGTGTAGCACTACGTTAGGCCACCTCTAGCATCGCGTATCGTATTATCATGCATATGTTGCTATGTATTTATATTGTTTCTTCTCCCCCTTTCTTCCCGGTAGACCCCGAGGCCGCTGATGATGACCTGGAAATCGACTGCTACACCGTCGGAGTTTCTTTTTCACCTGCCAAGCAAACAGGCAAGCACCCCCATTTTAAGCATGCCTATATCGCCTATTCTCTTCTCTCTTATGCTTGCATTTGAACTGCAACTGCTACTGTTTTCCTATATCTGCTGCATAGCCTGATTATTGTAACCTGCTTTGCTACCTTTCTGGTAATCCTAGACTGATTAGTATAGGCTGGGTAGAGTCCCGACAGAGACCCCCACTTGATCCCGACTGCCCCGCTGGATGTCAGAAGACCCGCTCATCGGGATTGAAGACTAGACCCTGGCACGGCACATCACATCACTTCCCCTAAGATGCTCGACACCATTGGGTTACTATCGAGTGCCGAGGGTGATACCTCGTCAGCACTTATGATGATAACCTTGTAGGTTAGTTACTCGGTCGTGGTAAGCGAGGGTGATTCCTCCTACACCACCCCCGATAACGACATCGTCGCACAACCTCTCAAGTGTGGACCTCGAGGGTGATTCCTCCTTCGTTCACCTTGATGATAACATCGAGCGGGAATTCCATCGAGGGTGATTCCTCAGGGTTCCCTTCGGTGTCAGACACACAGGTACTGTTGATGAGTTGAATTGCACTAAACCATGATACTAAAGACGGGTCTGCCCTGAGGGGTACCCGCGCGAGCTTATTGCGAAGTGATGTGGAGTCGGGTTGACCTGGATGGTGCCCGCGAGATAACTACGAGGCGTGGCCGGGCATTCTTAGCCCTTGCCGCAAGTCCTCGAGACGGGGCGACGGGGTCACATCGATCGTGAGTCTCTGCTCGTTTCCGCATGCTCCTAATCCACTACGGTTTGGATATTTGATCCGAGGGGCCTCTGGCCCGATAGCACTAACCATCACGTGGGCATAGTATGGGCGTTCTGCGTCGTATACATCAGCCGAAGCTTGTTTGACGTCAGTAAGGAGCGGCGCACACCGAGTTGGACTGGTAACGCAACCGCGCTTGTATAAGGGGTTGCTAGGTCTGCTCTCGGTGGCCCCGTAACGTGCAGGAGTTCCCGGGGCGATGGCCCAAGACCCCTGGGGGCATAGGTTTAGTCCGGCGTGCTGACCTCTCTTATAAGCCTAGGTCGGGTTGCGGCGTGTTGCTTAGCCGAGTCCAGGCATGACCCAGAAAAGTGTGTCCGGCCAGAGTTAAGCGAGCGTGGTGGGTAAGTTGGTGCACCCCTGCAGGGAAGAAACTTCTATCGATAGCCTGTCCTACGGTAACGGACACTCGGAGTTGTATCCCGATCGGTACAACTAGAACTTGATATGAGAACTGGATAGTACGGCTCTGGGATTGCTTTCTCGCAGGGAGTCGAGAAAGGATCTCAGGTCGAGGTTGATGATACTACTACTACTACTACTATACATTATGTTCATCTGTTCTCTTCTATTGCTGCAAGACTGTCGAAGATTGTTGAAGATGCTAGTCTTCGATAGGACTAGGCTTCCCCCTCTATTCTGGCATTTCTGCAGCCCAGTCCACATATACAGCCATTCCTTTGACAATGTTGCATATGTAGTGTAGATCCTTGCTTGCTGAGTACTTCTGATGAGTACTCATGTTTGCTTTACTTTCTTTTTCCCCCATATTCCATTTGATGCCACCAGACGACGAAGCCCCTGAGCCAGATGCCCCAGCCGACGACCAGTACTACTACCCGCCTGGCGAGTACTACTACTACGAGGAGCCGACTGACGACCAGGAGTAGGATCGGAGGGTCCAGGGCAGGAGGCCTACGCCTTTCGATCGTAGTATTTTGTTTTTACCCCGCCTCTGTGAAGGCTTATCTCTCTCTCTCTTTGTAATATATCTGTACCCAGATATCTAATGCTTCCGCTGACGCTTGTATGCCATCGAGCTATGTATTCGAGCCCTCGAGGCCCTGGCTTGTAATATAAAGCTTGTATGAATTTATTTATGTTTTAGAGTTGTGTTGTGATATCTTCAAGTGAGTCCTTAGGCTTGATCATGTGCAATTGCGTGTATGGTTAGTGCACGATTAAGCCGGGGTCGTCACAATATGATATATCCATGACTCTGTTTCACACACATTGCATATGTTACATTTTTTTTGTTTGAGATATCATCGACACATTACCTCTGTTTCGCACAAACCATCTCTCTCACTGTTGGGGAACGTGCAATTTCAAAACCTACGCTCACGCAAGATCTATCTAGGAGATGCATTGCAACGAGAGGGGAGAGTATGTCCACATACCCTCGTAGACCGAAAGCGGAAGCGTTAGCTTAACGTGGTTGATGTAGTCGAACGTTTTCGCGATCCAACCGATCAAGCACCGAACGTACGGCACCTCCGAGTTCAGCACATGTTCAGCTCGATGATGTCCCTCGAACTCTTGATCCAGCAGAAGGTCGAGGGAGAGTTCCATCAGCACGACGGCGTGGTGACGGTGTGGTGATGTGATCCGCGTAGGGCTTCGCCTAAGCACTACGACGCTATGACCGGAGGAGTAAACTGTGGAGGGGGGCACCGCACACGGCTAAGAGAATATCTGATGTGCCTTTGGGGTGCCCCCTGCCCACGTATATAAAGGAGGCCGGCCACCGGGGGGGGCGCGCCAAGGAGGGGGGAGTCCTACTAGGACTCCAAACCTAGTAGGATTCGGCCCCCCCACTTTTCCTTTTTCCGGAGTAGCAACGGGGGAAAGGAGAGGGAGTAGGAGAAGGAAAGGGGGGGGGGGGGCGCCGCCCCCACCCCTTGTCCAATTCGGATTGGCAAGGGGGGGCGGGGCGTGCCACCTCCTATGGCCGGCCCTCTCTCCTCCACTAAGGCCCATGTTGGCCCATTACTCTGCCGGGGAGGGGGGGGGGGGTTCCGGTAACCTCCCGGTACTCCGAAACTTATCCGAAACTTCCTGAAACCATTCCGATGTCCGAATGTAACCTTCCAATATATCAATCTTTACCTCTCGACCATTTCGAGACTCCTTGTCATGTCCGTGATCTCATCCGGGACTCCGAAAAAACTTCGGTCACCAAAACACATAACTCATAATACAAATTGTCATCGAACGTTAAGCGTGCGGACCCTACGGGTTCGAGAACTATGTAGACATGACCGAGACATATCTCCGGTCAATAACCAATAGCGGAACCTGGATGCTCATATTGGCCCCTACATATTCTACGAAGATCTTTATCGGTTAAACCGCATAACAACATACGTTATTCCCTTTGTCATCGGTATGATACTTGCCCAAGATTCGATCGTCGGTATCTTCATACCTAGTTCAATCTCGTTACCAGGAAGTCTCTTTACTCATTCCATAATGTATCATCCCGTAACTAACTCATTAGTCACATTGCTTGCAAGGCTTATAGTGATGTGCATTACCGACAGGGCCCAGAGATACCTCTCCGATACTCGGAGTGACAAATCCTAATCTTGATCTATGCCAACCCAACAAACACCTTCGGAGACACCTATAGATCATCTTTATAATCACCCAGTTACGTTGTGACATTTGATAGCACACAAAGTGTTCCTCCGGTATTCGGGAGTTGCATAATCTCATAGTCAGAGGAATATGTATAAGTCATGAAGAAAGCAATAGCAATAAAACTTAACGATCATTATGCTAAGCTAACGGATGGGTCTCGTCCATCACATCATTCTCTAATGATGTGATCCTATTCATCAAATGACAACACATGTCTATGGTCAGGAAACATAATCATCTTTGATAAACAAGCTAGTCAAGTAGAGGCATACTAGGGACACTCTGTTTGTCTATGTATTCACACATGTACTAAGTTTCCGGTTAATACAATTCTACCATGAATAATAAACATTTATCATGATATAAGGAACTATAAATAACAACTTTATTATTGCCTCTAGGGCATATTTCCTTCACTCACACCCACCCACGTACGTACCTGCACGTAAAGAAGAGGTGCACGCACGACGCACGTACTCACGTCTCGTTCCCGGCCACACCCGCGTGGGTACACAGTGGAGTTCATTTCTGTACGAAACGGCAGCCCACGTGATAATTTGATGCGTGTAGCGCTTGTTTACTCGAAGGAGGGTCGTGTACCACGCGTAGACGGAACAAAGTTCGACTTGACGCATTAGTATTAAATAAAGTTATATTCCTCAATGGCACGTACAGAATATAAAACGATTGTCATCGGGAAAAAAAATCCGCTCCACTATATACAATGGAGCCTGCCTGCCGGGGTTTGTCTCTCATCACACTATCTCACACAAGGTGGCGGTGGTCTCTCTCTCTCACCGTTGGTCACTGATCTGGCCGCATCCCGTCCGCCAGCGGAAAGGGAGGATGTGCATCGTTTCTCCGTTCGACGGTGTTGAGGCAGCACGTCCTGATCTGCGGTACCCGCCGTTCTCTCTGACCAAGCTCCGGCGTGGTAGGGCTTTCGCCACTTGCTCGCTGCCGCAGTATGGGCAGATCCCGGCCGCCGGCGTCCTCCTAGTTACATCCCGACGACCCTCAGGTACAACTTCCTCCAGCCTTGCTCCACTGCCCATCTTCCCACGTTGCTGCATGTGGAAAATCCTGCATGTGGATCTTCTTTAGTTCTTTGCTTAAAATGTATCTCGGCCAGCGTACTTTCCATCTTGCAATCTCATCCTCAAACCGTTTTTGATAAACCACCATGCTGCTATCTTTCCCTTATGACATGGAATATGTTTCTTTTTTGTCGGCGTATGTGTCTTCAACTCCTGTTATTGGGCAGTAGTTGTTTCCTTTCTACCTCTTTTTGCAAACAGGGTTATCTATTTCACCTCGTTGCTATTGCGACCTTTTGGTGAACTGCACAAATCACTTTTTTCTTAAGAGTGTTTTGTGCATTTCCGCCAAAATGTCACACGGGCAACGTTTTTATATTTCTGTGGGACTGCAGAAAGGGAGATTGGTTTTGCTATCCTCCTCATCCAACTCCGTGCCTAACCTTCTCCAACAAGTAGTTAGTCCTAAAGAGATATCGCAGAGGTGATCAGCTTCTATTTGTGTGTGTTATGTTTCATCATCTAGTTCCACTATTATTGTAATCACACTGACTGAATATCTTTGCAAACTGGGATGATTAGCTCGATTTTAGTGGAACTGCACAAAATGATCGGATTGTGATGTCCTCCATACACCTCTTTCTTGGCTACAGAGCTGCGTGAAACTAGCTGCCAACCAATGAACACTGTGCCCAGGAAATGGAGCCATGCCTACGAACAGCATCGATCAATTATATATTTTCTTTATTTGTACACCTTCTCACAACTTTGTCTTCAGTTCTGATGTGAATATTAGCGCTGATCTGCAAACCATTGAGATGCATTAGCAACCATGGTAGTTTCATTTGTATTTGATGGAATGTTGCAACGAGACTATCTTGAGGCAAGAGGACACATGAATCCTAAGTTGAAACCTTTTTTTTCTACGGGAACCAAAGTTGAAACCTTCATAGCATCACAGTACAATTTCATCATGCTGGAAAATTAGGCGTACATATAAACAAATCCTGAAAGATTGATAGCAATGCCAGAAACAATTCAACTTTGTTTCGCCGACATGTGGGACATCCTTCATCCGGCTCCACCTGCCATGCAGCAATATTGAGTGCACAACTGCAGGGGAGATTCACCCCGGTCGTTGCACTGCAGTAATAATGACTAGCGAGCAGTCAAATCACAGAGCCCCACCTTCGGCACAGTAAGTTGCTCGGACGAAGCAACCATCATTTCTCTCTTCGTTGAATCCGCTGGTACTCCAATATTCCCAGAGTAATAAGTTGCTCGGGCGAAGCAACCATCACTTCACCTTTCCCACAGTAAGTACTACCTCCTTTTTTTATTCTAGAAACAACCACACACGAATATTGGACGGTAGCAGCACAACAACTGAATAAAAAATCGAAACCAACCAATGAACTACTACTAATGGTGAGCTTTTGCTAGTATCATGTACTCCGTCTGTCCATGTATATAGGGCTTAATGCGTTTTCTGAGACTAACTTTGGCCCTGTTTGGATCCATGAGTTAGAGTTAGTTTGAGCTAGTTGGGGCTCAAATAGCCCTAAAGTATCCAAACATGAGGGTTAAATTGGAGCAAGTTGCACCTAACCCACCAAAAAAAACTATCCCACCCAAGGGGTGCTAATTGGAGCTAGTTCTCATTGGGCCCACTGAAAAATCACTTTTCTCTCTCTATCCTGCCAGCCAAGTGGTGCTAATTGGAGCTAGTTCTCGTGGGGCCCACTGAAAAAATAACTTTTCTCTCTCCATCAAGTGCATTTATTGTCAATCTAACCCTGTCATCCAAACACCTCTTTGGCTAGAGTTAGTTCAGGGTTAGTCATGAGTTAGTCTAACCTCTAGCTAAGATAGATTATCCAAACAGGAGCACTATAGGACATGCAAGTTGCTCAAAGCATACCGTCAAATTAGTACATGAAAGGATCTTCGAATGATATAATTTTCAAATTATATAAAATCTTATCAATAGTCAAAGGCAACCTCGAAGAATACATTAGGCCCTATATATACGTATGGATGAAGGGAGTAGTACTAATCACAACGCATGCATGCGTGTGGATTACTACAGTACTAAACAAGAATGTTTTACATGCATTGGTTAATTATATCTTAGTTATGGCACTTAACAATTTAATGCACAAAACAAGAACGGTTGACGGGATTAGCAGAAAGCAAAGCGCCTTTTTAGCAGGGATTTTCATCATTCTATGAAGGTGCAAAACCAAGTGTTACTACTACACCAAACAAGTTCAAAACGATAAACTAGACCCACTCACGGCACGACACGCCTGTCTCGTTTGGTCCGTCGGTCAAAGCGCTTCCCCTTCTTGGCATAACAATATAGTACAATAATTTTTTTAGAATGCTCTTGGCATGTCGCTAACATGTGGGAGCGAGTGATGAGTTAACCGACCTCAATAGGCGGCAAAATCGCCAGCTCGCCGCACTTTGAGAGAGACGAGGAGCGATACAGGCTGGTGGATTACTAGAGCTAGGTGTCGCACGGAGGCCAAGAAATATGGTGATAGCGTGGGTTGGCCATGTATGATGTAACTACACTGGGCTGCCATGTTTCGGACTCTTTCGGTGTACTGTGGAGAAGATTGGGTAGATTTTATATCGCAGAATAAAAATATTAAAGAGTCCAGACGCTCCACCGCGAGGTTTCTTACTCCTTCTCGGTCGTCGGAAAGCGTTCTTCTAAGTTTTGCCAACACGTGGGACATCCAGCATCCAGGTCCACGTGTCATGTAAGAAAATGGAGTTAAGTATAGTAGGAGAGACTCACCAATGGTCACGAACGTAGGTGGAGTACGTGCATGAATCACCCAAAAAAAAGGAATACGAGCACGAAGAGAAGAGGTGCAGGCACCGACGCAAGTACTCTTTGCCTCTTTCCCTAATACTCACGTGCGGGTACATGGTGAGCTCATTTATGTACGAAGAGGCAGCTCACCTGATAATTTGGCGAGTGTAGTAGTTGTTCATGGGAACCACGCGTGGACGAATCAAAGTCCGATCATGACGCGGTGGCGCGTTTTTTATAAATTAAGTTATTCTATTCGATGGCACATACGCAACATTATTTTCTCAATGGAACGTGAATCGTGCACGCACTGAATGACGGAGCACGGGATGGTAGCCATGGACATGGTCAGCCCTTTTTGGAGACTAATGCACTACTTTTGATGTGTCCCGTCTACTCGCAAACAAGGATAAGCTTTGCTTACTACTAGTATGACCTCTCCCTCACTCACGCGCGCGCGCGGTGGCTCGCAGGACGAGGAGAAGCTTTTGCTTTACGATAGTGCGCTTAATACAGGCGGTGGACGTGCAACAGTTCCTTCGGTGTCAGATTGCCAGAAGTATCTATACTGTAGTACCATTATCATTGTTCGACTTACGGAAGAGGCGAAGAGCCAAGCGCATGGTCACCTACTCACAGTATAACTGGCCGTGTTTGCATGAATTTTTTAACGTAGTACAATCTGAGTGGATTTCTCCAGTGGTCATCACACGTGAGCCAATCGATTCACACCCTTCCATGCTCCATTTTGTCTTGCGTTCCTTCTTCCGTCTAGCACACTGACAAGTGGGCCCCATGCTCATGTATGCCAACGTGGTAGTCAATTATTTTGCCATAGTCAGCTATCACACCCTTTCGATGCCACGTCAATGTACCCACTAGAAACAAGTTAGACTTGTTCGGTTCAACCGCCTCCCTAGGTGTTTGGAGATGAATTGGCTGGCGCGAGGCGGTTCTATAGGTGGGCAGGCGGCAAAAAACAGGGGAAAATGCGCGAACCAGCTAGACAAGGGAGGGAAGCTTCTACATTCGCGGGGGACGTGGCATTGGCCATTGGGCGGCAACATGCGGTCATCCGGGTACGCAATAAATTTAAAGGATGCAAAGAGGCTTCCTATTTCGGCAAGGACTAGCTTCCCTACCGATTGCTCATCCAATAGAACTCCCAAGTTAACTGTGCTGAGGCTGGAGTAGTCATACGTTTAATTGGCTTAAATGTATATAGTGCTCCGTCCTATTAGTTGAACCTCGAGGTCTATGTTTTGTAATTTTTTGACATTTTTTGTTTTTTGAACACATGTTAATCGAAGGTCTATCGCGTTACTTTTTGATAATTTTTGTTTTTTGAACACATGTTAATTGGCTTGAAAGAAGGTCTATCATGTTACTTCACGACATCTTTCCAAAAAAAGTGATATGACTTTTGTCAACCTATAAGGCATGTCTGTCAAATTAACGTCGAGGTACTTGTTCTTAAATTAACCTCTGGGTCTTGCAGGAGTACTTGTTTTTTGAACACATGTTAATCGAAGGTCTATCGCATTACTTTTTGATAATTTTTGTTTTTTGAACACATGTTAATTAGCTTGAAAGAAGGTCTATCGTGTTACTTCACGACATCTTTCCAAAAAAAATGATATGACTTCTGTCAACCTATAAGGCATGTCTGTCAAATTAACCTCGAGTTACTTGTTCTCAAATTAACCTCTGGGCCTTGTAGGAGTGCTGCAATGTGTCACCATCAATTGCAAGATGAGCCAGCAAGCTAGCAGTGGAGTTGCCAACGTGCTCAAAGTGCATGCAACATTGAGTAGAAAGAAGCATGCCGAGGAAATTAATGCGTGCTTAGGGAGGCCTTTGCTCAAAGAGCAAGTGTATATAAGGTACAGTCAGCAGGCAATAAAGACGAGGAGCGAGAAGCGATACGGGCTGCTGGATATACTATAACTAGGTGTCCCACGGAGGTAACATTCAAAGTTATTCTCACACTATAGAATGGTATAGGAATGTGGAGAGATTTGGTTGATTTTATATCGCTGAATAATATAAAATATTATGAGTGCAGACACTCCACGGCGAGGTTCCTTGCTCCTTCTCGGTCGTCGGGAATCTATGTTCTTCCACTCTTTTTTTTTGACGTGAGCTTTGTTCATCCTTTTGCCAGCATGCGTGACATCTAGCATCAAGGTGCACATGTCATGCAAGAAAATGGAGATAAGCAGTGCGTAAGTGAGTCGTGCACTTCGATGGCACGTACTACGCAATATTTTTTCTCCTCGATGGCACATGAATAGTGCATGTACTCAATGACGGAGCACGGGATGGTAGCCATGGACATGGTCGGCCCTTTTTGGAGAGAGTACTAAATAACTTTGATGTGTCCCGTCAACTCGCAGAATGACAAGAAGCTTGCTTACTACGCCTTCTCCCTCGCCCACGCGTGCGCGGTGGCTCGCAGCATGAGGAGAAACTTTTGCTTACAAGCGATGGACGTGCAGCAGTTCATTTGGTGTCAGATTGCCCGAAGTACGACTGTAGTACCATCATTATTGTTCAACTTCCGGAAGAGGCGAAGAGCCAAGTGCAAGGTCACCTACTAACCGTACAATATACTATAGCCAAAGCTGGTCCACCTTTTTAGAGCATGGTTAATTAATATAGGCGGCTCTTGCAGCGGCACATCATTTAGAGCAAGTACTCTCTTCGTAGGAACTTAAAACGCAGGAATAGGAAAAATAAAGGATTGGAGTGGCATGTCCACTTGAATCCCATAGCATTAACACAGTATTCCCCTAAAAAAAACCAGAGTGTTTGACACAGGAAAAACAAAGGAAGTGAAAAAAAAGTTGGAGTGGATGCTAGATTGCCAATTAACACGTGATTTCATAGGAAAAAAAATCCTATAGCATTCTATCCTATGAATCAAACGACCAATGTAGGAAAATTATGAGGGGGGTCTCTCTAACAGTGTTCCTTGGCTTGCACCTAGCATCACGGTGGTCGAACTTGGAGTCATTCATCTGATACACGTGGCATCTCAGATCTGGACACAAGGTGATGTACACCGTCAAGGTCCATTAGGCCTTGTTTGGTACTAGGGTTTGCTACTTCTTGAGCTTGCGTTGGTTTTTCCCTTGAAGAGGAAAGGGTGATGCAACACAGTAGAGGTAAGTATTTCCCTTAGTTAAGAACCAAGATATCAATCCAGTAGGAGAATATCGCATAAATCACCAACACCTGCACAAACAATCACACACTTGCACCCAACGCGATAAAGGGGTTGTCAATCCTTTCACGGTCAATTGCAAAAGTGAGATCAGATAGAGATAGATAAACAAAAGATAAAATATTTTTGGGTTTTTTAGTATATAGATCTGAAAATAAAAGATTGCAAAATAGTAGATCGGAAAGTAATATGATGGAAAATAGACCCGGTGGCCATAGGTTTCACTAGAGGCTTCTCTCATGAAGGCAAATAATACGGTGGGTGAACGAATTACTGTCGAGCAATTGATAGAAAAGCGCAAAGTTATGACGATATCTAAGGCAATGATTATGCATATAGGCATCACGTCCGTGTCAAGTAGACCGACTCCTGCCTGCATCTACTACTATTACTCCACACATCGGCCGCTATCCAGCATGCATCTAGAGTATTAAGTTCATAAAGAAACGGAGTAACGCTTTAAGTAAGATGACATGATGTAGAGGAATTAACTCAAGCAATATGATGAAAACCCCATCTTTTTATCCTCGATGGCAACAATGCAATACGTGTCTCGCTACCCCTACTTTGTCACTGGGTGAAATCATGCAAGATTGAACCCAAAGCTAAGCACCTCTCCCATTGCAAGAAAAACCAATCTAGTTGGCCAAACCAAACCGATAATTCGAAGAGAAATACAAAGATATTAAATCATGCATAAAAGAATTCAAAGAAGATTCAAATAATATTCATAGATAAGCTGATCATAAATCCACAATTCATCGGATCTCGACAAACACACCACAAAAGAAGATTACATCAGATAGATCTCCAAGAACATCAAAGAGAACATTGTATTGAGAATCAAAGAGAGAGAAGAAGCCATCTAGCTACTAGCTATGGACCCGTAGGTCTGAGGTAAACTACTCACGCATCATCGGAAGGGTAATGGAGTAGATGTAGAAGCCCTCCGTGATTGATTCCCCTTCCGGCGGGATGCTGGAAAAGTCCCCAAGATGGGATCTCACGGGAACAGAAGGCTGCGGCAGTGGAAAAGTGTTTTCATGGATGCCTCTGGTGGTTCTAGAATATATGTGAATATATAGGAGGAAGATGTAGGTCAGGAGGTCACCGAGGGGCCCACAAGGTAGGGGGCGCACCCTCCACCCTTGTCGCCGCCTCGTGGCTCTTCTGACTTGGACTCCAAGTCCCCTGGGTGTCTTCTGGTCCAAGAAAAATCATCGTGAAGTTTTATTCCGTTTGGACTCCATTTGGTATTCCTTTTCTGCGAGGCTCAAAAACAAGGAAAAAACAGAAACTGGCACTGGGCTCTAGGTTAATAGGTTAGTCCCAAAAGTAATATAAAATAGCATATTAATGCTTATAAAACATCCAAAACAGATAATATAATAGCATGGAATAATAAAAAATTATAAATACATTGGAGATGTATCAGGGTTTTTGAGGGGATTGGTGGGGATAATCCCCATAGGGATTGGGTGAAACCCCAACCTTCACCCAATCCCTTCAAATCCCCATTTACCCCCAATACACTAGGTAGGAGTAGTGTATTGGGTATTGAGAAAAATGCACTAGAGTTTGGGGATTTGTGAGGAAATGTGGGGATGAAACATGTCAAATACATTAGAACCAAATGGTGTTCTGGGATATGTGGGGATTTAGGGGTTTGACCGGGATAATCCCCACCAATTCCCTAAAATACACTAGTACCAAACAAGGCCTTGAGGATAATGTTGTCCTCAAAGTCGGACGTACACGGTCAAGGTCCACGGTCAAGGGGGTCAGGGCGGACGCGACCTCTCACTGCGTCCACCATTTGAAGCGGCGTGCCGGCCGAGGGCGCCGCCCACTGCACTCCCAGCTGTACCCGCCTCCTCGCCGCATTCAAAAACCTACATTTAAACCCGCGTGGAATGCAAGAAACCCACTCCGGCCACACACGTTCGTTCAGGAGCAGGACGCTGGCCAAGCTCCTCCTTCCACCATTCTCTCCACTCTTTCGGCGGCATCCGACGAGCAGGAAGAGCAATTCTCCGGCATAAAAGCCGTCTGGGTAGCCCGCCGAGCCCGTCAGTTATGAGTGAGGCAGCTCGCTGCTCCACCTACCTCACCTAGCTCGTCGGAGGCAGTTGCCAAACTAAGCCAGTGCGTGGTTCCGCAGCTGGCCGCTCCAATACAGCTCGAGGAAGAGTGCCGACTTGCTCCACGCCGGCTTGTTGGGGAGCACGGCGGCACGGGCATCGTCGCTGCTCTCGATGCCGCCATGTCATACAGTGCCTCCAGTGCCTGCGACTGCACCATCCGCCGTCGACACGCGCGTAGCCGCGCCATGGAGGCAGACAAAGAAGCCGCTGTGGATGTCGACTAGGTGACGCGACTACGCGGCTATGCGGATGTCGACGAGGTGACGGCCAGCACGTCCCCGCCTGCCGCCATCATCAAGGAGAAGTAGAACACGGGAGGCCGCCGCCGATTGTATCCCATGAAGGCCACCGCCGAGGCGACGCCGGCGAAAACAGCCGGTGTCTAGCATGATTCTTCTTCAGCCGGATGTTGGAGGAGGACAAAGAGATCGGGCGGCGACCATTTAGATTAGGTATATTAATTCTACCAGGCTGGTTGTAATGGGAGTATCATAAGTAGTATCATGCATGCCAACTAGGCAAATTTGATGAGGTGGCGTAGAATTAAATGAAGAAAGAGAGGGTTGAGTATCATATTATGGTACCGTATGGAATTAAGTTGCTCCCACTGTGGTTAGTCTTAGGCCTTGTTCGGTTCAACCTCCTCCCAAGGGGTTTGGAGCGGAATGGAGGGGAATTTGGCTTGTAGTACATGATTTAATCCCCCACAATCCCTGTTAATCCCCATTAAAACCCCTTGAACCGCACATGCCCTTAAGGTTAAAAATGACCGGGATTACAGAGGACAGGGTACAAACTTCAAGGATTTAAAGGTGAGGGTTTGTTTCCGACTAGCTCTACAACCTCAAGGTTTATAAATCGGACTTCACTCTCCCCTCACGCACATGCCTGGGTACACTCATGGTGGAGTGCATTTGCACACGAAAAGGCAGGTAACGTGACAATTTGAGACATCTAGTCGTCCACATAATGAGGGGTCTAGGACCAAATGTCAGCCATACCAAGTGTGACCTGAACGCGGTAGCGCGGTTATTGATCGAGTTTCTTTTTACTGGTACGTTAAATGAAAAAAATATGGCTGTGTGCGTATTCAATTTAAAATGATCGCAACGGAGGAAAAAACAATTACTAGTCCACTTCGGGACTTGCTTGCTAGGATTGTTCTCTTCTTCTCACTCTCTCACCCTCTCCAGATCTAAACAAGAACGTGGTGTCCACTCTCTTTGTCTCTCTCTCTCTCTTCTCTCCGGTTGACATAGATCCGGCTGGATACCTTCTGCTGGTGGTCACCGGTGGCGACGGAGGAAGCCGACGCACACCGTCTTCTCGGACCTGGCACTGGCGTGGGAGGTCCTCCTCGCCCTTGCTCCCCGCCGTCGAGTTGGCAGATCCCGCCGCCTCCCTCGCCACATCCCGCCGACCGGAGGTATAACTTTTTTTAGAACCGGCCTTGTTCTAATGGCCCAGCTCCCCACGTCGCTGCATCCCTTTTTTTTCATCAAGTTAGGATTGCTCCCCACGTCACTGCATCCTGCATGTGGATATTCTTCTAGTATTACAAAGCTCTCCATGTAGCTAGCTCCGTTGGCTTGCCGAACAGTCGAACACCACCTAAATTTTTACTATTAGAGGAAAAAAGGTACTGCAGATACTGGCTAACGAACCGATCTCTTGGTTGGAAAGGGAAATAAAGATGCTGGCCTGACTGGTCTCTTGGTTGAAAAAGGATGGAAAGTGGGGGCTGTTGGGTCGACAATGCAACCGAGAATGAGCACGTCTAGATTTCTTGTGGTCACATAGGAAAGGTCACTGACGAGAACAAAAAATGCACAAATCCAGACATGCTTTGCATGTTTGCCACACTCGGCAACGCCTCTGCCTCACCACTTTATGCCTCGGTGGATGTAAAATGTGCTTATGCATCCCCTGTCCCTATGCCCTTACTGCTGCTATTAATCTAACATCACAGGTAAAATGAAACAATGCCACTGTTAATGTGATGTCGCTGTTAAGTAATGCTGCTATCAATCTATTGCCATTGATAAAATGAATCAATGCCACCACCATTTTATGAAATGCTTCTGTCTTGCTTTATTTCTCATAAAGAGTGTTTTGGGTCATTACAGTAAACTCTGACACCGGTAACATAGCTGCATCTTCGTTGAACTGCACAAAATTTAATTGCACAATGGTTGACACGACGATGTGTTTCTCCTTTCCGTATCACCCTTTGTTAGAACGATTGTTCCTGTTAACCATGCACGTACGTACTGATCAAGTGCTACTCCCAATCTGTCATCACATAGTCATAATGCAATTGTTATGCATGTTAATGTAAGCCCCCGTTAATCTAGTGCGAGTGTTGATTTGATGTGATGGCACTTCTTAGTTAATGGCACTTTTTCATACTGTCACTGTAATGCCATTGATAACATATGAGATGCTGCTGTTAATCATATGCCACTGCAAAAAAATGACACTGCTTAAATAACCCTGTTACATATTTGTGCGAACAGGGTTGTCTATCTCCATATGGTGTCTATTTGTGCAGACGGAAGCACAAACCTCAATTTTAGTGGAACCTGCTGTCAGCTGACCTCACGGTGCTCTAGGTATTCCTACATTCTTAACTAGGTAGAATGACCAACGCAAGATGAAATAAGCTTATTCGTACATTGACTTGCTGTTTGCAGTGTGGAACGAGCCTGTCATGTGTGGAGGAGCAAACAAGCACTGCAGCCGCTCCGTCAACGCAAGATAAAAGAGACCGAGTCATTGATGGCCTGGCCGGCGAGTAGGGGTCATGCAAACAGCGGTGCATTATTTTAGTGGAACTACACAAAAAAGATATTGGGGTTAGTCGGACAAATTTTCTACAGCCACACAGAAGGAACTGCGCTCATCGATTGCATAGAATTTCCTCCGTGCCATCATAGGAGATCCCAAGGTGGAAATCAACTAACCACCTATAAAATTATGCATAATCTTCCTCACGCAGGTCAGTATCCCCTTCGTCCAGATGATCGTGTTTTGTCATGCCAAGCTCTTGATATCTGCTACTGTTTTGCGACACCGTTTAAGTACATCGCTTTCCTATCTTTTCATATTCAGGACAATGAAGATAATTTTAGTGGAACTGCACAGAATGGTCTGATGTTGAGTGATCTCTATTGCCTCCTCTGTTTGCTGCAATGTGTCAGTGTAAATTGCAAGATGAGCCATCAAGCTAGCTGTGGAGTTGCCAACATGCTCAAGGTGTACGCAACATTGAGCAGAAAGAAGCATGCTCAGGAAATTAATGCGTGCATAGGGAGGCCCTTTTCTCAGAGAAACATCTATCATTTTTTATTTATTTCTACACCTTCTCACATCTTTGTCTTGGTTATAGTCTTGTGAATCATTTAGATGCGTAAAATGCTGAACTTAAGTGCTTGTGAATGTTAGCTAGTATGCATACCGTATCTTGTTAAGCTTAGTTTAGTGTGAATGTTAGCGTGTCAACCTTTACAATCTATGTATATTGTGGGCATGTTATTTGACCCCTCATTTTACCGCGCTATGACCAGTGTGAGTGTCTGCATGCAGTACACCATCCTCTAATTTGGTGGATGCCAAGCCGGCCCGAAAAGGAGCTATAACATTTTTTCAAGTTGAAAAAAGTTACCGATGAGGAGCCATAATTAAGCTGGAGACGTCTCTTTTTTTCTTTCGAATGGGCAATAAGCTGGAGGGCTGGAGAGTGTCTCTAATGGGCTGCCTCTAGTGTTAAGGCCCTCCAGTATGAAACACGGGCAGCCGACTGGGCTGATACAAAAGCCTATCCATCTTGAAGCCCATTGTTTTTGTTTTTTACGAGGAAAAGCCCATATTTCTTGAAGAGAGGGCGATCCCAGAAAAACCCTCCTTCCTCCTCGCTTCCACTTATACTGCAGCTCGCTGGACTCTCCAGCTTCCGTCACCCCCCAATTCCTCCCCGCTCCCCATCTTCCTCACTCGTATAGAAAACCCCCGCTCACCTTCTTCCTCACTCGTATAGAAAACGCCTGCTCCTCTTCTTCCACTCCTACAGAAAACCCCAGCCCTCCTTCTTCCCCACTCGCACTGCCACTAGGCTCGCCTCTGGCTATTTTCAAACCTGTGAGCTCGGCGCGACGCCCGCAAGGAAAATGGAGTCGGCTGGCCCCAGCGCCAAGAAGATGAGGCTCTCGCCAGCGGCGACGCCGGTTGTAGATCCCGCACCTGGCAGCGCGGGGAGAAGCGGCAGGCCCCCCACCGGATCTGAGGAGCCCGTAGAATCTCGGGTGGACCGCATCAGCGATCTCCCAGACGCCAACCTTGGGGAGACCATCTTGCTTCTCCCCACCAAGGATTGTTGCCGCACCTAAGTCCTCTCAACTCGGTGGCGCCCTCTATGGTGCGCCACACCCCTCAATCTTGACTATCATCAGCTATCTGTCGTCCATGATTTTGAACTCCTCAGAGCCATCATCTCCTCCCACTAGGGCTCCGTTCAACGCCTCTGCATCCCGACACGGTACCTACTGTCCATACCCTGCACGGTGGACACTTGGCTGACATCCCCTGAATTCGAAAAACTCCAACAGTTTGAGTTCTACCATTACCACGAAAGTTTCATACCATGAACTGAACACCAAGAATTTGTGCCCACACCACCATTGTCCATCTTGTGGTTTTCCTCCTCTCTCCACACCGCCAGCTTCGCCCAGTGCCATCTACCAGACAATCTGGTACAAATGCTTTGACTCCCACTGCTAAAAAATCTTTTTGACAGAATGACAGTAGGGGGAAAACCCCTACTATTTTTTTTCATATATCTATATAAATGGGAGGTTTACATAGACATATCAGCTACTTTACATTGCATGAACCACACTTTAGGGTGTGATTATACAACCAGTCAAAAATGGAGGGTGTAAACTATACAATAGAAGTACAGAAAGTGATCAGGGCAGCTCTATGCGTTGCTTTAATCCTATGCTGGAGTAATATCAGATCTTCTTTGAAGCGTTTGAGCCAAGACCCCACACTAGGAGCCAGTCCTCTGAAGTGTTGGTTGTTTCTCTCCTTCCATATGCTCCAAGCCGCGGTCAAGAATGTTTCAAAAAAGAAAGGGTTTGGCCAGGTGTCTTTTGTGGCTTGAAGGAGAGTGAGTCGGCAGTCAAAGGATGGCCAGTCAATGTGAAGTCTAGCCCAACAACTCTCACTAAAAGGACAGGTAAAGATCATATGGTCCACTATTTCTTCAATGTGCTGGCCGCAGAGGATGCAATTGAAGTTGTTTCCTATATTGTAGTGCCTCCTCTTCAGCATGTTCCGTGTGTTGAGCCTGTCATGGAATAAGAGCCAACCAAACACTTTGATTTTCATAGTGCACTTCGACTTCCAAAGATGACTGAAGGCTGGATGTGCCCCCCCGTCTCTAAAGTAGTTGTTGTAATAATCCTTCGGTTTATAGAGTGTTGAGCCCCAAGAATAGTGCCAAACATCATGGAGTGATGTCGAGGGGGAAATCCATGTTGACTGTGAATGAATATCATAGATCTCATCAAGAGCTTGAGAAGAGACTGGTAGGTGAAAGGTTTCATGCAGGTCAGTGGATGTCATTGCATCTACCACAGACAAATCTTCATTCATGGCAAACGAGAAAGCACGTGGGTGCGAGATCTGTAAAACCTCATCATTCCAAAGATCTTTCCAAAAGAGGATTGACGTTCCATCTACCACCTGAACTCGAGAGATCCGTCGATAGATGGGAGTCAGCTTTAGAATATCTTTCCACCAAAACGATCCAACCGGGTCGACAGCGTGTGGAATCTTGCCAACATAATGATTGTCCCAAATAAGGTTAACCCATGGCACATCTTGTCTGTTGAAGAACTTGTGTAAGAATTTTAGCAGCAGTGCCTCATTGTGGATTTTCAAGTTGATCACTCCTAATCCTCCTTTTTTTTGGGTCGATAGACCATATCCCATGCGGCCAGGGAGTTACATTTGTCTCCCTGCTCTGTTTTCTTAGGCCAATGGCATCTGTGTCTAATTTTATCAAGGATCTCAATGAGTTTGGGTGGGAATTTAAGCGTGCACATGGCAAACACTAGCAGAGACGTGACCGAAGCATTCAACCATGAAAGTCTACCACCGTACGACATCATTGCAATGGTGGGCGTAAGTTTCCTTTCCAAACTGCAAACTAAAGGCGTAAACTCTTGGATTGAGGGTCTGGTAGTGCCCAGCGGGAGGCCAAGGTAAGTTAACGGCATCGATCCAACTGCACAACCAAAAACCCTAGCAAGATTGGCCGTGGCTGTCATGTCAAGGTTGATCGGGATCATCGTGGATTTGTGGAAATTAATCTTGAGTCCAATGGAGGAAGCATAGTCAGATAAGATCTGCTTAACCAGAGTGGCTTGACGAGTGCATGCAGGGAGGACAATGAGCGTGTCATCTGTATATTGAAGGACCGGATAGTCAGTCTGCCCACTGCAAGGAAAAGGGAGGTTAATTCTACCTTGCCGGAAAGCGTCATTAATTGCTGTCTGGAGTAATTCCGCTGCGAGGACAAAGATTAGCGGTGAAAGCGGGTCCCCTTGCCTAACCCCGCATCTGCATTGAAATTGTCGGTCGGGTACGCCATTGAGAAGAACGGATGATCGGCCAGAAGAAAAGAGGCATTTAATCCAGGAGATCAAACAATCATTAAACCCCATATGACGCATGATATTGATCATGGGCTCATGCGCGATTGTGTCGAATGCTTTAGCGAAGTCAAGTTTGAGTAATATAATTTCCCGACCTGATGCATGGCATTGATGAATATAGTGGTAAGCCCATGCAAGGCAATCCTGGATGGTTCTCCCCTTGAGAAATCCGTATTGGTTACGGTGTACCAGCTGTAGTATGATGCGTTGCAGTCGATTGGCTAGTAACTTCGTGAGCAGTTTCAGACAGCAATTGAGCAGGGTGATTGGTCTGTAGTCGTTGACTGATTCAGGCAAGTTTACCTTGGGGATCAGGGTAATGAGACCATCATTCATGCTAAAAAAACATTCACTTGTGGTGGTTTATCTGTCGGAGGCCTCACTGCACAACATCATCCACTCCAGTTGCCCTGCCCTGGAGCGCTTGCTGATTTTTTTGGGAATAGAAATCCGTATCAGTTGTCTCCAAATAAAGTCGCCTCACCTTAAAAGCATTGGAATTTGTTTTGAAGGATAGCAGCTCATCATCGAAGATGCCCCTTCACTTCAAAGGTTGCTCCTTCATTATTGTTATATACCTTCACAGATAACTGTCATCTCTGCGCCCAAACTGGAGACCTTGGGTGTAATTCGTGATCCGTTTAATGATCACAATTTGATGTTTGGCTCCACACTTATTCAGGTACCATATATTATCATCTACACATTTGTAATCATAAGCTGCATTTTTCATTTGTGCGCATAAGTTTTATATCATCTTGGAGTACACTTTGGGTACTAATATTATGTTATATGCTCAATGAAGAGTTCGTCCATGGATAGCCTATCAATGCTGCTGGATTCTGTCAAGATCTTATATATCGGAATGTTTAGTTATGATCTGAACGTAATTATTGGCTTGCTGCGATGCTTTCGATGTCTGGAGAATTTATGTATAAAGGTGATGATTTCATGCACGTTGAAAGCCCGTAAATATTGTACTAGAATTAACCGTTCAGCTATCGCTCTTTCGACATACTCTTTTTTCAGACCTTAACTATTTTCAGTCTTCATGTGTACTTAGGCACTAACACATGGAGAAAAACATATAACCAATCAGTGGCATAATAAGCACCGGGATTTTCTCAGTTCTCATGACATTCGTTTGAGGACAATAACGATGGAAGGATATGCATCCAACCAGGCAAACAGAAGCTTTGTCACATTCTTCCTGTTGAATGCGAGGTTACTATTGTCCATGAGGCTTAAGTTTTTCAACAAGAAATTTCTCATGGACGGACATGTTGAACAGCAAAAAAAGAAGTTTTAGGTGGACAAATGGGCTTCTGAACGTGCTCGGCTTCTATTTACAACAACTTGTGGTCATGCTCCAATAAAGTTTTTGGCACAGGATGTTGATTTTATAGATCAGACCGATCCATTTGTTTGTGACTGCCAAAAACAGTGGTTGGGTTAGATGTTATTGCCATGTTCAATGTGGGTTTTGTCTAAATTTGATGAACAATTAATCCTTGGGCTTTTGTACCATTTGTAAGCTTGAGTTACATGTTGTAGCCCTCGTACTCCCCTCCGCCTGCCACTACACTGCCGCATCTTCCATGGCTCCTGTTCGTTCCTGTCAGAGGCCTCGTCATCGTTCTCTGCCTTGGTTCGCTCGCTGTGCCCGCTGCCGTTTGGCGTTGTCAACATGGTCAACAACCGAGAGGAATCAGGAGATGACTGTATGTGAAGAGGCTGACAGTAGGGACCCACGAGGGTCATGGCATTACACAAGCAGGTGCCTCGTTATTACAAGCCAAAAAAATACTTCCTCCTAATTGTTTGACAACTAGGTCCCACGCCACTATCAATGTAGTCAATAAACAAGAAAATTACACAACGGGCGGCTAACACCAGGGACCTAGCAGCTCGCCCAGTTTTTTTTTTGAGAAGAAGCAGCTCGCCTAGTTGTTTTTTAGTTTTAGAGACGGAGCTCAACTGCGCGTTGTGCGGGGGCTGTGGCCCATCTAGCCCACGCTTACGCTTTTATTTAAGCACATGACGAGCCCAGTTGATATCTTTTTTCTTTCTGAAAATGGCTAGCCCAGTTCTATTTTTTTGGAGAATACACAACCGAGGCCTACTTGCTTTTCTCAGCCTTGCTGGGCTGCAAATCTTTCAAGACGATGAGGGATGTATTCAGCTTCCCCAGAAAATGGGCTATAGGTAGTAAGAAATGGGCTGTAAAATTTTAAACCAAAGCCAACCGGCAATTACATTCAAATATCGTTTTTTCTGGATTTCAAGATTTTAAATTTCATTCATTTTTTGTGGAGATTTTTTTTTGAATTTTTTTTGATATAATTTTTTTAAAATTATTTTTAACGTGACTCGAAATTTCATGATTAAAAGAGTTCGGACCACACCGAAATATGCAAAATTTCGTTGAATTTTTTAGTAGTGCCCAGAATATGGTCTGTAATGCTAATAAAAAGAATATGGGCTTCAAAATATTCTTAAGAATTAGCAAATGGGCTGTAAATTATTGAAAATAATGGCAAATGGGCTGTATGCTGTTTTCCACAGATTTGGAGGCTGACTTCTGGGCCTACTAGGTTGACGATGACGCTTTCCTAAAATAAATTTTGACGCGTACGCAAGGCTTTGTCAACTTAGTCAACACAGAGCAGTGACTGTTGGATGTCCATCCAACGGCCGTCGTGCTTCTTCAATATCTGATCTTCCTGCTCCAGCCTCCCAAACCAACACCGGCGGGACTGCCTGCTCCCTCCTCCCATGGCCGGCTGTGCTGCCGCTATGCCATCCCTCTAGCCACCCGCACATCCTGTTATTTTCCGGCGACGCCAGCCTCACCCCGCAGCCGACCAGTCAGCCCTCATACTCCCCTCAGCGTGGGCATCCGCTGCTGTGGCTTCACCAGCTCCGGGTCCTTCCCTTCCTGGGCCTCGCCCTCGTCCACCGTGTTTGTGCTCTCGGCGCGCCGTGATTAACATGGTCAACAAACAACAGCCATCGGAAGAGGGATGTAAGTGGAGAGGCTGACAGTAGGGACCCACACAAGCAAGTGCCTCCTTATTACGTGAAAAAAATGATTGCTCCTGCTGACAGCTGGGACCCACCGGCTGTATCTTCACATGGAAGTTAGTGCCTCCTTGTTATGCGAAAAAAAAACTATTCCTCCCGATGACAGCTGGGACCCGACAGATTTGGTGGCTGACTTGTGGGCCTACCAAGCTAACACGTACGCAGGGCTTTGTCAACTTAATCAACAAATGATTGTAGCAGCTGGACCATTGGATGTTAATCCAACAGCCGTGCTGCTTCTTCAACCTCTGTTCTTGCTCCTGTCTCCCGTGGGCGGCAGTGCTGCCGCTCACCCGAACCAGTCAAGTTTCCCACTCCTCTCCATCTGTGACTCCACTACCGCGTCTTCCCTATCTCGGGTCGTTCCAGTCTGGGGCCTCGCTGTTGTCCACCGGCCTTCGTGCGCTCGGCACGGTGTGGTCAACGTGGTCAACAAACGAGAGTCATCGGAAGATGACTGTACGTGAGAGGCTGACAGTGGGGACGCACCACGCCCATGGACGCATGCATGCAACTACATCCTTTTTACCCTGAAAAATAATGTTTTCTCCCCCTGACAGCTGGGACCCACCAGCTACATCTTCGCACGCAACGAAGTGCGTCCTTATTACGTGAAAAAAATGAATTCCTCCCCCTGACAGCTGGGACCCATCAGCTATATCTTCGCACGCAAGGAAGTGCCTCCTTATCCTCCCTGATAGTTGGGACCCACCTGGTCGAACTATACGTAGGGTTGTCTCTCTGGTAGCGAACGTGTACGTACATACTAGTCGATCGGTCTCTCTGCAAGGATGAACTGTGGCCGAGCAAGGTGCGGCATGTGTGACGTAGCAGTTGAGGCAGTCCTGTATAAATCATGTACACGCACGTACAGCCACGCTGCAAGAAGGTAAATACGGCTATGATGATACCGGGTTTTGTCACAATTATCGTCATAGAAGTGTCAAAAGCATGATAGAATTTTTTTTCGTTCAGCCCAAAATGTCACGGATGTGTGTTTTTTTTGTAGTGTGATTACTGCGCATTTATCACGGTCTTCCACTCAATCCACCAAAGCAGGAGTAGGGTTGTACGCCTCGCGGCGGCCTGAACCTGGGTAAAAATCACCCGCGTCACCATTGCCGTGCTGTTCTATGACCTCCGCTCTTTGTGCAATGTGCCCTTCCCCCTTGTCGAACCACAAAGGGGCCGATGGCCCCATAGGTGATCATGTCGAACCCAGACATCTTTGGCGCCCCAGGTAGGGGGGAGTGCTTATGCGAACCCGAGGACGTAAACAATGAGTCGATCTTCATCACCATCTCCTTCGACGACGGCGTCATCACCCATGGCACCAAAGAAAAAGTCCGGCGCAGCAGCCCGTCCTTCCACCTCGATGGCCCCCTCGCATGCAGCCACTGATCCCATGGGGGCTGCGGTGGCGTCAGGGGACGCAAACGCCACGGGGGACGCGACCGGCGCTGGCGGCGGCGTCATCATTTCCCCCGTGGCTGAGGTGGGAGCAGGAGGCACCGGAGGAGGGCAGCATCAATAACACCCTAGTGGCCACGCTCCACAAGATGCGGGAGGGGAGAACATCCAATCCCCGCCTCTCCACCTCACTGGAGAACGCAGTCGCAGCGATGGCGCCCGCTCCGGCGCGAATCGCGACCTCCTAGCTGCCCCTACTACGGGTGCAGCTATGAGGCACACGCCTTCCCCAGGACAAGGCAATCAAGACAAAGCGCCGAACGGGGCCGTCAACCCCCAAGCGCGTCCTTCTCATCGTCTCGACGCCCTCGCGACTGGCTCGCGACGACGAGAGCATGACGCCGCCACTACCCGTACCGTCTGGAGTTGGGCGGCATCACGATCTGCGTCATCGTCCATGCCAAGTACTGCTTCGGAGGCCATGGCTCGAGCCTAACTCCTGTTGAGATTCCCACCAGCAGCCGACCAAATGGATGAATGGAGAGCCACCATTAAAAGTTTGATTGGTTTCGCTGAGGCAGGGGAATCGTAACGAGCGGACTCGCCATAGCATCCGCAGGCAGCGACAACGGCCCGAGCCGCTGGCCGTGCTGAAGGGGCCAACCTTACGGTGCAGTCCCCCCATGACTGCCAGCGCAGGGGCCACAGTCAGAGCCACACAACCAAGAACATGACGAGGTGTCGATGGCTTCATCTGATCCTCAAGCTCGTCGAGATCAGCGGCAGGTCCTGGACGACAGGCGGAGGGAAGACGTGCGCTTCACCATAGAATGGCGCTGTGAAACCCACCGCCAGTCTAACAGGCGCAATGGCGCCAACGTCAATGAGCCTGCGCCCGGTGGAGACGGATACCTACCCTTCGAGGTTGGGTGTCCTACCTTCACTCGTGAGCTGTGGCGAGTCCGTTGGCCATCTGCACATACGTTCAAGCCAGAGATACCAGAAAAATACAATGGAAGACTGAACCCGGCAGAGTTCTTGAGCATCTACACCATTGCCGTTCATACTGCCGGGGGAAGAGATGAATAGATATTCGCCAACTACTTCCCTTTGGCGCTCAAGCCAAATGTGAGGTCGTGGCTGATGCACTTGCCGGAGAACTCCATCTCGACTTGGGCTGATCCGTGCCATGAGTTTGTTGGTGCCTTCATGGGCGGCCATCAAGAACCAGGGTGGCCCAGTAATTTGCAGCTCCTTCCATAGAAGGAAGGAGAGAGTTTGCAGAAGTACATGCAGAGGTTCAGCCGGCTGCACAAGAACATTCTAGATATCCACCCGACAGCTGTGATTGCCGCGTTCCAGTCCAATGTGTGCAACCGCTGGATACGTTCCAAAATGAACGTCTGGTTGCCCAAGACTATGAATGAGCTTTACACCTTGGCGGATAAGTGTGCCCGTACAGAGGAGGGGAGGCGTCTCCTCGGAGAAGAGGATGGCGTCGATGTCGACTCAGAAGATGACGACAATGCCACTGACCAGAAGAAGAAGAACAAGAAACGCAACAAGAAGTGCAAGGAGAAAGTATTGCTGGCTGTCAAGGGGTCGGGTACTCCGAGTACCGGCAAGAAGGCCAAGGCCGAAGCCCCCGGCAAGGAGGTTGCCATGTGCGCCGACTGCCGGGAGGCCGCGGCGGCCGAGAAGGCTGGGAAGGCTGACGGGCCATACTGCAAGATCCATCGAACCAAAGGCCGTGATCTCCAAGAATGTCACCAAGTTGAGCAACTCGTCAAGAAGCAGAAGGCTGAGTACGAGAAGCGTGATAAGGAGAGAGAGACCAAGATGGCGTTGGCGGGAAGGGCCGAGGCGGCCGAGGAGGCCGCCCCAGCAAGGTCCCCCAACATCAGGGAAAACCTGCTAAAGGCCATGAGAAGAAGGAATGTGGCGACGAAAGTGATGAAGGGGATGAAGAGGAAACTAGTGAGCAAGAGTTTCAGAAAGCCACTAACGCCCTATGCATTGATGGAGGCGCATCCTTGCACTCCTCTCACCGCCAACTGAAACAATGGGTGCGTGAGGTCAATGCTGTGGAGCCAGCGCGCACTCCCGGAAACAACTCAAATGGTCTCACACGCCCATCATCTTTGACGAAGAGGATCACCCTGACCGCACCACTGCGGTAGGGTGCTTGCCGTTGTTGGTTTCACCAACAAATCCGCAACCTCAAGGTCACAAAGATGTTGGTTGACAGCGGGGCCGGGTTGAATCTGATTTCGCCCAAGGTGCTCAGCAAGCTACGGATAACAGATGAAGAGCTCAAGGTTACTTGCACGTTTCAAGGAATCAACCCCAGTAGGAGTCGTCCAAAGGGGAGTATCACGTTGCCGGTGACATTTGGAGGGGAGTTGAACTACCGGACTAAGAAGATCGTGTTTGATTTGGTTGGACTTCCGTTGCCATATAATGGGATACTCGGGCGACCTGCCCTGGCAAAGTTCATGGCGACATCCCACTATGCCTACAACACCCTGAAGATGCCAAGACCGATGGGCGTCATTTCTATCCCATCAGACAAGAAGGACGCGATCATATGCATGGACAAGATGTACCGGGAGGCGGTCGCTGCCGAGGCCGCGGAAGCTACAATCCCCGCCAAGGAAAACAAACAAGGGAGAAAAGCTAGCAAGGATGCTGGCAAGGAATCCGGGAAGCGCGCCTCTCCAGAGTACGCTGCACCCGTCGATGATTTGCTGGAGAGTTCTACTAGCAAGAGATCCAAGGTTGCTGTACCCGCTGTGAAGAAGATCCCGGCAGGGCTGGTTGGCGCTGATGGTACATTCACTATCAGCTCCACCCTTGACAACAAATAGGAAAGCGCGCTTGTTTCCTTCCTGCGGGCGAATGTCGATGTGTTTGCTTGGCAACCATCTGACATCCCCGGTGTTCCCAGGGAGGTAATCGAGCACCACCTTGCTGTCTGCCCTCATGCCCGGCCCATCAAGCAGAAGGTCTGGAAGCAAGCCTTGGAGCGGCAGCAGTTCATTGCCGAGGAGATCAAGAAACTTGAGGCAGCTTGTTTGGTCAGAGGAGTATTGCACCCAACATGGTTGGCAAATCCAGTGGTGGTGCGCAAGGCGGATGGGAAAAGGAGGCTTTGCATAGATTTCACAGATCTGAATAAAGCATGCCCGAAGGACCTGTTCCCCTTGCCGCGCATCGACCAGATCATGGATTCCACCTCCGGGTGTGATCTGCTTTCCTTCTTGGATGCCTACACCGGGTACCACCAGATATTCATGTCCAAAGATGACGAGGAGAAGACAGCGTTCATAACCCCCTATGGCACGTACTGCTTCGTACGGATGCCCTTCGGATTAAAGAGTGCTGGATCCACTTTTGCAAGGGCAGTGCAAATTGGTTTTGAGTCCCAGCTGCACAGGAATATTGAAGCTTACATGGATGACATAGTGGTCAAAACCAAGGACAAGGCAACTCTCATTCAGGACTTGGAAGAGACCTTTGCAAATCTGCACAAGATCAACTTGAAGCTAAACCCAGAGAAGTGTGTGTTTGGCGTTCCTTCTGGCAAGCTACTTGGCTTCTTCGTGTCCCACCAGGGGATACAGGCCAACCCCGACAAGATCAAGGCGATCGAGCAGATTCAAGCACCCAAGACAGTTAAAGATGTGAGGCGTTTGACTGGATGTGTTGCTGCGCTAAGCAGGTTCATTTCCAAATCTGCCGAGCGCACCTTGCCGTTCTTCAAAATCTTGAAGAAGGCAGGGCCCGTGGAGTGGACCCCGGAGGCAGAAGCTGCGCTGCAAGATTTGAAGACCTATCATTCCTCTGTTCCCACCTTAGTCGCTCCTAAACCACAAGAGCCGTTGCTGCTATACCTAGCGGCAACTAATCAAGTGGTTAGTGCAGCGCTGGTGGCACAGCGGGAAGTAGATGAAGGAGCAGCCGTGACTACCGTCCCCTTCAGAGGGGAAAGTGAACTCATCCCGGCAAGGTCAGATGCAGATCAGGACAAAGAGGAGCGAAACAACGGAGACAATTCCAGGATCACGACAAGGAAGAAGGTGGTGCGGCGGCCAGTGTACTTCGTCAGCTCCCTACTGCAGGGGGCTAGATTGTGGCACCCCAGCTCCGAGAAACCGAAACGCCCCGTATTCCAGCCCAGAGATTGAGGTGAAGTCTTCTAGAATACGACACTACTTAGCATAGAACAAACCAGCTCTCTATTACAACATGAATACGAATACAAGGTCTTCGATATTACAATGAATAACACCGGCACAGCGACGTTACGCCAACCACAGTTGCTCTATGCAAGTAGCATAACAACTTGAGGCAGCGGAACCTCTACTGGCAGCGGAACAACGAACGACGATGATGGACTCCAATCTGCAGGGACTCTGGCTGGAACGTTTATCCTAACTCGCGAACACAGGAACCACACCAAACAAGCAAGCAATCCAGGCACGACCTGCAAACTGGCATGACATGCCAGGTCAGTACATTGAATGTACTTGCAAGCTCACAATAACCAAAAGCAGTCAAGACAAACAACATCATGGCATTAGCAGGTTAAAGCAATCATGAACATGATACATGGCATACACAAACTAAACATGATACGTCTAAAACAACATTAGCATGGCATGAGCATATGAACATGATGATACTACATGCAACAGGTAAACCATATCAAGCACCAACTTACTCTTACTCGGTGGTTAACTCGTAACCATCTCATGCATAATCTTACCAACATCGGTATCCACGATACCGTCATGATCCTCTCACGATCACATAAAATCAACCAACTTCGGTATCCACGATACCTCCGTGATCCTCTCTCGATCACAACCAATCTCTTCTCATCATCGAACTGGGGTTATTATTAGTCAAGTTATTATTATAGTTGGCTCATCATGTGATCGACTACGAACTGGACCCATATCCGCGGGCGCGGCTATCGATAGATTTAAACACACACTCTGCAGAGGTTAGTACACTGTACCCACACCACGGAATCCATGGCCTCGCACTCCCATTCGTGTGGACCAACGACATTCCGACAAAACCGATCTATTGCCATCACACTCTCCCAGCCGCTCTGACAAACTCCTCTTTGGGCTAAGTCCTGGGTGGCCCCGATGTCAACCAATGACATCCAACGGCCACCGTCGTGGCAAAACATAAATGGTCCCAAATGGGGACAAGGTACCATAACAACAACAACGGGCACACAAGGTTTATCACCGCCTACCTGATCAGGGTAGCGCGCGCCCATAACCTTCCCTCTTTGGAGGCACTGGCGAGAGGCATGAAAATAGACCGCATTAGGGCCTTCCCGTAAAAGGCAAATGTGGTTGCACTGGTCAGCTCGATTTGGTGGCACCATGACTCAGCCAACGGTTGTTCAAGTTCATTATTATCCGGTTAAACTTGAATGAAATGAGCTGAGCCATATTGAAATACATGATGCAACTACAATGCATGAGCATGATATGAACATAAGCATGGAGGTGCAACATAATCATCGAGCATAACCACAATGAAGCATTAAACCATATGAGCATGGCATACCGACGAGCATAAGCATAACATTACACATGAGCATAGCATGATTACTAGCATCGGGAATAAATACCATGCAAGAACATAATGATAATACTACCAAGTAAGCATGTAACCAACTTGATGCAAATGGAACATGCATCACAACGGTACTTGATAACAGACGATAAACATGCATCAGACTGAACATCACTGCTACCAGCATGCACTACCACTACCAAGCCTAACATGAGAAAATAATACTAGCAAGTGGCACAAGATAACAAGATGCATCGGAACATAGCATGAAGGTGAACATGAAACCACGAGCATAACCGAAACAACGACAGTAGTAGCAAACAAGCAGACAGATAACAGGCAATTTTTTTAAAATATTCAAGTAGAAACCATGGCTACTGCATGGCTATCATGCAAGTGACTGTTGTGGCTTGCCTAGTTGTGACGGAGAAGTGCGGTGAAGCCGCGGAACGAAACGCCGGACGGTTTTCTCTCGGAGGGGGCTGATTAGAAGCAAGGGCAAAATGGTCATTTTCATTGTGGGACCACCTAGTGAAAATTTTACCACCAAAAAGATCTCGATGAGACGAAGAAGTGAGCATTGGTTTCACCTCAATTGGAGTTACGGTCGCGGAGATACGAGGGGTGGAAGCCCAGGGACTAATCTATGAATATTTTTATCACCAATGGGTCCCTGAGTGGATAAGACAGAAACGGATTTCAGAAAATACGCTTTCCGAACGGAGAAAGCGCATTCTTGGCGCAGTAGATAGAAATACGCTTTCAGAGAAGGGAAAGCGCATTTCGGGCTGAAGAAGGAGGAAAATACGTTTTCCAGAGATGAAAACGTACTTTTGGAAATACGTTTCCAGTTAACGTACCTGGGCCCGGGGTGGAGAGGCTTACAAAGGGGGCCCACGCGGCAGGGGGAGGGGGCCAGGGCGCTCATCTTCTTTCTCCTCCGGTGCTCGCTCGTGACAGAGAGCAGAGGAGGTCGGGCAGTGCGCTGCCGGCGCTGGCCCCGCCGCCTTCAGCCACCTCCGGCCGAGGCGAGGGCACCGGCAGGCTCGGGGACGAACACCGCACATGTTCAGAGGGAAAACGACCGCCGGGGAGGAGTGGGGAGGAGGGGAGGTCGCGGCGACGGGGAGGAGTACAAAGAGCTCGGGCAGCGGGGTTCTCCGGTGATGCGGCCGCTCCGGCGAGGGGGCAAGGGGTTGGGGCGAACCGTGGGGAGGAGAGGAGTGCTCTGGTGGTGGCTAGAGGAGGAGAGGAGGACTAGGCGCACCGGGGAAGAGCGAACTCCGACGATGTCCGCAGTGGCCCGAGAAGAAAACGGCAAGGATAGGCACTCCGGTGATCAAATGAGGCGGGGGAGGGACTGGTGAAGTGAGGAACACCTCGGGGTCCTTATATAGGCGCGGGAGAGGGCTCTAGAGCATCATGGGCAAGCTCAAGCCAAGCTCTAATGGAGGACAGAGGCGGGACGCGACACGTGCATGGAGCTAGCGGCGCATTAAAGGCGAACCAAGACGAGGCAAAGGCACAGGGCGACGCAGGAGCTCACAAGGCAGCTACTAGACATGAATGGAGGTCGAGACGAGGAGGGAGACGACGGGAACAGCGGCCGGAACGAGCCAGAGCGCGAGTTTGCCATGACGCAAGCATGATCATCGCGTGCACTGGTGCAAATGTCTCGTTTTGGCCGGACCGACCATGTCCTGTAGATAGTCCATACTGCCCTTAGTCTAAATGAAGAAATAATTCGGTCCAGGGGCAAAGAAGAGATTTGCAGATGGCCCCAAAGCAGACCAGCTGCCAAGTGTTTGTGCTATGCAGTGGGGACACCAGCTTGGGAACGAAGGAAAGGATTTGTCTGGTGATGATTACATACTAAGATGATGTTGATCACCAAAAATTAGCTTAAGAGGATGAGTTTAGAGGGTACTTGCTGTAGAAAGGGCCCTACTGGTCAGATTTGGGGATTATGAAGTAGCACTCATATAGATGATTTTCATGAGCTGAAATTTGGAGGAGGTGGGTTATTTGATCATATTAAGACATTGTAAAAGTTTCATACCAATTGGATATACCAAAGTGGTACTTGCTTCACAGTGCTTTATTCTAATTAGAAACTTTGAAAAATTGCACAGGGCAATTGGCTTGATGAAATGAGCAAAAACTTGGTGGAGGGAGTTGATATGGATAGGAGAATGTCCTGGTAAATTTTCAGCTTAAATGAAGCAATATTAAATATGGTTGCTTCACAAACTGAAAATCTGACCAGAAACCAAGATTTGGAGCTGGGCTCACATAGATGAGTTACATGAGCTCAAATTTGGTGGAGAGTCATGATTTGATCAAATGAAGAACCTTGCAAAATTTCAACTCATTTGGATATGCCTAGCTTGTACTTCCTTCACAAAGGCTTCCCTTAGACAGGAACTTTGAAAAATTGCTCAGGAATATTTACTAGGCAAATTGAGTTGAATTTTGGCATGGGGCAATTATATGGACAGGAAAAGATGTCCAAAAACTTTGGGATCAATCAAGCAAAGATAAATGGCACTTCCTTCTCAAAAAGCCACTTAGGGTAGAATGAGAAAAGGAATATTTGTGAATTATCTTTGATGATGCAAAGGAAAGATTTTGACATATTTGAGGAAGATATGACCCAAAAAATTTATGAGAATTATTTGGGAATTTTGGGAGTGACATAAAGATAGGTTGCTTGACGACCTAGATCAAATAGGGTTATTCCTTTAGTAGAAAAGGAATATTCCCTAGAAAAAGAATATTTGGTTAGGTCAAGGATGAAAATGACATGATCTAGGGATGATGATGAGGCTGGCAAGCCACTATAAAACCTAGGAAGACATGATCTTCCCAAGTTTCAGAACCACATAGCCACAGAAAAAGCAATTAAATCAATAAATCAAAGAAAATCATCAGAAAAAGAAAAGGGCAAAATCCAGGGTGTTACAAACCTTCCCCCCTTAAAGAAATCTCGTCCTTGAGATTTGGTTGCTTAGGGAACAGGTAAATATTCTGACTTGAAGAAACCGTTTCCAACTTGGGTTTCTTCTATTTACTCTTATATTATGTTCCCACTGAATTGGATCTGACTGATTGCCTTGATCTGGGGTGGTTTGCTTCACCGTATCTGACATACTGACAGGACTTACCTCATATGCTCCTGTTCATACTGACTCAAATTTTCTTTCATATCTGCTGGCTTCGCTGAGGTCCGAAAGATTATCATTACGGACATACGTGTCCTTCTTGATATTGATCCTTGCTGGAGATGTTATTCTCGTATCGAGTACCGAGAATTTTCCACGGAGTGGGGAACACATCTTCCCGTGGAACAAAGAACCTCTTCTATCCAGGCATTGGGTTCCTCGAATATATGCATGCCTTCTGGGTTCAAAACAGTGATGTGAATCATACCTGATCTTCTAATGGATTCTGACATCTTGCAGGAGTTTCTGACTTATCTTGACTGGCTTCACAACCCTGAGTATCCAAATCTATACCAAAGGTTTGACTATCGCTTGACGTGACTGATAGAAAAATGCACCATCTCCTGATGATAACATTTGCAGACTTGACTGGCGGTGATCTTGGCAAAGAATCCCGTTCATGGTAGGATATTCTTTAATTGCTCCCCATATGCGAGAGCACATTCTGTGAGGCTGGTTTATTAATACCAGGATTACTCATTTTGCCAGTATATCCATGTGGATAACAGTTCGTGCGATGCTTCAATATGTTGAGCTGTCCTTGGGTCAGACTTGACAGACTTGGGTATTCAATGCTGATAGTTCTGAGCATATACGGTTGACTGAGCTGGTTGCCTTGCTATGAGGTCCTTACTACAATGGAGTAGACCTCTTAGGCGTATCTTCACTTGGGTTTGATATGAAATAGGACTGTCTTGTGCATTCATACCGCATTGTTCACACAATAACCGACATACCTGTATTTTTGGTCTTGCTCTTTCATTATTATTTTCTTTATCTGGATCCTTAAATGAAAGGGTGGGGCCTTATATATCCTTGATTATTTTCGTGGCCCTGAGTGCTGTCATATGCAATAATCTGCAATCATACCTTCGCCTTGTTTATGTTTCGTGTCTCCATATGTCTGCCAGGTTCATGTGTGCTTGTACATATCTCGTTACTGTTGTTGACTATGCCAGACAGTGACATGATTAATAACATCACCTTGTCGAGTGTGCGGGGGCTGATCTCGATAATTACTGTCAAGATGATATCCCAACATTGTCTTTCCTCAAGACTTGTCGATTCTTGCATCACTCACTAGTTTTTCCTTCACTTGCATATCCAGTGAGGTTGTCGGATGCGTACCGTGAATTCTTCCTTGTGCGAAGGACTTGCATGAACTTGGCATCATACTCACTGTATGAAGAAATATCTGATTTTCGAGCCATACCTTTGTTTTGACTGATTCTTGTTTCTGACTCAACTGTTGCGGATCTGACTCATGGAAAATACCGCCATATGCTGCCAATATCATTGTTTAATATCTTGTATCAGTTCCGTACTGAAGACTGGGCAGCTTGCGGTGGAAGCCATTGGGAGTATCGCGCTGGGGAAGACTGGATGGCTTGTGCTCGAAGCTTTCGGTGGATATCTTGCTGAGGAAGGCTGGGTAGCGTACCTTATAAGCTTCCCCCCTTAAAGACTTGCTAGGGAAGACTCGGTACCTTATGCCAGAAGCTTCTTGCAGTATCTTATTGAGAAGACTGAATATCTTGCATGGAAATCCATTGATACCTTACTAATGCAGATTGGGAATTTTGTCTTTGTACGCTTCGCTAATAAATTATGGAGAAGGATGGGACTGATTTTCTTTGTGAACTAAAGAATACATATATTCTTGTCATTCCGGCTGCTGATTACTTGTATGACAAGAATTGTCTGACCATCCTTCTTGCTGAATTCATTGCATATTTGGACTGACTTCTGGGTGTCGCATGTTTTAAATCTGACTCATGGCAGAATCAATCATTGTGTACGGACCATAACTTGAAATGCATGTTGGACTTGGATCCAATTTTGTTCTCCTGCTGGTTTAATCATTGTTGCAATAAAGATGTATCTCTGACGGGTACTTGTAACTGAAAGTCTAAGCAGAATATAATTTGTATCCAGAACGGATGTCTGCAAGACAATGCTGTCAGCTGAAAATCTCATTGCTTTTAACTGAGTCCCTTGGTGTATATCTTTACTTCTCATGGCTTCTTCTGGTCCAGTGTCGGTTGATGAGCAATTCTCCATAAGGGGGTAACACCGAAGATTCAAATAAAGAAGCACGAGAAAACGATTTATTGCAACAAAGCACACATCAAACAAGCTACAAAACTACTCCACACAGGCACACACAAGCATGATACTACAGCAGATGCACATGCACTACACGAAGGACTACACCCTACGCTTGAGAAAACGCTCGGGAACTGACGAAGAAGCTAAGGGAGTAGCGAGTGGAACTGCTGACTCCGAAACTCCGGATGGATGAGGCGGAGGGGTTGGAGAAGCTGGCGGAGACTGGGGTAGGGAAACACCAAGCAATCTCCTGGCTCGAATGGCGTCTCGGACTAATTCAGAAATAAGAAGACACTCGGCCGTCATGTAACGGGACATGGCGAGGATAGTCGGGTCATCTTGAGGGTCGACAGACGGGAACTGGATCCGCTTAGGATTCTCGGTGATGGTGGGATAGTATTGATAGGCACGGTTATCTTGCACCATGCTCTCTTGATGACGAAGACCGGTGATTCCTACCATTGCGGCAAGCTGAACGGCACGCTCGGGAGTAGCACCGTAACCACCGTGGAAACTGTAGGTGCGCTTACCAACAGGAATCGGGGCTGATAGATGGACATGAGCAACATACTCCAGGATTCTTCCTCCGGCAGAAGACTGGAATACTTGGTAATGAGGTGGATCTCCGAGGGGATAAATGCTACGCCACATATCGCCAAGGAGGGTGGCAAAGCTGAGAGGTGCAGGAGTGGGACTGAACGCAATAGGAACAGCACCGGAAGCTCTGGGATGGGCATTGAACTCATGGAAGCTGACCGCCATCTACGCACAAAACAAGGTTAGGGGTAACCGAATAAGACTATTTGCAGCAAACAAATGCAACAACCAAATGCAGCAAGCAAGGGCAACAACCAGACCCTATACTACCGTTTTCTAACGTTCCAGCGGACTAGGACGCTCTACAACCAGACCTGCTCTGATACCAAGCCTGTGGCACCCCGGCTCAGAGAAACTGGAGCGCCCCGTATTCTAGCCCAGAGATCGAGGTGAAGTCTTCTGGAATACGACACTGCTTAGCATAGAACAAACCAGCTCTCTACTACAACACGAATACGAATACAAGGTCTCCGATATTACAATGAATAACACCGGCACAGCGATGCTACGCCAACCACAGTTGCTCTATGCAAGCAGCATAACAACTCGAGGCAGCGGAACCTCTACTGGCAGCAGAACAACGAATGACGATGATGGACTCCAATCCGCAGGGACTCTGGCTGGAATGTTTATCCTAGCTCGCAAACACAGGAACCACACCCAACAAGCAAGCAATCCAGTCACGACCTGCAAACTGGCATGACACGCCAGGTCAGTACATTGAATGTACTTGCAAGCTCACAATAACCAAAAGCAGTCAAGATAAACAACAGCATGGCATTAGCAGTTAAAGCAATCATGAACATGATACATGGCATACACAAACTAAAAGTGATACATCTAAAACAACATTAGCATGGCATGAGCATATGAATATGATGATACTACATGCAACAGGTAAACCATATCATGCACCAACTTACTCTTACTCGGCGGTTAACTCGTAACCATCTCATGCATCATCATACCAACATCGGTATCCATGATACCGTCGTGATCCTCTCACGATCACATAAAATCAACCAACTTCGGTATCCATGATACCTCCGTGATCCTCTCTCGATCACAACCAATCTC
Source organism: Thinopyrum elongatum (assembly GCA_011799875.1). Taxonomy (NCBI): domain Eukaryota; kingdom Viridiplantae; phylum Streptophyta; class Magnoliopsida; order Poales; family Poaceae; genus Thinopyrum; species Thinopyrum elongatum. Next base: position 84,653,961 of record CM022302.1, on the reverse strand, counting down.
TTCTCATCATCGAACCGGGGTTATTATTAGTCAAGTTATTATTATAGTTGGCTCATCATGTGATCGACTACGAACTGGACCCATATCAGCGGGCGCGGCTATCGATAGATTTAAACACACACTCTGCAGAGGTTAGTACACTATACCCACACCACGGAATCCATGGCCTCGCACTCCCATTCGGGTGGACCAACGGCATTCCGACAAAACCGATCTATTGCCATCACACTCTCCCAGCCGCTCCGACAAACTCCCCTTTGGGCTAAGTCCTGGGTGGCCCCGATGTCAACCAATGACATCCAACGGCCACCATCATGGCAAAACAAAAACGGTCCCAAACGGGGACAAGGTACCATAACAACAACAACGGGCACACAAGGTTTATGTCCGCCTACCTGATCAGGGTAGCGCGCGTCGATAACCTTCCCTCTTTGGAGGCACCGGCGAGAGGCATGACAATAGACCGCATTAGGGCCTTCCCATAAAAGGCAAATATGGTTGCACTGGTCAGCTCGATTTGGTGGCACCATGACTCGGCCAACGGTTGTTCAAGTTCATTATTATCCGGTTAAACTTGAATGAAATGAGCTGAGCCATATTGAAATACATGATGTAACTACAATGCAGGAGCATGATATGAAATAAGCATGGAGGTGCAACATAATCATCGAGCATAACCACAATGAAGCATTAAACCATATGAGCATGGCATACCGACAAGCATAAGCATAACATTACACATGAGCATAGCATGACTACTAGCATCGGGAATAAATACCATGCAAGAACATAACGATAATACTACCAAGTAAGCATGTAACCAACTCGATGCAAATGGAACATGCATCGCAACGGTACTTGATAACAGACGATAAACATGCATCAGACTGAACATCACTGCTACCAGCATGCACTACTACTACCAAGCCTAACATGAGAAAATAATACTAGCAAGTAGCACAAGATAACAAGATGCATTGGAACATAGCATGAAGGTGAACATGAAACCACGAGCATAACCGAAACAACGACAGTAGTAGCAAACAAGCAGACAGATAACGGGCAATTTTTTTTTAAATATTCAAGTAGAAACCATGGGTACTGCATGGCTATCATGCAAGTGGCTGTTGTGGCTTGCCTGGGGGTGACGGAGACTCCGGGAAGAAGTGCGGTGAAGCCGCGGAACGAAACGCCGGACGGTTTTCTCTCGGAGGGGGCTGATTAGAAGCAAGGGCAAAATGGTCATTTTCATTGTGGGACCACCTAGTGAAAATTTTATCACGAGAAAGATCTCGACGAGACGAAGAAGTGAGCATTGGTTTCACCTGAATCGGAGTTACGATCACGGAGATACGAGGTGTGGAAGACCAGGGACTAATCTGTGAATATTTTTATCACCAACGGGTCCCTGAGTGGATAAGACAGAAACGGATTTCAGAAAATACGCTTTCGGAATAGAGAAAGCGCATTCTTGGCCCAGTAGATAGAAATACGCTTTCAGAGAAGGGAAAGCACATTTCGGGCTGAAGAAGGAGGAAAATACGTTTTCCAGAGATGAAAATGTACTTTTGGAAATACGTTTACATTTAACGTACCTGGGCCTGGGGTGGAGAGGCTTACAGAGGGGGCCCACGCGGCAAGGGGAGGGGGCTAGGGCGCTCATCTTCTTTCTCCTCCCGTGCTCGCTCGTGACAGAGAGCAGAGGAGGTCAGGCAGGGCGCTGCCGGCACTGGCCCCGCCGCCTCCGGCCACCTCCGGCCAAGGTGAGGGAACTGGCAGGCTCGGGGATGAACGCCGCACCCGTTCAGAGGGAAAACGGCCGCCGGGGAGGAGTGGGGAGGAGGGGAGGTCGCGGCGACGGGGAGGAGTACAGAGAGATCGGGCGGCGGGGTTCTCCGGCGATGCGGCCGCTCCGGCGAGGGGGCAAGGGGGTGGGGCGAACCACGGGGAGGAGAGGAGTGCTCTGGTGGTGGCTAGAGGCGGAGAGGAGGACTAGGCGCACCGGGGAGGAGCGAACTCCGACGATGTCCGCGGTGGCTCGAGAAGAAAACGGCGAGGATAGGCACTCCGGTGATCAAATGAGGCGGGGGAGGGACTGGTGAGGTGAGGACACCTCAGGGTGCATATATAGGCGTGGGAGAGGGCTCTAGAGCATCACAGGCAAGCTCAAGCCAAGCTCTAATGGAGGACAGAGGCGGGACGCGGCACGGGCATGGAGCTAGCGGCGCATTAAAGGCGAACCAAGACAAGGCAGAGGCACAGGGCGACACAGGAGCTCATGGGGCAGCTACTAGACATGAATGGAGGTCGAGACGAGAAGGGAGACGACGGGAACAGCGGCTGGAACGAGCCAGAGCGCGAGTTTGCCATGACGCAAGCGTGATCACCGCGTGCACTGGTGCAAATGGATTATTTCGGCCGGACCAACCATGTCCAGTAGATAGTACATACTGCCCTTATTCTAAATGAAGAAAGAATTCGGTCCAGGGGCAAAGAAGAGATTTGCAGATGGCCCCAAAGCAGACCAACAACCAAGTGTTTGTGCTGTGCAGTGGGGACACCAGCTTGGGAACGAAGGAAAGGATTTGTCTGGTGATGATCACATACTAAGATGATGTTGATCACCAAAAATCAGCTTAAGAGATGAGTTTAGAGGGTACTTGCTGTAGAAAGGGCCCTACTGGTCAGATTTGGGGATTAGGAAGTAGCACCCATATAGATAATTGTCATGAGCTGAAATTTGGAGGCGGTGGGTTATTTGATCATATTAAGACACTGTAAAAGTTTCATACCAATTGGATATACCGAAGTGGTATTTGCTACACAGTGCTTTATTCTGACCAGAAACTGTGAAAAATTACACAGGGCAATTGGCTAGATGAAATGAGCAAAAACTTAGTGAAGGGAGTTGATATGGATAGGAGAATCTCCTGGTAAATTTTCAGCTTAAATGAAGCAATATAAAATATGGTTTCTTCACAAACTGAAAATCTGACCAGAAACCAAGATTTGGATCTGGGCTCACATAGATGAGTTACATGAGCTCAAATTTGGTGGAGAGTCATGATTTGATCAAATGAAGGACCTTGCAAAATTTCAACTCATTTGTATATGCCTAGCTTGTACTTCCTTCACAAAGGCTTCCCTCAGGCAGGAACTTTGAAAAATTGCACAGGAATATTTACTGGGCAAATTGAGTTGTATTTTGGCATGGGGCAATTATATGGACAGGAAAAGATGTCCAAAAACTTTGGAATCAATCAAGCAAAGATAAATGACACTTCCTTCTCAAAAAGCCACTTAGGGTAGAATGAGAAAAGGAGTATTTGTGAATTATCTTTGATGATGCAAAGGAAGGATTTTGACATATTTGAGGAAGATATGACCCAAACAATTTATGAGAATTATTTTTGAATTTTGGGAGTGACAGAAAGATAGGTTGCTTCATGACCTAGATCAAATAGGGTTATTCCTTTAGTAGAAAGGGAATATTCCCTAGAAAAGGAATATTCCCTAGAAAAGGAATATTCCCTAGAAAAATAATATTGGATTAGGTCAAGGATGAAAATGACATGATCTAGGGATGATGATGAGGATGGCAAGCCACTATAAAACCTAGGAAGACATGATCTTCCCAAGTTTCAGAACCACATAGCCCCAGAAAAAGCAATTCAAATCAATAAATCAAAGAAAATCATCAGACAAAGAAAAGGGCAAAATTTAGGGTGTTACATAGATCAAGGTATTCTGGCGTGCAAAAGTAGATCTTTGACCGCATCATGGCCTCAAGGAAACTGCACCATTACTTCCAAGCCCACGAGATCATGGTTGCACCCGCTTCCCCTGGCAACGCATACTGAGGACCCTGAGGCCACTGGCAGAATAGTGGAATGAGCTTTGGAATTATCAAGCTTTGGTTTGAAGTTTGAGAGCACATCAACTATTCAGAGCAGAGCACTGGCAGAGTTTATTGCGGGGTGGACGCCTACCCCTGACGAAGAAGCGCTAGAAACAGTTATCCCTGGCAAGGAAGCGCCCCAAGAATGGATCATGTACTTTGATGGTGCTTTCTCTCTACAAGGTGCGGGAGCTGGCGTGCTTCTCATCGCACCCACTGGGGATCACTTCAAGTACGTGGTCCAAATGCATTTCCCCCAGGAGAAGGCTACCAACAACACTGTAGAATATGAAGGACTCCTTGTCGGGCTCAGGATCGCAACAGAATTGGGAATCAAGAAGTTGATCATTCTTGGAGACTCACAGCTCGTGGTAAGTCAAGTGAACAAGGATTATCAGAGTCCATTGATGGAGGCATACGTGGAGGAAGTGAGAAAGCTGGAGGAGCGCTTTGACGGATTGCAAAAAGAGCACGTACCTCGTGCGGAAAACAACATTGCTAATCATCTGTCAAAGTGCGATGCGCAAAAGCTTCCTGTGGAACCAGAGACTTTTGTTCTCCACCTGACTCAGCCCTCCGTATCCCCGGCAACAATGGCCATAAAGTGGAGGAAACTGGACTCCGGCAAGCCTCTCCTGGTAGAGCTTCCTGAAGCCCCCGGCAGAGAGGTTGGCAGGAACAACTCCACTTCGCTTGGCGAGCAGCACCCTCTCGCTGAACTACCAATCCTCGAGGTCAAGGCATGCTCTCCCATGTACGAGGAGGTGCCGCTAATCCTTGTTGTCGAGCCTCAGGCTCCAACTTGGGCGCGACACATAGTCCGTTACCTCCAAACAGGAGAACTTCCCAAAGAGCAAGAAGAAGCTGAAAGAGTAGCCTGGAGGGCCAGTATGTATCAGTTCATCGATGACGCACTATACAGAAGGAGGCCCAACGGTGTGAAATTGAAGTGCATTTGCCGAGAAGAGGGGAAGGAACTGTTGGCACAGATACACGGAGGCATGTGCGGCTCTCACATTGGATCAAGGGCCTTGGTTGGAAAAGCTTTCCAGCAAGGTTTCTACTGGCCCACGGCCCTCCAAGATGCAATCGAGCTAGTCACCAGATGTGAAGCCTGCCAGTTCCACTCCAAGAATATCCATCAACCTGCTCAAGCTCTCCAGACTATCCCTTTGTCATGGACTTTTCAGTCTGGGGTCTCAACATCTTGGGCCCCTTCCCCCGTGCTACCGGGGGCTTTGAGTTCTTGTACGTCGCCATCGACAAGTTCTCGAAGTGGCCGAAGGTGGAGCCCGTGAGGAAGGTGACTGCATAGTCGGCTATCAAGTTCCTGAAAGGACTGGTGTGTCGCTTTGGAGTACCCACCAGGGTCATCACTAACAACGACACCCAGTTCACAAGCCGCGCCTTCATGCAATACGTTCAAGTCCTCGGAAGCAAGGTTTCATTCGCCTCTATTGCTCATCCCAGAAGCAATGGATAAACTGAGAGGGCGAACGCTGAAGTGCTACGAGGACTCAAGACAAGAACCTTTGATAGGCTGCAGAAGTGTGGTAGGCGCTGGATCGACGAGCTGCCGATGGTTCTTTGGTCCCTCCGTACGACACCAAATCAAGCTATCGGCCAGACTCCCTTCCCCCTAGTCCATGGGGCAGAGGCAGTGATCCCCACGGAACTCATATACAGGTCACCTCGAGTATTTGCCTACGATGAAGTAGGGCAAGAGCAGCACCGACATGACAATACCGTGTTCCTCGAGGAGAACCATCTCCGGGCTGTTACGCATGCTGCACGCTATCAGCAAGCCCTGCGCCGCTATCATAGCCACAGGGTTCACCCCCGGAGCCTTGAGAAAGGCGACCTTGTCCTTAGGCACATTTAGTCCGCCAAGGGTGCAAACAAGTTGACGCCAAAGTGGGAAGGCCCTTACCGGGTAGTACGAGTCACCAGACCTGGCGCAGTCCGTCTGGAGACCGGAGATGGCATTCAATTGCAAAACTCATGGAATATTGAGCATCTCCGTAAGTTCTACTCGTAAGGCGCGGTTGTCGGGCCCTGCCCGGCAGCCACCCTTTTGTACAAGCCTTGCCGATGCTGCATGTAACCCTTTGTACAAAGCCAGACGTAGACCCTGAGCAGCAGATAAATAAACGAAGCGCTGGGGGCCCCAAAAACTTGCATGCATGCATAGCATGACATGAGCATGGCATGATCATGTAGATAAGGGCATATGTAGCATTGTTTTCCTCTGCACTCAACTGTAGGGCTCTTGCCGCGGACTCGGTCCTGAAGAGAAGAAATGGAGACAAGCCTACATATCAATCTCCGACAAGCCAAACAGATAAGTTCCTTCTTGTCCATAAATGTTCTGTAAGGTGAAAACTTGTGCATATGAAAACCTTTTCACCTTCAAAGCATAGGTGCTCCCATCCTTTGTCCCGAATGTTACTTCGGTCAAGGTGGTTGTAGTGGCCTTTGACGGAGGAGGTTCGACAAGGGGCTGGTCCCTTTCCATAGTTTTGAGCCCGGCAGGCTAAGCCCCGCGGCAACAAACGGAAGGAACCGGGAGGATAGCTTGCCGGAGATAACTTGTTTACTTAAATGTATAGAGGCATCTCACCTCTGCATGGACATAGTACATGCACAAGTACCCGGCAAGGCTGGTCTTTTTTCATTAATATGCGGATAAACAAGTAAAGTCTTACAAAACACAAACATGGATAAAGAAGATTACATATTTAAGACTAAAGTTTGGCAAGTGCCTACACATTTTAGACTAAAAAAGATAAGTGCCCCGTAATCCCTTTCTTGTCCCTCTCCTCCTAGGAACTACAGCGGGAGGTGAAGAGGGCAAAAGGAGTGCCTGAGCAGAAGCCCAGCTGCCGGGCCTGCCGGGCGTAGCCTGACAAGATCGGGAGTGGCGAGGCTGCGAAGGAGGGGGATGGAGAGAGCAGCTCGGCGGTGCCCTGGTCACCACCCCCAGGGCCAGCAAGACGCCCCAGCACAGGCGCCGGCGGGGAGAGCCTGCCGGAGCTCAGCTGGAAGACTGCTGGAGGAGTCGAAGGCACCAAGAGTGCGTCCCCCTCCCCGTCAGCCGTCCGGAAGAGGTCGGTGATGATGGTGCCGGGGAGGGAGGGGAAGAGCGAAAAGATGAGGCAGCGGGCTGGCGGTAGGAGACGAAGGCGTCAGTGCCATCATACTCCGACCTGACGGCCTGCCACCAGCCTTCTCCGTCTTCCCTCATTTTTTCCTCATCACCATCGCTCCAGGAGGACGCCGACCCCTCGGCCCGTCACCTCCCCTGGAGAAGTGACAGACGACGGTGACGTCCGAAGCGTGCAAGGAGCGCCACCCCCCACCTTGGCGGGTAGGAAGACACCGCCATCTGCAGCGTTAACCCCCACCTCGCTGGATGGAGTAGTGCTGGGATTACCAAGGATCCCGAGCACAGCACCACAGGCGGGCGTCGGAAACCCCAGAGGCCTCGCCAACGGGATGACAAGCCTTGACGACTTGCGGCAAGGGCAAGTACTCCCCTCCAGGCGGCTGGCTTGTATGGGGGAAACAAGCGCTCCACCATTTTGGAGAAGCGCAATGCCTCCCACACTGCTGTGGATACGGCGCCCACGTCTACGACCGCCGCATCTCCGGTAACCCCGGACTGGACTCACTCCCCAAGCATCAACACGAGTATTCGGCGTCATCACCCCTGAGCTAGAGCCCGGGGCCTGGCCCCGGTCTACCCCCCTCGACATAACAAAGGAGGCAAGAAATGAAAGGGGAGAGGTACGTGGATAGGTGCCTCCGCTCCCTCTCGCCCCCCTTTCGTAGACAGGCTGGGGCTGGGGGCTGATCCTTCACCCCACCCCCGAGGGGCTCTTTCTGATCCGACCCGTCCAAGCTACCATAGACGGCCGGATCCGATTACCGCCCTCTTACACCAATCCCAAAAGACCAGGCCTTTTCATGATGCTCTTTCCCGCACCACACGCCTCCGTTACCTACCCCACTCGATGCACGCAGCATACGTGGCAAAGGATAAGGGCGTGGTGGGATGAGTGAATTGGTAGTTACTCCCCCGTGGGTTAAAGTCATTCACGGGCCATTACAAAAATTGCCCCACCACAATTGGCACCACGCGACGCGCAGAAAAACTGGAAACTGACTCAGACATAGATTAATGAAGAAGCAAAGAAAATATCAAAGGATGAGCTACCACAAACTCTTCGCCTGTGTACTAGATAGGGCCTACCCCAACGACGCTCAGCAGCGCGTTCAGGCTAGGCCCGGGGTTCCTGTCGGTGCAACAAACCCTGGTGTATGTTGCCCTGACTGTACACAGGCTCAAGGGCAAGGTTACAACATCCAAGACAAGGCCAAGTAGGAGAGATAGCTCTTTGAGAAATCAAAGGGTGGATCAAGAAGACCAAGACAAGCCGAAGGAGCAGGATATCACCGAGGGAAAAGCCTCCCTTGCCGGGCAGGCGAGCCTGGTCAGGTCGAGGCCACCCCAAGAGCAAATCCCAAGGCCTCGCCGGCAAGGATTGCCAAGGCGCTGGCGGCCTGCTGTCCCGCCAGGGCTCCAACGCTCAACCTCATAGCGCTGCAAGTCGCTTATCGGTGCGGTGTCGAGCCCCCAAGTGAATAAGTGGCAGTCATTCAGCACGTGGCAGCCATTTCCGATGGAGATCACCCCTATATGACACCCGTCCAGAGGTGTGTCACGCAGGCAGGCGAGAAGGTGGTTGATTGGCACGGCAAGGCTTGTCGGGCTGCATCCACGATGTGACACTAAGCGGTGCATTTAATGCACCTTGTCCTGTCTGCAGAGTTAGGTATGATAGCACTGTGGCTATCTAATCACTGGATAATGACTGTTTTGCCACTGTGGTAACCCCTTTACCTATAAAAGGAGGACCGAGGCAACCTTAGAAAGGATTCGGACCCTGGTACACTCATACGCGCGTAGGTACTCTCCCCGAGGCGACCTTGCCGGGCTTGAGTACTGCGCGTTCGTCACGGTCTTCCACTCAATCCACCAAAGCAGGAGTAGGGTTTTATGCCTCGCGGCGGCCCGAGCCTGGGTAAAGACCACCCGCATCACCATTGCCGTGCTGTTCTACGTCCTCCGCTCTTTGTGCAACGTGCCCTTCCCCCTTGCCGAACCACAAAGGGGCCGATGGCCCCATAGGTGATTGTGTCGAACCACGACACCATGTCTAGAGAATTTGTATATAAAGGTGACGATTTCACACACATTGAAAGCCCATATATAATGTACTATAATTAATCGTTTAGCTATCGCTCTTTCAACATAATCTTTTTTGGACATTAACTGTTTTCAATCTTCATCTCAATTTAGGACTAACACATGGGGAAAAAGGTATAACCAATCGATGGTTCAAGAAGCACCGGGATTTTCTCATATCTCATGACATTCGTTTTAAGACAGTAACGCTGGAAGGATATGCATCCAACAGTGCAAACACTAGCTTTGTCACATTCTTCATGTTGAATGCGAGGGCACTATTGTCCATGAGAATTAAGTTTTTCAACAAGAAATTTCTCACGGAACTGTATGTGGAGCAACATAAAAAGAAGTTTCAGGTGGACCTAAGGGCTTCTAATCGTGCTCGGCTTATATTTACAACAACTTGTCGTCATCATGGACCAGTAGATCTTTTGTACCGGTATCTTGATTTTATGGATCGGACCAATCCATTTGATTGTGACTGCCAAAAACTTTGGTTGAGTTAGATGTTATTGCCCTGTTCAATCCTGGATTCCGGGTTATGTGTAAATCTGATCAACAATTAATCCTCGTGCTTTTGTACCTTTTGTAAGCTGGAGTTAGACATTGTTGCCCTTTTCAACTAGGGTTTGACCCATATTTTATTTCATACTGGGCGTCTGTGTTCTTTTAGGTGCTACCTCTGTCGTGGTTTATTCTTTATTGGCCACCTTCGTATATTGTAGGACCAAACTTTGACCTTAGATTTAACTAAGAATATATTAATACATGTCATCGAAAATAATATTGTTGTACGGCTATTCCCGGCTATGTTCATCTGCTATATGCAATAATTATGCATGTGCTTGCTCGCCATTTAGGCGGCCGCGGCGCACTCTACTCGCGTGCCTCCGCAAGCTCTACTCGCCGTTTAGGCACCCTCGGGTCACGTCCCTCTGCGCTCTCTGCTCGCCGTTTAGGCGCTAAGTCTCGCTCGGGTCGCGTCCCTCCGCACGCACTCTGCTAGCGGTTGGGGCCGGCGCACGATCATTATGGGGAAGCTTTAGCAATTTGATCTTATATTTTGTTAATTAATTATACCTCCAAATCCAGAATCATCTGGCTCTAGAGGTATAATTAATTAACCTAATCTATGATCTCCGACGCCCATTCCCGTCGCGCAACTCCATCCTGTCGTCGGCTGTTGGGGGTATGCCGGTATGTGTGGGTAACTAGCTAGCAAGTGGATCAGTAGCGAGTCACTGCTGGTGGCCATTGCTTTGGTTATTTATAGCTAGCAGCTGGCTAGGGGATTGGGGATTTTACAATTCACCCCTGTGGAGCATGGGAAGCCTTCGCTGGAGCGCGGGAAGCCTTCACTAGAGCGCGGGAAGACTTGAGCACACAACCCGACAACCATATGCGGTGTCATGTGTTACCACACACGTGTTAACATAAGGAAACGTATGTGTGTAACTTACTAATCATCGCACACGAGTACTCGCACACGCATCGTGTGCGATACTCCTAGCCATCGCAAGCAACTAGTATGCATTTTTCAAAGTTTTTAGTACACAGAGAATCGCACACGCATTAATTCTAGTAACAGTCTGTGTTATATTTTCTCATCGCAAACAGTTCATCCGAGTGGGCTTTTTGCCGCGTATCACACACATCTTGTTTACACGAATCGTTTGTGTTTTTTGACTCATCGCAAATAGTTCATCTATGTGAACTGTATGCCGCATAGCACACACATCTTGTTAAGTTCAACCGTTTCTGTTGTGTTCCCTAATCGAAAACAGTTCGTCCGAGTGAACCGTATGTCGGATATCACACACACCTTGATCTGGCTAACCGTTTCTGCTGCATTCCCTAATAGCAAATAGTTAATCTGAGTGAACTATATGCCATATATCGCACACACCTTGATATGGCTGCCTGTTTTTGTTGTTCTGTCTCATCGCAAATAGTTTGTATGGATCAACCGTATGTTCTGCATCGCACACGCAACTAAAATCTAAACCGTGTTTGATATCTCCACCATCACAAACATTTTGCATCATTTTTGACGGGTTTTTTACATCACCGTTTGGGATTAATGCATCGCACACAGTTTCGTCAAAGGGTCTCTGATCATAGTGTCGCGTTAGCAGCATCCTGCAGTAGTGTCTCGACCGAGCTTCCAGGCAAGCAATCCCCCCTTGATCATCCCGATATCGCCTACTCTTTCCCTCTACTGCTTTCATTAGAGTAGTGTAGCTGTTACTGCTTATCGATTTGATCCTATTCTGTTGCATAGCCTGTCCTTGTTGCTACTGTTGTTACCTTTACCTGCAATCCTAAATGCTTAGTATAGGATGCTAGTACTTCATTAGAGGCCCTACATTCTTGTCCGTCAGCCATGCTATACTATCGGGCCGTGATCACTCGGGGGTGATCACGGGTACATACGTACATACATACATACATACATACATACATACATACATACATACATACATACATACATACATACATACATACATACATACATACATACATACATACATACATACATGTTGTGACTAAAGTCGGGTCGGCTCATTGAGTACCCGCGAGTGATTCATGGACTAGGGGCTGAAAGGACTTGTTTCCCGACGGCCCTCTGAGTGGATCTTTGTGGCGGAGCGACAGGGCAGGTTGTGACCACCTAGGAGACAGGTGGGCCTGGTCCTGGTCGGTGTCCGCGGTTATTTCATAATAACACGCTTACCGAGGTTGGGTATTTGATCTGAGTTGGTCGTTGGACTTGTACGCACTAAGCGCCACATGGGACAAGATATGGGTAACTGACATCATAGTATCAACCGAAGCTCTTCAAACGTCAGCGACTGAGCGGCGCGCGCCGGATTGGACTGGAATGCCTGCGCTTGTACTAGGGGGCTAGGTCTGCTTCCGGCCGCCCACGCAACATGCAGGAGTGCAAAGGGCGATGGGCCCAAGACCCCTGCGCGCTTAGGATTTATACCGGCATGCTGACCTCTCTGTTGGGCCTAGGTAGGGCTGTGATGTGTTGATCTTCCGAGGCCAGACATGACCCAGGAAAGTGTGCCTGGCCAGAGGGATCGAGCGTGTCGGGTAATCTGGTGCACCCCTGTAGGGAAGAATCTATTCGAATAGCCGTGTCCACGGTAACAGGACGACCTGGAGTTGTATTCCGACCTCATGACAACTAGAATCGGATACTTAATAAAACACACCCTTTCAAGTGCTAGATACAACCCGGTGATCGCTCTCTCACAGGGTGACGAGGAGAGGATCGTCGGGTAGGATTATGCTATACGTTGATACTTGGTTAACTTACCAGCTACTCTCTCCTACATGCTTCAAGATGGAGGCTGCCAGAAGCATAGTCTTCGATAGGACTAGCTTCTCCCCCTTCTTATTCTGGCATTCTGCAGTTCAGTCCATAGACACTACCCATTTCATTGATACCGATGCATATGTAGTGTAGATCCTTGCTTGCGAGTACTTTGGATGAGTACTCACGGTTGCTTTGCTCCCTCTTTTCCCCCTTTTCCCTTCTTCTCGGATGTCGCAAGCAGATGGTGGAGCCCAGGAGCTAGACGCCACCATCGACGACGACTCCTACTACACCGAGGGTGCCTACTACTACGTGCAGGCCGCCAACGACCATGAGTAGTTTAGGAGGATCCCAGGCAGGAGGTCTGCGCCTCTTCTATCTGTATCCTTGTTTGTGCAAGCCATCTTATGGCACCTTGTTTAACTTATGTTTGTACTCAGATATTGTTACTTTCGCAGCCTCATTTATGATCGAGCTTATGTATTCGAGCCCTCGAGGCCCCTGGCTTGTAATATGAAGCTTGTATGACTTTAATTTGTGTCTAGAGTTGTGTTGTGATATCTTCTCGTGAGTCCCTGATCTTGATCGTGCACGTTTGCGTGTATGATTAGTGTACGATTGAATCGGGGGTGTCACAACCGAGGATCGCAGTCACCTAAATTTTGGTCCTATTCTCTCTAAAGAAGACAGCAATGGCTTGTCCTACTTTTATGTGTTGACGGAGGTTACCGATGAGACAGAAAAGTTCAGTATGTGTGTGTATATGTTGCAAGGAAGTGTTTGGTGCTTGCATACCTTGGCCACATACCAGCTCCATCTTCCGCTACCCAGAGCAATAGTTGTGCTCATCGACAATGAAATCTATAGGGTGGCCTCCCCCGCCGATGACATTATTCTCTTGGATTTGACAGCCTCAAGTTTGTTTAGAATCCAGCTCCCACCTGGAATGAAGTATCACAGTTTCAACACCGTCTTGTCATGGGCAGATGATCCTTCCGGTATATATCTCATCCATGTCAATGGCTTTTAACCTCACATCTGGCTCCACAAGGGGGACAACTGGTTGTTGGTCAATACCAATTGTTTGCATGAGATGTGCGCTAATCTGAGGATGCTAGATAACACGCTTGAGGATGAGCACACTGACCATTGCTATATATGTCAAGCAGGGGATAATGTTGAGTTTGTGTTCTTAAAAATGTGTGGATGCGTGCACTATCTGGACGTCAAGAATAGGACACTCCGTAAAGTGCATGTGATAGCAAAAAAGATGAACGCGTTGGTGCAATGATTGGCCCCTTATGTTTTGGAGTTTGTTGACATAAACAGTACGGGACTTATGTGTTTGCTAGTGCACACAGAGTAACAGGTCCCTGAAGTCTCGAGGAGTTTGATCTAAACGACGAAGGTAATCTCCATGCGTTGTAGAGAAGGTTATCACCGAATATTATGATAACAAGGGTGACCCCTCAAAATTGCTGACGTGAAGCAATTGGTTCAGTGCCTGTCCGAAGAAAGTGACTGCGTCCGAGGAGATTGAAGATGAAGTGAAGACGTAGCATTTATTTTGTTGTTCTTCTTCTCTTTATTGAGTCATAGGACCACCGTACTATTAAGAGGGGTGTAGCATTCGAAACTTTGATTCTCTGATGCTAAACCCAAATCCTATGAAATTTGTGAGAGAAATCTCTTTGTGTTCCGAGCAAATACTTGTGTCGTGGTGGGCACATGGCACATGCCAAAGGATGGCTAAAGAGAGGGACAGGCTCGAGGGCACCGCTGGCTCGAGTGGCGAGGTCGGCATGAGCGAGCGAGGAACGCAAGACATACCCAGGTTCAGGGCCCTCGGCCCCCGCGCGGGGATTTATTGTGGCGGCCGCGGACGGTTGCCCTTCTCGATGTAGTTAATGCGTGGGGAGATCGTGCCCACTTAATGTGGGGAAGTGGAAAAGGTGGGCGCAACCGATCCCACTTCCCCACGTTCTTGCCGCGGTTATAAATCACGGGGAGGGGGCAGCGGAAATCATTCACGTGCGCGCCCCCAACCTCCTTCTTGTTCCCTCACCCTTGCTTCTGAGCCTGTCTCACGCCGCAAAGTCCTGCCGCTCACGAGCAACGCACTGCCGCCGCTCTACAGTGCCCAGCAGCCACCCAAACCCTTCCCCTAGTCGACGCGCCTCTCTTCCCCCGCCACACTCACTGATGGCGAGACCCAAAGGATCGTGGGATGGGTTGGAGGTCACCGCAGAAGATTTTCAGTATCTGCGTGATACGCGACGATTGCCACCGGCGACGGAGGTGGCCGTGCGCCTGTCGGACGGCGAGCTGGTGCCGCGGCCGGAGGGGACCGAGCGCGTGGTCTTCTTCTCCCACTTCAAGCGTGGGTTCGGCCTTCCAGCGAGCGACTTCTTCCACTCGTTCTTGGATTTCTTTGGGCTCCAGCCGCATCACCTCAGGACGAATGCGGTGCTGCAGCTTTCCGGGTTCATCACCTTTTGTGAGGGTTACCTGGGCGTCGAGCCCAGCATCGACCTCTGGGTCCGCTTCTTCTCCTTGAAGTAGCAGGGGCCGGCGGCTGGCGTGATGTCTGCCTGTGGGGCCGCTGTCGTCTCGACTCGGCCGCATGGGGTGTGCCCCAAGATGCTGCTGGAGGATTCCGCCAAGAAGTGGCAGAATTCTTTCTTCTACGTCCGTAACCTCAGTGCGGACCGCATCAACCTGCCGCCCTTCATCGACGTGACGCCGCACGGAAAGACCAACTGGACCTACGGCCCCAGGAATCCGGCGCGGGAGGTGCTGAACCTGAGCAGCCGGATCACGGAGATGACGACACACGAGGGGCTCACCGGGACGGACCTCATCGCCGCCTTCATTGTGCGCCGGGTGGTGCCACTGCAACGCTAGACGCACATCATCGGCCAGATGACCGGCCTCCAGGACCCCAACCGGATGTCACCCCGGGGGCTGACGCAGGAGCAGATCGCAGGCCAAGTGAACGACATCTCGAAGGCCGAGATGCCGGAGGAGTGGCACTTTGGGAAGGCGTCCTACAGCCAAGGGAACCCGGCGCCCGCGGTGAGTCCTTGGTCTCCTTATTTTGCTATGTGCCATCTATTTCTTCATCCTGATGCGACAAGGGAGGCGCTGCTGAATGCCATCCGGCATCCATATGACGGAACAACGACGCAGGTAGCGGCCGCCCAGCTAGCCGGCTCGGAGGAGGCGGAGATCCTCACCGAGAAGCCGGAGAAGACCAAAGCCGAAGCCAGCGAGGCGCGCACGGGTAAGTTCCATGTTCTGATCCCATGTGAGAATGGTCGAGTGATGACGTGGAGGCCCTGACGCATGCTGATGGCGCAGCGCCACCGAGGGAAGGAGACGGCAGCTTCTTCCCTGCAAGACGGCCGACGCTGGGTCGTCCTGCGCACCGGCCATGGCGAGCCAGCCACACGGGAAGGAGGACATGGCGCCGAAGAAACCGGCTGTGAAGCGCACGGCGGACCTGGCCGCCGGCGGCCAGCTGGCCGCCAAGAAGAGGCGCCCCGCCATCCTGGCGGCGCCGACGAGACAGGACATCCCGACGGCGATCGGGTACTTTTTCTTGCTGACTCTGGCGCATTGCCGACTCGTTCTTTTCTCATACTTTTCTTGGTGTGGTCTAGATCGCCGCTGGACTTGGCATTGGTGGCGACGGATGCCGCATTCGAGGGTGGCTTCTCGTTCCGGAAAACCCGGAGCAGCGCCATCGATCTGCTCGAGGGCTCAGCCGAGGAGGACCTTGGCCTCACCCCGGCGGACATGGAGCGCTGCGCCTGGCGGGCCCGGAACAAGTCCGAGGAGGACCTGGAGGCGGCCTCGGCCCAAGCCTGGGCGAGGGCCCCGGAGGCAAGGGAGAGGACCACCAATGTCGAAAATGGCCGAAAATGCCGGCGGGCCTCGAGCCGGCGAAGACAATCGTCGTGCCACCGACGGAGGAGGGGCGCGACCCGGATGGCCGGGTGGAGATGGCGGTGGACGGCCGGGAGGTCGTGGAGATTGACGACGACACCCCACCCAGGACCGACATGGTCGAGCGGGTGGAGGTCGAAGGGGGCAGAGTGGAGGCCGCCCCGGGAGGGGCGCCGCAGGTGACGCCGGACGGGGCGTCAGAGGGAACGCTGGCTAACGTGCCAGAGTCGAGGCCGGTCGGCGAGGAGACGGCGGCCGGCGAGCACGCCCTGGTGATCAGGCAGCCGCAAGCGGCACCGGGAGGCCTTCCCGCAGCCGGGTCGCAGCCGGTGCGGGCCGGGTCCAGCCGGGACGTCTTCGGGCCGCTGAAGCAGGAGGAGGCGTCGATGGCTGCCGTGCGCCGGCATCTTCGCGGGCACGCGACCGGGTTCAGGCCTTCGCCCAGGTCGAGACAGAGTGGGCGCGGGAGCTGGAGCGCTCTATGTTCATAAGGCTTCTTCCTTTAGCTTTTCACTCGTAGCCGGCTAGTGGGGTGCGTCAGCGCACCCACTGGGTGTAGCCCCCGAGATTCGGGCCAACTACGTAGTAGTTGGGTCGAATCTTAAAGAGTCTCTTGTGCTAATTCTTGTTTTTCTGCAGCACCTGGATGCCCTCCGGGTTGGCATCTACAACCGGATTCTGGAGAAGTATCAACAGGTCATGGCGCAGCTTGTCACCAAGGAGGAGGCGCTCTGCCTTGCTGAAGGTATGTCTTGCGTGCTCTTAGTGGGGGCACGCTAGCGCACCCACTGGGTGTAGCCTCTGAGATTCGGGTCAACTATGTAGTAGTTGGGTCAAATCTTAAAGTGTTCTTGTCCTTCCTTTCGTCGTCTTGACATTGAATCTTTGCCGTGCAGCCGCCGCTGCCGAGGTGCCGGACCTACGAACTTGGCTGGCCGAAGCCGGCCAACAGCATGATGAGGCAATCGCCGATGCCGGCCAGCTCTGGGCCAAGGTGGAGCGGCTGAGGGCAGAAGCCGCCAAGGTGGCAGAGGCCCAGCAGGCTCTCGCCGAAGCCAGCCAGCAGCGCGACCAGCTGGCCGGCGACAAGAGCTAGCGAAAGGCCGAGGTGAAGTGGCTGAAGGCGGAGGCCCAGCAGGCGCTTGCTGAAGCCGGCCAGCAGCGTGATCAGCTGGCCGGTGACAAGAGCCAGCTTCAGGCCGAGGTGGAGCGCCTGAAGGCGGAGGCCGTCAAGGCGGCGGAGGCCCACCGGGCGGAGCTCCTTCGCCTCAAGGAGGAGCATGAGAAGGCGGCCGCGGCTAAGGACGGCGAGCTGAAGGTGGCCGTTGACAAGCGCGCCGAGCTGGAAAAGGCGCTTGAAGCGCGTGACCGTGCCGAGGACTTGGAGCAGCGTGGTACGTTGCTCGAAGCGCAGCACCTGGATGAGGCCTTCGCCAGTAAGTGTTTCTTTGTTGGTTTCGCTGGGTTGCGAGCCGGCTGAGTTTTTTTGTGTCTGACTGTCTTGCTTCTCTTCTTGACAGGGCACATCCCGGAGACGCAGGGGATGGCAGACGAGGCCGTGCTTGCTCACCGGTCGACCCAGGCGGACGCGGGTGCCGGGCTTGACCCGAATGTCGCCTGGAGTTTCTCGGACATTATGCATGCCGCCGAGGCCCGCCTGCAGATCCTGGGCACGCAGATGGCGTGAGTGTCCGAAGCCGGAGTGGGGATGACAGCGACCCTCTGGCCCGACGCCGTTGAGCCCAACAACTTCATGTCGCTGGCGCGGTGGCTGGAAGTCGGACCGGCGTGGCTTCACGTGTGGCACGTCTCTGCCGCTCGTGCCGGTGCCGACCTGGCGCTGAGGTTTGCCATGTCTTGGTATCCGGGACTGAACCTGGACTGGCTGGCGGCCCAACGAGCCGGCGCAGAGCCCCAACTGTAGGCGGAGGCAGGCCGGAACACCGCACAGGCCAGCTACCTGGCCTCGTTTGCATTGCATGATGAGTTCCAGGTAGAGCAGACCAAAGACGGCGGGGTGGTGTCGCCTGACAGCTTCGGCTTGCTGCTCGATGACCCGAAAGGCAGCTCTGAGGAGTCGGGTGCCTACGCGGACGACGAGGCCGGGTTGGATGACACCGGCGCCTTGGTGAACCCGGAGGCCACTACGGAGGAGCTGGCAGCTGCGCAACCCGGCGCGGGAACTGCCTGAAGCCGCCCTGTTTATCTTTCTCGTACTTTTGTTAAGTGGCAGGTCCACCCACCCACTTGGGTGTATTGGTGAATGTAATGAACTCTGTCCTTGGGCCCATATTTGTGCAATGTAAATATTTTTGTGAGTGTTTACGTCTTCGCTCTTTGTTCTCTAAGCCTTTTTTCTTGCTTGGTCCTTCTTTGCCCCCCCCCCCGGCGAGTCGAACAGCCGGGTTCCGGTCTATGACAAGGAGTTTGGTCCTTGGAAAGAGCGCACAGAACTTAGGCCTTTCGAACGTTGAGCGTGAGCGAAACACCCACTAGGCCAGCAGGTGGCAGCCGGCGAAGCCGGCTGGCGAGCAGCCGGTCGTGCAGCAACTTAGTGCAGTGAGGCCGGGTTGGCCGATCCACCGAATCCAACTTAGTGATTTTTGGTGTGCCGGCGGTTTGACCCTTAGTTCTTGCCGGCTAGCAGCCGAAGCCAGAATGCGGCTTAGGGCAAAGTGAATGGCCCTGGCAACTCGGACAGGCCGGGATGCACTAAGGGGGACGGTGGGTTGCGGTCAAGCCGGCTAGCCCCCGAGTTTAAGAAAATTTACAAGGATGTGCGAGACGCATCAACTTGATAGGAAAGGGGAGCCCCCGAGTGTCGTTCAGGGGTCCCATTGTCTTTCATTAAAGTACAAAAGGCAGTGATACATACGTGCATACGGCTAACTGTAAAACGGGCGGAGGAGCTCTGCATTCCAGGGCTGGCTTGTTTCTTCGTCGGCAGTGTCTCTCTTGTGTTTGTTCAGCTTGCGAGTGTCGATGAGGTAGTAGGCATTGCGGTCACACAGGGCTCTGCTGACGATGAAGGGGCCCTCCCATGGGGAGGCCAACTTGTGCTGGCCGGCTTGCTGCTGGACAAGCCGGAGGACAAGGTCTCCCTCACGGAATGCGAGGGGCTTGATCTTTTTGCTGTGATAGTGCCTCAGGCCTTGCTGATAGATGGGGGATCGGCTAAGGGCGAAGAGGCGTGTTCTTCGAGCAAGTCGACGCCGTCTTCACAGGCTTCCTTGGCTTGGGCTTCTGTGTACATTACGACTCATGGTGAGTCAAACTCGATGTTGGTCGGGATGACGGCTTCCGCTCCTTAGACGAGGAAGAACAGGGTGAACCCGGTCGACCGGTTTGGCATTGTCCGGAGACTCCAGAGGATGGCTGGCAGCTTGTCAAGCCAGCTGCCGGGTGAGCGGATGAGGGGCTCGACGAGTCGTGGCATGATGCCAGACAGAATCAGCCCATTGGCCCGCTCGACCTAGCCGTTGGATTGGGGATGAGCGACGGAGGCCAGGTCAAGCCGGATGCTGGATACTGAGCAGTATTGCGCCAGAGCGCCTTTGGCGAAGTTGGTGCCGTTGTCCGTGATGATGCTGTGCGGGACACCGTAGCGTACCACAATGTCTTTGACGAACCGGACGGCCGTTGGCCCATCCAGCTTCTTGATCGGCCGCGCCTTGATCCACTTGGTGAACTTGTCGACCACCACCAGCAAGTGCGTCATGCCATCCCGAGCTATCTTGAAGGGTCCTACCATGTCGAGCCCCCAGACCGTGAAGGGCCAGGTGATCGGGATGGTTTGCCGGGCTGAAGCCGGCTGGTGGCTGTGCTTGCTGAAGCATTGGCAACCCTCGCACTTGAGGATGAGCGACTCGGCATCTTTGAGGGTTGTGGGCCAGTAGAAACCATGGCAGAAAGCCTTGGCCACCAGGGACCTGGAGGCGGCGTGGTGCCCGCACTCGCCCTGATGTATGTCGAGGAGGATCTCTATGCCCTTGTCTCGCTCGACGCAGCGCTGGAACACGCCCATCGCGCTGCGCTTGACGAGCTCGTTTTTGATGATGCTGTAGGTGGACGCCCGGCGTTGCACTTGCCGGGCCTCGGTCTCGTCCATGGGGAGCGCTCTGCTCTCCAGGAAAGCCAGGATCGGCGGGCCGTCACCATGGTGAAGACGCCAGCCAGGATGGGTTCCGGGCCGGCAGCCCCCGAGCCGGAGGCATCTTTGCCGTCTGCCATGGCGGACCGCAAAGGCATACATGCCAGATGGAAAAATGATTTGCCGTCAGCCAGCGGACGATAAACAGTCCGGCTGAACGAGTGCCAGCAAAGGCCTACTTTGCCGTCTGCTTCTTGGAAACGGACGGCAAAGTATTGTGCCGTCCACCGTCGGAGGCCAGCAGATGACAAAGATCATGGACGGCAGTGGGGTGGGGTGAGAGCCGTTAGGGGGTTAACGGCGCTCTTTGCCATCTGCCAGCGGACGGCAAAGAGCTCAGCTCGGCCAGCACTGAGAAGCTGCCACGTGGCCAGCTATGCCGTCCGCCAGCAGACGGCAAAGATGTTTGAATCTTTGCCGTCTGCTGGCAGACGGCATAGTTGGCCCTGTTTGCCAGTCCTATTTGGTCACTTTGCCGTCCGCCAGCGGACGGAAAAGATTCAAACCTCTTTGCCATCTGCTGGCAGACGGCAAAGTGACCAAAATAGGCAACCAGTGTTCCCAGTTTCTACAGGTGGCTGCCATGTGTCCTCTTTGCCGTCTGCTAGCGGACGGCAAAGAGGCTATATATCCCCTGTTTTTATTTGAATCCATTTAATTTGACAGGATTTCACACACAGATATACATGCATACATATCCAACAAAATATAACAGCATGTCCAACAACATATTTCATCAAATCCAACATATATATCCAAGAACATAGTTCAACAAAGTCCAACATATCCATATATACATACATAACCAGAAACAAGTTTCCAACAACATATCCATATAGACATACATATCCAAACAAGTTTTCATAAACAAAAGGAAGCACCAGAAGAATAGTACACTCCATGAATCCAAGCTTCCTCATGTAAAGCAAATCTGCAAATTGGGAAAGATGTAAGTTAGAAGAAGAAGAAGAAGACTAGCTAGAAGAAAAGGAAGAGGAGGAAAAGAAGAAGAAGAAGAAGAATTTATCTTCTCTTTCTTTCTCTCCTCTCCTATTATTTATCTTCTTCTTTTCTAACTAATGTAGGCAAAAATGCCATTTTTGGGCTAAGGTAGGTAAAAATGCTAAGTGTGTAGGTCAATTTAGAGCTAAGCTAGGCAAATAGGTCATTTTGTAGCTAACATAGGTTAAATGGATCATATTGGAGCTAACCTAGCTAAACTTGGTCATTTTTGAGCTAACCTAGCTAATTATGCCATTTTTGACCTAACTGAGCTTATTGTGTCATTTTAGAGGACAACAAGCTAAGTTTATGACATTTATGAGGTTAGTAAGGTTATTATGCCATTTACGAATAAAAACAAGTAAGAGGAGGAAAAGAAGAAGAAGAAGAAGAAGAAGAAGAAGAAGAAGAAGAAGAAGAATAAGAAAAGAAGAAGAAGAAGAACTTCTTCTTCTTCTTCTTCTTTTCTTCCTATTCCTTCTTTCCTTCCTCTTCCTTGATTTTCTTCATCTTATTATGTCATTTGTGGACTAAATAGGCTAAATTATGTCAAAAATGGATTAAACAGGCTAAATAAGAAGAAAAATACCGTTATCACGGAGGTGTAGGAATGGTCGGGGCTCCGCCAGTGGCAGACGAAGGTGAAGGACCGGTCGGGGTTCCGCCATTGGCAGACACAGAATGATTGGTCGATGCTTGTCGGGAGCCATGCTGCACCAAAGATCATTTCCAATAATGTCTCGTTAGCATGATGCAAACTTAAATGTGAATACTAGTAACTAACGACCATTCAAATCAAACTCACCGTGGTCGCCGGAGCAATCTGGGGCATCGGCGGAGGGTGCTGACCGTTTTTCTCGCACATGGTCTGCACATTTGGTTCTCACGAGTCAGTCATATTAGTTAGTAATGCGAACATTACGTGCATGATTGGGCTAATATGCACGAGAAACATACCATGATGAGCTCGTATAGGGCCCGATTAGACGCCTCGTTCCGGTTCCTCTCCTCCTCCAACAGCTTAGCCGTCCTCTCCTCCAACTCCCTCTCCCTCTCCGCCGCCTCCCTTTTTGCCTCCTCTAAAAGCGCCTGGGTGTTCAATCTCTCTTTCTCAACCAAGGCCTGCAACACACCACTCCTCGTTAGCATTGTAATCATCGACGGATGCACACGCAATGTAATGGAGGAAAGGTGAGAGAATCCTTATAACTAACCGCCATGGCGAGCTCCGCGGGCCGTGCATGAGGCGTTATCTCAGGATCAGAGCTACTCTGGCGCTTCTTGATCTGCGGGAGAGTCCTAGGACAACGTATCAGTCCATCCCCAATGGCTACGGAGCCATGGGACCTCCCGCCACCAGATATCATCACCAGCTCTGTATCAAAAGGATCCTGGCTCGGGTTAAAGTCCTCCCCTTTCCTCGCCTTCCCCTCGTCTCTGTACTTCACAAGCTTGTGGTGGGAGGAGATGTTGGTGAAGCTCTCTGGATGATCTAGGTTAGACTCCGTGAATGGCTTGGCCTTCTTGTACGGGGCCATATGGGCCATGCCATAGAGGTCGAACAGATTTGGCACAGGCTTCTTGTGGTGGTGCGCCTGAGAGAGAGGAACAAAATATTAGTTAAGGGCTCAAGCTAGCATGAAGAATGATATTGCTATGTAAATAGGTCATTTTGGAGCTAAGTAAGGTTATTATGTCATTTTCGAGGAAAATAAGCTAAGTTTAGGTCATTTTCGAGGTAACCAAGATTATTATGCCATTTTTAACCAAAGTATGCTAATTATGTCATTATTGAGCTATCCAAGGTAGTTATGCCATTTTTTAGCTAACTAAAGCATATTTAGGGATTCTATAGAGCTATCTAAGGTTATTATGTCATTTTAGAGCTAATTATGTCATGAATGAACTAGCTAAGATTATTTTAGGTCGTTATTGAGCTATCGAAGGTAGTTATGCCATTTTTTTAACTAACTAAAGCATATTAAGTCATTTTATAGAGCTATCTAAGGTTATTATGTCATTTTAGAGCTAAATATGTCATAAATGAACTAGCTAAGATTAGTTTAGGTCATTATTTGGCTATCCTAAGTAGTTATGCCATTTTTTAACTAACTAAAGCATATTTAGTTATTTTATAGAGCTATCTAAGGTTATTATGTCATTTTAGAGCTCATTATGTCATAAATGGACTATCCAAGGTAGTTATGCCATTTTTTAACTAACTAAGCATATTAAGTCATTTTGGAAGGGATAAATGCTAGCATGAAGAATGAAACATGTAGCAAACTACATACCCAGTTATCCCCGTACTCAAACAGGTTGGAGCTCCCTTGATGGTGTGGCACACCTTCCCTTTGGTCGCGCTTATCCTTGGCCCTATGGTGTTCGACTAGCCATTGGGGAGAGCACCACGCATCCACCAACGCATCCCAACAGTCCATCTTATCCACACACCATCTCGGGGGCACCTAAGTGAGTCAAGAGAAATTTCAGCGCTACGCCTACGAATCAAATCAAGAAAACTAAGTTCAAGGCCTTAAGAATAGGTAATTACCTACATGTACTTCTCCTTACTCAGAAACTTGCCGCGACACTTCTTCTTGGCCATCCTAATACCCTTCGAGGCATAGTAGTCTCGAACGGCCTGCACCCGAGCCTCGTGCCGTAAGTTCTGAAGTAGGCGCTTGCACTCGGATTCGACAACCATAGACGCGGCCTCCTGCTCTCCCTCTGAAACCCTGTAGAAGGTCTGCAATCAAACAAGACAACACTGATTAGTACAATCACTAGGTAGTGTTGATTTTTAATTCTGTAAAGGAGAAATTACCCAAAACCGACGGAACACAATGTCGGCCACCGTCTCGCACAAGACACCGGCGACCATCTCCTCCGACGGGGCCGGGGCAACCAAGTATAGCTCCCAGCTCAGTGCTAGCTGTGGAACCTGACCCTCACCGGGCAACGTGACCCACCCAGGGAAGTGCTCCCGGCAAAGCACACCAAGGACCTGGTTGGGCCTGCGGACACCACGGGGGTGTACCCAGCCCCTGCAGTATGACTAGGCCAACGCATTAGATATTAATTTGAAGGAACATGAAGGCAAAAGGTTAAAAAATAGTAAATGCACTTACTTCAACCCTTTAGGCGCAATCAACCACCTCTGGTCGGGAGTCGTCGGCACGGGCGGGAGCTTTGTACAGCCACGCTTGTAGACCTTCTTGCCCTTCTCAACCAGCTCGTCGTCGCTATAGCTATCATCTGAAAAGGTTTCCTCGCTACCATCAGTAGGGCCACTAGCCTCCGGAGTCCCGTGGGAAGAAGACTGCGGGATCGGAGTCTTCCGGGACGATGACTCCGTGACCGGAGTCTTCTGGGACGAAGACTCCATGACCGGAGTCTTCTGGGATGAAGACTCCGTGACCGGAGTCTTCTGGGACGAAGACTCTGGGACCGGACTCACGTGGGGCGAAAGATCGGCGACACGAGTGGTGGGCCGAAGGATCGGCGACCCGAGTCTGGTGGGGCGAAGGATCGGCGACCGGAGGCTCATGGACCGGAGTCCGAGACGGGTCCACGTCAGACGGAGCAGTCCTGTGGTCGGGTGAATCAGCTGAGGGTGGTGGTGAGGAAGGCGTAGCAACCTTCCTACCTATCCCGCTGCCACGTCCACCTCTAGCAGCCTTCTTCGTCCTCCCCCGACCTCTCCCAGCCGAAGAAGAAGCGCCTGCCGCAACTATCTGCATACTGTATAGCAGCACTTTCCGGAGGGGCTGGGCTGGAATAATGGAACCACCCCTCCCAGTAGCGCTCGCAGGAGGCTCGGGGCGCTCTGGACCCTTGCCGACCATCCTGTCAACACATGCAATGACAAAAAGTAAACGAATTTAGTACAACATAAAAAATTTGAATACCTGACATGAACATAATAATATGTATATAATTTAAGTGTATCATCATCATGAACATAATAAAAAATTGAATACCTCACATTACTAATATTACTCTGAATCGTCTATATATGCTCCGGGATCATTAAATGCATCATCATCATCACTATCAGTGACGTGCTCATCATCATCATCAATAAATGCATCAACATGTGGAAGGCCTCCTTTACGTAATCGTTCAAGCATTGACAGGTCATCTGCAGCAGTAACTTCTTCTTGTTCTGGCTCAGGGGTGAAGTCGGATTCACTATCGTTGTCTACTTCAATGTTCTGGGGTGGAGTAGAGCGGTTCTTGAAACGTTTTTTGGAAAGACGTGTTTCTTGGAAGAATTCTCCTTCGTCATATGTGTCTTGGTTAATGTGAGGTTCATAATCCTCTTCATTGGGGGGAGGTGGTCTAACACGTGGCGGCACTTCATAAACGACATCCCAACCACTGAGATTTGGATCACTTTGACAGGCCCACGGTAGATAGAAAACTTGGGTTGCCTGTTGAGCCGTAATATAGACATGGGGAACATCCAAATGGGTGCTTTGTTTGATTTCGACTAGCCCTATATGTTCATGAGTCCTTCTAGTCTCCCTCGGTTGGAACCAATAACATCTGAAGACTACGACGTTTGGTGGGTTTTCACCATAGAATTGAAGTTCATAAATTGCTTCAACTCTTCCATTATACTCGATATCTCCTTCGCCGATAGCAAAGACACAACAATTTGTAGACTTTCGGTCGGCCATAGATAGCTCTTTGCCATAGGTACGAAAGCGATACCCGTTGATGTCGTATTTGTCAAATGAACGGACCTTATAGTCAAAACCATTAGCTACTTGTCTCAATTCGGCATCCATAATCTCTGAAGTAGCCTACAAGTTTAATATGAAAGGATTGTTGCATTAGTCGCAAATTAGCGAAAGAAATGAAATGGTCTAATGGAAATTACCCTTTTTTTGAACCAAGAGATGAAACCGGGATATTCGCCTCCTTGCTTTGCCAGAAGCTCATACTCTTCGACGGAATCCTTTTGGATCACCGCTCCATACGAGAATATGGCGACGTATCGACTGCATCAAATATCCAAGAATAAGAGCAGTTCAAAGGAATTAGAAGTTGCGAAACAATGTACCGAGATCTTACTCGATGTACGGCCGCACTTCTGTTAGGTTGTTGAAGAGATACAGTGAAACGGTCCGCCATTCTTCAACATCCAACGATACTGGTTTCCAACCACTGGCTGGTGCGAGATTCCCTTTGAATAGGCTGAGGTTGGATTGACCCTTTTTAGGGTCGTCAGCATTGTACCGAGGCTTCGGATTATGCAAATGACGATTTTTGGCTTCGTAGTGTGCTATCAAGAAGTTTGCCGCCTCCTCATTGATGAATGCCTCGGCCATCGATGCTTCAATTCTATGTTTATTTTTACATTTTGCTCGAAGCGTCTTCTGCATCCTCTTAGTTGAGTAGCACCAATGATTTTGCATGGGCCCCCCCAATCGTGCCTCGGTCGGGAGATGCAAAATCAAGTGTTGCATTGGATTAAAGAAGCTTGGCGGAAAGATCATCTCTAACTTGCAGATCAACTCCGGCGCCAACTGTTCCATTTCTTCCAGGAGGCCAGGCGATAGTTCTTTCGCACAAAGAACACGGAAGAAATAGCTCAGCTCTGCCAGTACTATCCATTCATCCTCAGGGATGAAGCCACGCAACATCACCGGCATTATCCGCTCAATCCATATGTGCCAATCATGACTTTTTAGACCAAATATTTTCAATTTTTCAAGACTCGCTCCCCTCTTTAGATTTGCTACATACCCATCGGGGAAAATCAACTGCATTTTCACCCACAAAATAATTTCCTTCATAGCTGGCCTTCCAAGATTGAACCATGCCTTTGGCTTCGTCCTGTTCCGCTTTCCTTTCGGTTCTTGCATGTTTTGTAACGGTCTATCACATAGCTCTTCTTGATCGACTCTAGCCTTAGTATTATCCTTTGATTTCCCCTCTATGCTGAACAATGTACCAAAAATGGCTTCGGCGATATTCTTTTCAGTGTGCATCACGTCAATGTTGTGTGGGCAAAGGAGGTCTTTGAAGTAAGGCAGATCCCAAAAGCATGTCTTGTGAGTCTAGGCGTGTTCCTTATTATACCCCTTGAAATACCCTGGACGCTCTGGATTTGGCTCGAGAGCGTTTAACTGATCTAGGGTCTGTTGGCCTATCAACGCAGGTGGTGCAGAGTGTTTGACAACTCTACCTTTGATAAAGTTCTTCTTGTCTTTCCTAAACTTTTGGCGAGGATCTAGAAATGGTCTATGCAAGTCGAAGCAAGTATACTTGTGCCCTGCCGTCAGCCAACGAAACTCAAGAGCTCCCTTGCATGTGGGGCACGGGAACCTTCCATGCACACACCAGCCAACGAATAGTGCATACGCCGGCAAGTCATGCGTCGAGTACATGTACCAGGCACGCATTATGAAGTTCTGTTTGCTAAAGGCGTCGTATGTCTTGAACCCATTATCCCAAGCTTCTTGCAATTCGTCCTTAAGCGGATGCATGTACACATTCATATTCTTCCACGGATAGTTGGGCCCTGGAATTATCAACGTCAGGAAAATGTTCTTTCTTTGCATAATCTGCCCGGGGGGGGGGGGGGAGATTGAGTGGAATGACAAACACGGGCCAACAACTGTATTGGGCTGCCGTCTGACCAAACACACTGAACCCATCCGTGCTGACGGCGACTCGAGGATGCCTTGGATCTGCCGTTCTTTCCTTATGTAATGCATCGACGCGCTTCCACGCTTCACCATCCGATGTGTGCACCATCATCACATTCCTATCTACATCTAGTTCGGTTCTTTTGCCCGTTTTGTGCCATGTCATCTGTCTGGCCGTCTCTTTGACCATGAAAAGACATTGAAGTCTTGTTACGATTGGCATATACCAAAGAACATTAACGGGTATTTTGGTCTGCGTCTTCTCACCCATACCGTTGTCTACCACAACATACCTGGAAGACTTGCAAATGGGACAATAGTTCAAGTCCTCATACTGAAGCCTAAATAAGACACATCCTTTCTCATAGGCATATATCTTCTCATAGGGAATCTTAAGAGCACGGAGGATTTTGTTTGAC
Source organism: Thinopyrum elongatum (assembly GCA_011799875.1). NCBI lineage: Eukaryota > Viridiplantae > Streptophyta > Magnoliopsida > Poales > Poaceae > Thinopyrum > Thinopyrum elongatum. The sequence goes on along the minus strand of CM022302.1, from coordinate 84,625,306 downwards.
TGGTACAGGTTCGGAGGTAGCACATGGCCTTTGGGTAGAAATCTCCGAATACTGTCATCATCGCGTCGTAGCATTCTCTGCCCAAGTTGAATTGAGCCTTCAAAGCCATTATTTGTGAGATGGCATCCAGCTGACAAAGCTCAGTGTGCTCGTGGAGAGGACGTTTTGAGGACTCCAACATTTCAGTGAAGGCCTTTGCAGATTCCTCCATCTCCTCGTCCGAGTCCCGAGCATCGTCAAAGTCTTGCACCATGTCTTCCATCCCGGTACCATGCTCGTCGGTGCGACGACGAACCACCTCGGCTCTTGCACGTTGGGCAGACTCACCATGTAATGTCCAGACCCTGTAACCAGGCGTAAAACCAAACTTCTGCAGGTCTTTACTCATTTCAAGCTCGTCCCTCATTTTATAGTTGTTGCACCGGACACAGGGGCACCAGCTTAATTTCTGGCCATTTGCAAATGCGGCTCTAACAAACCCCTTGGTTTTTGTTAACCATTCCTCGGTCCAAACTTTCTGACTAGTGTAATCGGTGTACATCCACGCACGATCACTCATATTGACTTCCTACTGGACACACAAGAAATATATACATAATTAAGCAAACCATATCCATCAGTTAATGGAGTTTGTCAGTTTTATTACGTCCATGCAACCTACACGCTAATAGGTAAAGATAGCTCCTAATCCCACCCGAGTATGTGTAGATTGGGTTCGTTTTCCCATGCTCTACTCCGGATCCGACGCAAAATTTCGGCAGCACCTCCCCGCTGTTCTCCTGATACATGTCTCGGCAATAAGCAGAGAGGATGTGTACCCGGAGAACAACAGGGAGGCACTGACGAAATTCTGCGTCGGATCCGGAGCAGAGCATATGGGAAAATGAACACAATCTACACATACTCGGGCTGTCCATGGATAACGTTGGACAATTCGAAAGAATCATGATTATAAATATGCAAATGCATGCATATTTATAGATGTAACCCTTTCGAACGGGAGACGCATAGTGGTTACGCATACTGATGATTGACACCTATAGCTAGCAAGTTTCATTGGCACGAAGACCGGAACAGAGCAAATGAAAGGGAAGGAGATGTCATTTGTGCTCACCAACGAACGCAGGGGTGGAGGTCGTCGAACGCACAGGGAGGTTGTCAAACAGCACACCCTCGCAGCGACGAAACAACTACACATTTAAATACACCCGATCAACACAAATATATATGATGTTTTGCATAACAAAATCGAAAAATATATGACCTAACTCATAATTCACAAATATATGACCCCGTTGGGGTCGGGGTCGGGGTTGGGGTGAGGTGTGGTGTCAGGGTGTTGGGGTCGATCGGGGTGTGGGTCAGGGTCGGGGTGTGGGTCGGGGTGTGGTGTCAGGGTGTCGGGGTCGGGGTGTCAGGGTGTCGAGGTCCGGGGTGGTCGGGGTGTCAGCGTGCGTGTCGGGGTCGGGGTGTGGGTCGGGGTGTGGGTGTCAAAGTGTCGGGGGTGTCGGGGTCGGGGTGTCAGGGTGTCGGGGTGTCGGGGTCGGGGTTGTCAGGTGTCTTTTTCTTCTTCTCTTCTTCTTCTTCTTTTCTCTTTTTTCCTTTTCTTCTCTCCTCCTCTGTCTTTCTCTTTCTTCTCTCTTCGTCTTCTTTCTTCTTCTCTTTCTCCTTCTCTTTTCTTCTTCTTCTTTCTCCTCATCCCCTCTTCCTCTTCTCATCCTCTTCCTCCCTCCTCTCCTCCTCCTCCTCCTCTTCTCTTCTTTCTTTCCTCTTCTCTTCTTCCTCTTCTTCTTCTTCTCTTTCTTCTTCTCTTCTTCTTCTTTCTTCTTCTTCATTCTTCTTCTTTCTTCTTCTTCTTCTTCTCTTCTTCTTCCTTCTCTTCTTCTTCTTCTTCTTCTTCTTCTTTTCTTCTCTTCCTTCTCTTCTTCTTCTTTCTTTCTTCTGTCTTTCTCTTCTCCTCCTCTTGTCCTCCCTCCTCCTCCTTCTACTCTTCTTCTTCTTCTAAACTAAAACTAAAACTAATCTAAATAAACTAAAACTAAAACTAAAACTAAACTGAAACTAAAAAACAAAACTATAACTATAAACTATAACTAAAACAGAAACTAAACTAAAAGAAAACTAAAAAAATAAACTAAAAAATGGGGGGGGGGGAAGAAACTCACCTGTAGGGGATCGCCGGTGGTGGAGGCGCGGGGCGGCCGATGGATGGGACGGCGGCCGCTGGAGGAGGCGGCGGCCGGTGGAGGGGGAGGCCGGACGACCGCGGCGGGACGAGGCGGGGACGGCGACGCAGGGGAGGGGGCGGGGCGGCGGTGACGCCGCGGCGCGGCTGGCCGACGTGGAAGGGGGCGGCGGGGGCGCGGTGGAGGTCGGGGCACCCAGGGGAGGGGTGCGGGGGGAGACGGGCGCGGGCGACGAAGTAAGGGGGGCGGCGGCGAGTGGTGGGGTGGTGGGGCAAGGGGGGGGCGGGCTGCGGTTGGGGCGACGGGGCGAAGGGCAGGAGGGTGGCGGGTTGGCAGGGCAAAGGGGGCGGCGACGGGTGGTGGGGGCGGCGGCGGGTGGCTGATGGCGGGTGGCGGTGGTCGTCGGGGAGAGAAGACAGAAACAGGGTGGGGCTCGGCCGTTAGTTAGGTCAACTCTTTGCCATCTGCTAGCAGACGGCAAAGAGGGGGGCCGTTAGGTTTTTCCTAAGCAGCTCGTTAGTGGGCCCACCTCTCTCTTTGCCGTCCGCCAGCTGACGGCAAAGATTCTTTGCCGTCCGCTAGCAGACGGCAAAGAAATGGCTGATGGCAAAGAAGCTCTTTGCCATCAGCCATTTCTTTGCCGTACGTTTTATGTTAGCGGACGGCAAAGACCTTCTTTGCCGTCAGCCAGCAGAAGGCAAAGAATTGGCAGACGGCAAATAAGCTAATTCCAGTAGTGGGCGGTAGCCCCTGGGTCATGGACAGCGGCGGCCGGGTTGAGCACAGCAGCCCTCGGGCCGGGGTCGATGGTCGCTGGGGTTGAGACGGCAGCCCCTGGGCCAGGATCAATAGTCCCCGGGCTGGGATCCGAGCCCCCGGGACTATCTTGGGGACGGCAACCCCCGAGGTTGGACCGGTAGTCCCCGGGTTCGGGTTGGGGAGGGGCGCTGCAGGGTCGTCCGGGATGAAGATGGACTCCGAATCCGGAGACAGCTTGACGGACGGCTTGCACAAGTAGTCGAGGGAGACGCCGGACGGTATGGCCTGCCGGGATGAGCCAATCTTGGCTAGCGTGTTGGCGGCTTCATTCTCTGCATGCGGGATGTGTAGGAAATCGCAGCCGTCGAAGTTGTTGGAGAGCTGCTGGACCAAGAAGCGGTAGCTAGCCATGTTGGCATCCCGGGCATCCCACTCGCCGGAACACTGCTGCACCACCAGATCCGAGTTGCCATAGCATAGGATGCGCTGGACGCCGAGTTGCTTGGCAAGCCGAAGGCCATGCACAAGTGCTTCGTACTCGGCGATGTTGTTGGAGGCGGTGAAGTGGACTTGGACTGCGTACCGCAGCCGGTCGCCCTTCGGGGAAGACAGCACAATGCCGACTCCCAAGCCGGTGCGCATCTTGGAGCCATCGAAGTGCATGCGCCAGTGCTCCGAATCCGGCGGTGGCGGCAAGTACTGGGTCTCCGTCCAGTCGACGAGGAAGTCGGCCAGGGCCTGGGACTTGATCGTGGTGCGGGGCTCATAGAGGATGGTGTAGCTGGCCAGCTCGATGGCCCATTTGGCAACCCGGCCAGAGGCATCCCAGTAGCCCATGATCTCGCCGATGGGGGCCGTGCTGACCACGGTGACGACATGCTCTTGAAAGTACTACTTCAGCTTCTTGGTGGTAAAGTACACGCCGTAACACATCTTCTAGTAGTGCGGGTAGTTCTGTTTGGAGGCGGAAAGCACCTCGCTCAGGTAGTAGACCTGGCGCTGGACAGCCTGGATCTTTGCCCCTCTCGGGTCGCTCGACCACCAGCATCGTGCTGACTGACCGTGAGGTGGCGGCAATGTATTGCAACAGCGGCTCCTTGTCAACCGGTGCGGCCAAGACGGGTGCGGTGGAGAGCATGCGCTTGAGATCCCAGAACGCTTCGTCTGCATGGTCGTTCCATTCGAACGATGACGTCTTCTTCATCAGCTGATATAGGGGCAAGGCTCTCTCGCCTAGCCAGCTGAGGAATCGGCTGACCGAGGCCAAGCAGCCGGTGAACTTCTGGACATCGCGCAGCCAGGTTGGCTTGCGCATGCGCTCTATGGCCTTGATCTTCTCCGGGTGTTCCTCAATGCTGTGCTCTGAGACGAGGAAGCCGAGCAACTTCCCAGCAGGTACGCCAAAGACACACTTCTCCGGGTTGAGCTTGATCTGGTACTCGCGCAGATTGGCGAAGGTTTCCTTCAGGTCGTCAAGGAGAGTGAGATGCTGCTTGGTCTTCACCACGATGTCGTCCACATAGACATGGATGTTGCGGCCGAGTTGCGTCAACAAGCATTTCTGCATGCAGCGCTGGAAGGTGGCACCGGCATTCTTCAAGCCAAACGACATGGTGATGTAGCAATACGCCTCGAAGGGCATGATGAAGGCCGTCTTCAGGGCGTTGGCCGGGTCCAGCTTGATCTGATGATAGCCGGAGTAAGCATCCAGGAAGGACAGGAGCTCGCAGCCGGCGGTGGAGTCGATCACTTGATCAATCCGCGGGAGAGTGACATGATCCTTGGGGCAGGCCTTGTTCATGCTGGTGTAGTCCATGCACATGTGCCAGGTGTTATTCTTCTTCAATACGAGGACCGGGTTGGCCAGCCAGTCAGGGTGAAACACTTCCATGATGAAGCCGGCCGCGAGTAGCTTGGCGACCTCTTCACCGATGGTTCTTCTCTTCTCTTCAGAAAAGCGACATAACGGTTGAAGGACAGGCTTGGCGTCCTTGCGGACGTGTAGTTTGTGCTCGACGTACTTCCTTGGAATTCCCGGCATGTCCTTTGGGGTCCATGCAAAGATATCTCAATTCTCACGGAGGAAGTCTAAGAGATCGCCTTCCTATTTGCTGTCGAGGCGGGTGCCTACGATGACATACTTGCTGCAGCTAGGGTCTTCCGGGTTCAGCTTGACCTTCTTGGTCTCCTTGGACGGCTGGAATGAGGCCTCGCCAGCCGGCTCCTTAGCCGAAGCTGGCACGGCCGGCTCCTCGCTGGCCAGCGCCACAATCCGGTCGAGCTGGCGCCACTCCTCGGCTATGACCAGTGACTCGGCCAGCTTGGTGCCGGCTTGAGTGCACTCCAAAGACTTTCTGTAGTCGCCGACGACAGTGATGAGGCCCTTGAGACCCGGCTGCTTCATCTTCAGGTAGGTGTAGTGAGGGACCGCCATGAACTTGGCGAGCGCAGGCCAGCCAAGCAGCGCGTGGTACGCGCTGCACAGGTCCACCTCCTCGAACCAGATGGGTTTGCGCCAGAAATGGTCGCTCGTGCCGAACAGGACGTCAAGCCAGATCCAGCCAATAGGGGAGCAGGACAGACCCGGCACGATGCCATGGAATACCGTCCAGGATGGCTCCAACTACTTGGCCTCGATGCTGAGCTTGGTCATGGTGTCACGGTAGAGGATGTTGATGTGGCTGCCGCCATCAAGGAGGACCCACGAGAACTTGCAAGTGCGCTTGGCAGCGACGACGGTGGTGTCGAGGACGAGGGCGTAGCCACCCGGGTTCGGCATGACGGCCGGGTGGTCCTCCCAGTTCCAGCTAATCGGGCGCTCCGACCAGTGCATGTACTCCGGCCCTGCCGGGATGACGGTGTTCACCTCCTGCCGGAGCAGGCGCTCGCAACGCTTGTCGTCGCCGAGGCTGGTGAAGACGACGTAGCTTGCGTTCTGGTTGGAGAAGACATTGTCACGCATTGCGCCGTTTGCCGGGGGAGGGGGAGGAGGCGCAGGCGGCTGCCCCGCACCCGGAGCCGGAGTTGGATGTGGCGAGATGTCGCCCCTCATGATGCGCTTGGTGATGGCGCACTGGCGAAGCGTGTGCATGGACGGCCATGCGCCGTTGTGGTGCTTGCAGGGAGCGTCGAGCATCTCTTCAAAGCTCATGGCGGGTTGCCAAGCCATCTTGCCGGTTTGCCGGCGCTTGCCAGCCGTCTCGGTCGCGGGCGCTTGCTCGGCGGCCGCGACGAGGCGGTTGTCATAGCGGGGGGCCTGCTGGTCGGCCTTGCGCTTGTTGTTCTGCTTATTCTGCTGGCGGCTGCTCTCGCCAGCCGGCTTGGAGGGGGATGCCAGCAACGCCTTGCCGGCTTCGTCCAGCACCACTTGGACTTTCATGGAGGAGTCGGCGTTGGCGTACTTGTCCGTCGTGACCATGAGAGTGGCCATGGTGGTCGGCTCGGAGCACAGGAGCTTGTGCTTGAGGAGGGTGCCATGTCGGCAACCGCTCATGAAGTACTGAATTGCTTGAACCTCATGGACGTCTTCGCAGCTGTTCCGGAGCTTGGTCCAGCGTGCGAGGTACTCACAGCCGGTTTCCGTCAGCCTCTGCATGCACATGGCGAGCTGGCTGGGACGTCCGGGATGCTTGTAGGTTCCGGTGAAGTTGTGTACGAAAGCCTGCTCAAAATCAACCCACGTGTTGATGCTGCCAGCCAGCAGGCTGTTCAACCATGTGCGGGCCAACTCTTGGATCATAAGCGGGGCGTAGCGTACGGCAAGGCGGCGGTTGCCGCCCGCGATGTTGATGGCGCTGGTGTAGTCGATGAGCTAGTCCTCCGGCTTGACGGTCCCGTTGTACTTGGGGGTGTCACGGGGCAGCGTGAACCCTTTGTGGAAGGGCTCATCCCGGATGCGCGGACCGAAGCATGCCGGCCAGATGGTGTTGTCTTCCTCCAGCTTGAGGAAGAGGGTGAGCTGATCGAGTCGATGGCGAGCGTCAGTATCGTCGATGGCGCGCGGTCCCAGCCGGCTTGCGGCCAGGCCGTGGGGGGCCGGGTCGGTCGAAGCCGGTCGGGTACGTCGGCCGGATTGCGCATGCGCGGGGGAGGGGAGATCTTGCCGGTGCAGCTCCTCTGGAGCTGGCTCGTTGCCCAGGCCATCGCCAGCCGTCAGAGCATGGTTGCGCCGGGTTTGGGTTCGGCCGGAATGGGCTTCGCTGGGGGGCAGGGAAGATGACGTGTTCGGCTGCTCGGGGTCTTTGGTGTGGCGCGAGACGGATCCCGTAGGACGGTCGAGGCTGTCTTGCTGCGTGTTCGCAGCGCTGAGAAGATCGTTCATGCGCCGCAGGTGCTCCTGCAGCTCCTCGCCCTGCAGCTGCTCCAAGCCGACGGCGGCCGCTTGCGCGGCGCACATGTTCTTGACGGGGGTGCCGTAGACGGGCGGGATCATGCCCAGCATGCGGCCGATGGTGGCGCCATGGTTCCGCACCTCGCTAACCCGGCCAGGCTTGCCAGCGGCTGGCGTGAAGTCGTACGCGGCGTCGCATTGCCGCTGGGCTGACTCCAACCGACACTGCATAGTAGCGAGCGTCGCGGCTTCGTCCAGTAGGCGCTTGCGCCCCTCCTCGAGCTGGGCCAGGGCCTCCGCGGCGTTGGTGGCATTGACGACAGTGGTGATGGGGATGCTGAGGTTCTGCATCATGGCACGCAGCGGGTCGGGCATGCGGGTGCTCTCCGCTGCAGCCCTGGCGGCGGCATTCTTCACGGCGCTAGACAAAGTGGAGCTGGAGCCGGTGGCGAGCACCTCCACCCGGACGTAGAGATCTGTCACCGAGGGGGACAAGCGAGTCGGTGACGTCGAGCATCCCGCTGGGGTACTCATCAGCCGCGGACGCATCGGAGATGCGCAACATGCCGAAGGAGGCGGTGAGCGAGTCGGTGAAGTCAGCCGCGAGTGGGCCGGGCGCGGGGAACGCACAGTGCGCAATGTGCTCACCAAAGTCAATGAAGGGCCCTGTCTGGAACATGTCTCCGGCTGGGACCTCGAGCTGCCCCACGGTGGGCAACAACTGTCGTGGTGGGCGCACGACAGATGCCAAAGGATGGCTAAAGAGAGGGATAGGTTTGAGGGCACCGGTGGGCTCCAAAGGCAAGGTCGGCATGAGCGAGCGAGGAATGCAAGATATACCCAGGTTCGGGGCTCTCCGGAGAGATAACACCCCTAGTCCTGCCGAGTGTGCTTTATATGTGGATGGTACAAGCTTGCTCCTAGAGCTGTTTCGGGGAGGAAGGAAGATAGGCCAAAGCATAGGCTGCTCCGTCTCCTTGTCTGTGTATTCTACTGATGATCTCTCTCTATGTGTCTATCCTCGTGCATGGAGGCTTCCTGGGGGTTTTATAGGTCAACCCCCCAGGGTTACAATGGTAAAGTTACATGGCCATGGGGCCGCGATGTCAGTGTCTGGGAAGCCGGCGCTAGGGCCCGCCGGGTACCAGGGTATGCCGGGTTCTCCGGGCACGGGCCCCGTGCGCCAGAGGGCACTGCTCTCCATCTTGTCGTGCATCACGGAGTGGTTGGGCTGGCTTGGCTACAGTGGTGTGTCGCCTGGTCACCGTCAGCTTGCGTCAGCCGGACGGGGGATGCACTGTAGCCATGCCGGCCCTGGTCAGCGAGGTAGGTGGGCCACTGTTACCACGCTCCTGCCGGTCAGCGAGGTTGGTGGGCCACTGTAGCCATGCTCATCCCTTCATGGGGACTTGTTCCGTCATACGCCTTGGACAGGACAGGAGCTGACCCGTGGCCGGGTTGAGGGGCGCACTGTGGTTGTGCTTACTTGTTGATGAAGTCTTGACTTGCTGGGGCCGGTCGGCATGCGTCAGCGGGCTTGGCCCGGTTGCGGGACCTGGCCGGGTTGAAGAACCCGGCCAAGGGCAAGCCGGATTGAGGGGCATTGCTAGCCCCGACGTTTTTGAAAAGGATCCGGGTTCCGTTGCCTGCCCGGGACCATCCCCCCGACAACTTGCCAGCAAGAGACTGAGATCTTCTTCACGGCGAGAGATTTGTCTCTGACCGAGGAGTTAGCATTACTTATTCCTCAAGTAATGTTACCGTTGCTCCAAAATCCGACCTTTGTGAATGTGTCGGTTGGCTATTGGCTGGACCGCTTGTCCAAAATGGTCATTTCCCATTAAGGAAGGATGTGGCTATAAATAGCCACCCCGCGCCGGCGTTGTCCGGCGGCTGCTCCGTTTGATTCTGAGAAGATTGTTGAGCAACCCCCTCTCCGAGTGATTTGAGTTTAAAATCCACCAAGAGAAAACCCCTAGATCCAAGAAATTAGATAGTGGTTCAACATTTCTCGAATCTAAGTCCAGTACGCTCCGTCTATTACTCTTGAGAGCTACAAACTCTCTAGATGGTTAGGTGCCAATTTCTTCAGAGACCAAGAGTGATTGTGGTTCTCGAAGAAGAAGTCTGTAAAGGTTCAGAGATCGCCTCAAGTATCTACCATGAGTGATCGGCATTGGTTGACGAACCAGTTGTCGAGGAGAATAGGGCGAAGAGAGTTTATCTTCCGTGTTAAGTCACAACCCCTCCAACCAGACGTAGTCCTTGTGCAGAAGGACGAACTGGTCGAACAAATACCCTATCGCCATCGAGCATCACTAGTTACCCCTGCTACTCCTATTTACTTTCGGTCGATTTTAATCCTGTGATTTGTCTCGATGCATGTCTTAGTTTCTATTCGGTAGTTTGTTTTAGCTCGCTTTACTCTGGTTTTTTTATTCGCTTTGCTGCTAGGTTCTGAGAGTTTTGAGATTTCTGAAGAAATTTTAAAACTCCCATTCACCCCCATTTGATAGACATACTTTGTTCCTACAGTTGGTATCAGAGCGAGGTACTCCTTAACTCTGCTCATTTTGGTCTAACCACCTTGGAGTTTAAGTATGTCTTCAGTGAGCTACAAGTCGCATCTCAAGATTCCCATCTTTGATGGGACGGACTATCCTTTCTGGAAGGAGAAGATGAAGATCCGTCTCCGAGCCATTGATGATGATATGTGGAATGTGGTGCAGAATGGAGTCACGATTGAAGTGCCCCAAGTCCCCAATGACCAAGAGAAGAGACTCATTCAACTGGACACTCAAGCTAAAGATGAAATTGGTGGTCATCTCTCTCGTGCTCAATTTCTTCGCTACCGTCAGTGTGAAACTGCGAAGGAATTGTGGGATATTCTCGAAAAGATCAATGAAGGTGTTTCAACTCAGAAAGAAGCTCACATTGATACTCTTCGGGCGAAATTCAGTCAGTTCAAGTGCATTGGAAATGAAAGCTGTCAGCAAACCTTCGATCATCTGTGTGACATAGCAAATGAGCTTCAAGGTCTCGGCGCCAAAGACATCACTGATCAAGAAGTTGTGAAGATACTGCTTTGATCACTTGACAGTTCATTTGACACACTAGTTATGATGATTAGGGAATGAGCTGATTTCAAAGTTCTCGACTCTGCTGATATCATGGAAAGGTTGAACACCCATGAGGAACAAGAAGAAGAGAAGAGAGATGTTTATGGCTCAAGTCACCGCAAAAATCATGCTCTCAAGGTTGTGGCTGATTCTTCCTCCAAAGGAAATGCCGAAGAAGATTCAGATGACCCAGAAAGGATCAGCAAAGATCTCACATTAATCATGAAAAGATTCTAGCGCCTTACACGAAGAGCCAATTCCAGAAGAAAGCTTCGAGCAACTCTGGTAGTTCAAAATCGTCGTCAAAACCTACTGGAGAGTACACCTGTTTCAAGTGCAAAAAGCCAGGACATTTCATTTCGGACTGCCCTTTCTGGGAAGATGAAATCCGTGCTAGTGGAAGATATGATTCTCGCAACTATCAAGGCAAAAGCAAGAGCAAGAACTACGACTCCGATGATGAGAAGAAAACGAAGAAGTTCTTCAAGAAGAAGGACAACTCCACCTCAAAATCTTCATCAAGTAATCCTTCCAAGTCCTCCTCCAACTGAAAGAATACCTCTCGCAAGGCCAAGGCATACTTTGGCAAGAAAATGTATTCTGATGAAGAAGAATCATCTGACCCTGAAGAACTTGAAGAATCCGATGAGGATTTCGACTCCGGCATGGCTGGCATAGCCTATGCTTCCACTCCTGCATCAAACTTCTTTGACAAACATTCAAGTGACGACGAGTCTCCTACCTTCCACTTCATGGCCAAGGATTCGAAAGAAAAGGTGTCCTCCAAACATCACAAGGTTCACTCCAGTGATCAATACTCTTCTGATGAGGATGACCATGCTAAACTGATCAAAGTTTCCAATATACAACAAAACTCTCTTGAGAAAATTGAGAAAACCCTCAGGAAATCTGAAGGGTTGTTGGTTGAGGAGGTGGAGAAAAATTAGTCGTTGACCAAAGAGTATTTCACTCTCAAGTCACGAATGGAAGAACTATCAACTCGTCATGATTTTCTCTCAGCCGACCATGAGAGATTGACTTATGATTACCTGAAAAGGAAACATGAACTCGAGTCGCTGAGAGAGGCTCATGATGACTTGATTAGGGAAAATACTCTTCTCACCCAACAACTCAAGGATAAACCTGAAGTGTTTGTGCCACCTTTCTTAAAATGCCTTGAACATTCTTATCCCTGAATCAAATGCTGAATCTTTTGTGAATGCTATCCCCTCTGTCGAGGAAAATGGTTCTTTGTTTGATGAAAATGCTAGGTTAAAGGATCTCATTCAGACACGAATGTTCAAAGCTCTCAAAGGGCATCAAACCCTTTATGATGTTCTTAAGAAATCCATTCTTCACAAAAATCCCAGGAAGGAAGGCATCGGTTTCGAAAGGAAACTGAATGAAAATGGCTCCTACTGGGAACCTGATCAATATCCTCGCACTATGTGGGTGCCTACTAAGAGCAAAACGCTCGATCCAACATTACTTTTGGGATATAACTCTCCCATCTATGAATATCCTAATAATTATTCTCTGGATGACTATAAACTGTTCAAAAACCAACGCGGTGAGGCTGTTGCTCGCTATGTTGGACCTAACTACAAGAATGCCCCCCCATAGAAAGCTATCTGTGTGCCTAAGAAAACTATCGATGCATTGCTTGTTACCACTCGACTAACCATGCAGGCAGAAAAAGCTCGTTACTTCCCTAAACAAGTTCGACATAATTAGAATATGCATACCTCATTCAACCACTATACCCATTCGTCTGGAAAGAATTTCAATGCATATTCTTTCGATTATGCTTATACTTCCTTGAGTAACAATTATGGTTATCGAAGGAAATCATATCCTGCTCATTCATTTGTTTCGAAGTCACCTGCAAAGATGTAGGTGGTTAAGAAAGCCTAATTCTTCTGCAATACTATGTCTTCGAGTGTACCGAATGGATAATGGATAGTGGATGCACTAGTCATATGACCAGAGACAAGTCGTTGTTTGTCGACCCCAACTTAACTGCTTCATCTCTGAAGTATATCACTTTTGGCGACAACAACAAAGGAAAGGTAATTAGGTTAGGCAAAATTGCTATATCCGAAGACAAGTCCATTGGCGATGTTTTACTTGTTCAGTCTCTTGGATTCAATCTCATGTCAGTTGGCAAGCTTTGTGATTTAGGCATGCTAGTTCTATTCTCCATATCCAAATGCATTGTCTTTATGGACTCTGACAATTCCTTCGTCTTCGAGGGAACTAGAAAAGGTGATCTATATATTATGGATTTCTCTAAGGGTCCCTCAGTTCAAACTTGTTTGCTTGCAAAAGCAACTGAAGGTTGGCTGTGGCATCGAAGACTTGGTCATGCAGGTATGAGAAATTTGCAGATTCTAGTGAAGAAAAAATCATCTCTGTGGCATTCCTGATGTAAAATTCGACAAGGATCGTCTTTGTGCTGCATGTGAGGCTGGTAAATTGGCCAAGAAGTAGTATTCTTCAAGACTGTCATGACCACAACAAGACCTCTGGATATTCTTCATATGGATTTATTCGGACCTCAAAACTATGCAAGTTTCGATGGCACTCATTATGGTCTAGTTATTGTTGATGATTTCTATCATGATACTCGGGCATTCTTTCTCGAAGACAAAACCTGCACCCAAGACATCTTCAAAAGCTTCATTAAGAAGGCCCAGAATGAATATGATGTGCGAATTAAGCATGTCAGAAGAGACAATGCTACTGAGTTCAAAAATACTCATATCGATGATTTTCTCGATGAAAATGGTATTACTCATGAGTTTTCTGCCACATACACTCCCCAACAAAATGGAGTTGTTGAGAGAAAGAATATAACTCTAATTGAAATGGCGAGAACAATGCTCAGTGAGTATAAAACTCCTATTCACTTCTGGGCTGAGGCTATTAACACTGCTTGTCATGTTATCAATCGTGTTTATCTTCACAAGTTCCTTAAGAAAACTTCATATGAGCTTATCACTGGCAAGAAACCAAATGTTTCTTATTTACGTGTGTTGGTGCACCTTGTTACATTCGTGACATGAATCATTCTTCCAAGTTTGCGCCTAAGGCACATGAAGGTTTTCTTCTTGGTTATGGCTCGAACTCGCATACTTATCATGTCTATAACTCTCACCACGGTAAAGTTATGGACGCAGTAAATGTGCGGTTTGATGAATCTAACGGCTCCCAAAAGGAGCACCTGCCAAATGTGATAGATGAACCTCCGATTTCGGATGCCATTCGGCAAATGGCCATTGGGAGCATCAAGCCAGTTGAAGGAGATGTACCTGAGTCTTCCGATGATGATGCCCCTATGACTCGAAGCAGAACTCGCCAAGCCACTGCCGAAGAAAATGTTACTCTGAATATAAATGTCAACCAGAATGCAAATGCCGATCAAAATGGCAATCCCGAAGGGAATGGCTATACTAATGCCAATCTAAATACTGATGCCGAGGAAAATGAAAATGAAAATCCACATCCACAAGTGGCTAATCGAGTTGATCCTTCATTAATTCTCGATGAACTCGAGAATCCTGGTTATCGACCCACAACTCGTTCATGCACTCATTTGGCTAACTACTATGGCAGTTTCTCCTTTGTTTCATTGGCAGAACCTACCAAGTATGAGGAAGCCATGAATGATCCAGATTGGATGAATGCTATGCAAGAGGAGTTGGTGCAATTTGAACTGAATGATGTGTGGGAGTTGGTTGACAAACCGAATCCTAAGAAACACAATATCATCGGCACCAAATGGATATTCAGGAATAAGCAAGATGAAAATGGCATTGTTGTGAGAAACAAAGCACGTCTTGTCACTCAAGGGTATACACAGGTAGAAGGTATTGATTTCGGTGAAACATATGCTCCTGTTGCACGCCTTGAGGCAATTCGTATTCTCCTCGCTTATGCAAATTACAATGATATCCTGCTTTATCAAATGGATGTGAAAAGTGCTTTCCTCAATGGTGAAATTGACGAGGAAGTAAATGTTAGACAGCCACCTGTCTTTGAACACCCTGAGTTTCCTAACAAAGTTTTCAAGTTGAAAAAGGCTCTATATGGGCTGAAGCAAGCCCCTCGAGCATGGCATGACACCTTGAAGATTTTTTTGCTCGCTAAAGGGTTCAAGCCAGGATCCACTTATCCCACTCTTTTCACTCATGCTGTTGATAATGATCTCTTCGTGTGTCAAATTTATGTGGATGATATTATCTTTGGCTGTACTAAAAATGCTTGCAGCTTGGAGTTTGGGAAAATGATGTCCAAGAAATATCAAATGTCTATGATGGGTGAACTTAAGTTCTTTATCAGACTGCAAATACGTAAACAGGATAATGGAATTTTCATATCTCAGGAAAAATATCTGAGAGAATGTCTGAAGAAGTTTAAAATGCAAGATTCCAAAATAAAGGGCTACAAAACTCCTATGCCCACGAATGGTAAGCTGGACGCAGATGTGTACGGTGAGGATTACGATCAGAAGGCTTATCATTCGATGATTGGTTCTCTTCTTTACCTATGTGCTTCCGACCTGATATCATGTTGAGTGTTTGTATATGTGCCCGCTATCAAGCTGCACCTAAAGAATCGCATCACCAAGCGGTTAATCGTATTCTAAGATATTTGGCTCACACCCCCACCTTAGGTTTATGGTATCCTAAGGGAGCACAGTTTGATCTCGCTGGATATTCAGACTCAGATTACGCACGTGACTTGGTTGACAGGAAATCTACTTCGGGAACATGTGCTACTTCTTGAGCTTGCATTGATTTTCCCTTGAAGAGCAAAGGGTGATGCAGCAAAGTAGAGATAAGTATTTCCCTCAGTTAAGAACCAAGGTATCAATCCAGTTGGAGGCACAAGCAAGTCCCCAATATATGCACCTGCACAAACTAACAAACACTTGCACTCAATGCAAAAAAGGGGGTGTCAATCCCTTCACGGTCACTTGCAAGAGTGAGATCTAATAGAGATAGATATAAAAGAAAAGTAAAAGGCAAAATAAAGTAAATATAAATAAATTGCAGCAAGTTATTTTTGGTTTTTTGATTTTATAAATCTGAAAATATATGACGGAAAATAGACCCTGGGGCCATAGGTTTCACTAGAGGCTTCTCACTCGAAGAAAGCATACGGTGGGTAAACAAATTACTGTTGAGCAATTGATACAAAAGTGCAAAGTTATGACGATATCTAAGGCAATGATCATGAATATAGGCATCACGTCCGTGACAAGTAGACCGAAATGATTCTACATCCACTACTATTACTCCACACATCGACCGACTCCTGCCTTCATCTAGAGTATTAAGTTCATAAGAACAAAATATCGCCTTAAGCAAGATGACATGATGTAGAGGGATAAACTCAAGCAATATGATATAAACCCCATCTTTTTATCCTTAATGGCAACAATACGTGCCTCGTTACCCCTACTGTCACTAGGTGAGGACATTGCAAGATTGAACCCATCACAAAGCACCTCTCCCATTGCAAGAAAAACCAATCTTGTAGACCAAACCAAATCGAGAGATCAGAGAGAAATACTAAGATATTTCGATCATGCAAAAAAGAGTTCAGAAAAGACTCAAATAATATTAATAGATAATCTGATCAAAAATCCACAATTCATCGGATCTCAACAAACGCACCGCAAAAGAAGATTACATCAAATAGATCTCCAAGAACATCGAGGAGAACATTGTATTGAAGATCAACGAGGGAGAAGAAGCCATCTAGCTACTAGCTATGGACCCTTAGGTCCGTGGTAAACTACTCACCCATCATCGGAATGGCAGCAAGGTTAGTGTAGAGGCCCTCCGCGATTGAATCCCCCTCCGGCGGAGTGTCGGAAAAGGCCCCAAGATGGGATCTCACGAGAACAGAAGCTTGCGGCGGCGGAAAAGTATTTTTGGTGTGCCCTCCGATGTAGGGGGAATATTTGAGAATGTATAGTGGTGGAGTTAGGGTTGGAAGGTCTCCGAGGAGCCCACAAGCCTAGGGCTTGTGGCCTACTCGTAGGTCTTCTGGCCTCCTCCCGAAGCTTCCTAGGTTTCTTCTGGTCCAAGAAAAATCATCGTAAAGTTTTATTCCGTTTGGACTCCATTTGGTATTGGTTTTCTGTAAAAGCCAAAAACAAGGAAAAACAGCAACTGACACTGGGCACTAGGTTAATAAGTTAGTCCCAAAAATAATATAAAATATCATATTAATGCATATAAAACATCCAAAACAGATAATAGATATGTTGGAGGCATATCAAGCATCCCCAAGCTTAATTCCTGCTTGTCCTCGAGTAGGTAAATGATAAAAACATAATTTTTGATGTGGAATGCTACCGAACATATTTATTAATGTAATTCTTCTTATTGTGGCATGAATATTTAGATCCATAAGATTCAAATAAAAGTTTAATATTGACATAAAGACAATAATACTTCAAGCATACTAATAAAGCAGTCATGTCTTCTCAAAATATCATGGCTAAAGGAAGTTATCCCTACAAAATCATAAAGTCTTGTCATGCTCTATCTTCATCACACAAAGTATTTATCATGCACAACCCCGGTGTTAGCCAAGCAATTGTTTCATACTTTTGGTGTTCTCAAACCTTTTCAACTTTCACGCAATACATGAGCGTGAGCCATGGATATAGCACTATAAGTGGAATAGAATATGGTGGAGGTTGTGAGGAGAAGACAAAAAAGGAGATGGAGATGCCCATCAATCGAGATCGATGCAAGTGAGTAAGGATTACCATGCAACGGATGCATTAGATCTATAAGTGTATGAAAGCTCAAAAGAAAACTAAGTGGGCGTGCATCCAACTTGCTTGCTCACAAAGACCTAGGGCAATTTGAGGAAGCCCATCATTGGAATATACAAGCCAAGTTCTATAATGAAAAATTCCCACTAGTATATGAAAGTGATAAAATAGGAGACTCTCTATCATGAAGAACATGGTGCTATTTCAAAGCACAAGTGTGGAAAAGGATAGTAACATTTTCCCTTCTCTCTTTTTCTCTCATATTTTTGGGCTCTTTGGCCTCTCTTTTTTATATTGGGCTCTTTGGCCTCCTTTTTTTTAAGTCCGGAGACTCATCCCAACTTGTGAGGGAATCATAGCTTCCATCATCCTTTTCTCACATGGGACAATGCTCTAATAATGATGATCATCACACTTTTATTTACTTACAACTCAAGAATTACAACTCGATACTAGAACAAAGGTATGACTCTATATGAATGCCTCCTGCATATGAGAACAATATGACAATGATGGTGTGTGTCATAATAAACGAAACGATGGAAGTTGCACGACAATATATCTCGGAATGGGTATGGAAATGCCATAATAGGTAGGTATGGTGGCTGTTTTGAGGAAGGGTATATGGTGGGTTTAATGCACCAGTGAAAGTTGCGCGGTACTAGAGAGGCTAGCAATGGTGGAAGGGTGAGAGTGCGTATAATCCATGGTCTCAACATTAGCCATAAAGAACTCACATACTTATTGCAAAAGTTTATTAGCCATCGAAACAAAGTACTAATACGCATGCTCCTAGGGGAGAGGTTGGTAGGAGTTAACCATCGCGCGCTCCCGACCTCCACACAAAAGATGACAATCAATAATAAATCATGCTCTAACTTCATCGCATAAGGATAGACCATACGTGCGTGCTTCAGGAATCACAAACTTTAACACAAGTATTTCTACGAATCCACAATTACTCTCTAGCATGACTCTAATATCACCATCTTTATATCTCAAAACAAATGGAAGTAATCAAACTTCTCATATATTCAATACTCTTTATGAAAGTTTTTATTATATACCTCTTGGATGCCCATCATATTAGGACCAAATTCATAACCTAAGGAAATTGCCATACTATTTTTAAGACTCTCAAAATAATATAAGTGAAGTATGAGAGTTCATCAATTTCTACAAAATAAAAACACCGCCGTGCTCTAAAAAGATATAAGTGAAGTACTAGAGCAACTGCCTAGCTCAAAAGATATAAGTGAAGCACATAAAGTATTCTAATAAATTCATGATTACTGCGTGTCCCTATCAAAAGGTGTGTACAGAAAAGATGATTGTGGCAAACTAAAAAGCAAATAATCATATAATACAAGATGCTCCCAGCAAAATACATATCATGTGGTGAATAAAAATATAGCCTCAAGTAAATTTACCGATGGATTGAAGACGAAAGAGGGGATGCCATCCGGGGCATCCCCAAGCTTAGATGCTTGGTTGTCCATGAATATTACCTTGGGGTGCCTTGGGCATCCCCAAGCTTAGGCTCTTGCCACTCCTTATTCCATATTTCATCTAATCTTTACCCAAAACTTGAAAACTTCACAACACAAAACTCAGTAGAAAACTCGTAAGCTCCGTTAGTATAATAAAGCAAATCACCACTTTAGGTACTGTTGTGAACTCATTCTAAATTTATATTTGTGTAATATCTACTGTATTCCAACTTCTCCATGGTTCGTACCCCCCGATATTACCCATAGATTCATCAAAATAAGCAAACAACACATAGAAAACAGAATCTGTCAAAAACAGAACAGTCTCTAGTAATTTGGAAACTTAGTGTACTTATATAAGTCCAAGAATTCTGAAAAATTAGGTTAATCTAGGAAATTTTCATATCAATCTTTTGTAAAAACTTCAAGAATTTATCACGTTCCAACCGCTCAGATCAATTCTGTTACTGGGCACAAAAGTTTCTGTTTTTCAGCAAAATCAAATCAACTATCACCATGGGCCATCCGAAAGGTCTTACTTGGCACAAACACTAATTAAAACACTAAAACATAACTACAGAAGTAATATTGTGTATTCTCATAAAAATAGAAAATAAAAATATTGGGTTGTCTCTCAACAAGCACTTTTCTTTAAAGCCTTTTAGCTAGGCATTGATAATTTTAACGATGCTCATATGAAAGATAGCAATTGAAACACGAAGAGAGCATCATGTAGCATGTGAAAAACATGTTTAAGTCTAATATACTTCCTATGCATAGGCATTTTATAAGCAAACAAATTATCAACAAGCAAAAACTAGCATATGCAAGGAAAAAGAAAGAAACAATAGCAATCTCAGCATAACGAGAGGTAATTTAGTGACACGAAAATTTCTACAACCATAGTTTCCTCTCTCATAATAATTACATGTAGGATCATTATCAAATTCAACAATATAGCTACCATATAAAATTTTCTCTACATGATCCACATGCATGCAAAGTTCACACTCTTCCAAAATAGTGGGAATATCATCAAATAAAGTCATGACCTCTCCAATCCCACTTTTATCAAAAAATTCATAAGATTGATCTTTCTCCAAATATGTGGGATTGTTTTTTCCTAGAGTTGACACTCTTCCAAACCCACTTTTAATAATATTGCAAACATTATTATCAATTTCATATTTATCATGAGGCTTAAATAAATTTATAAGATCATAAGAAACATTATCGCCCCAATCATGATCATTACAATAAGTAGTATACATAGCAAAATTAGCATCCCCAAGCTTAGGGTTTTGCATATTATTAGCACAATTGACATTGATAGAATTTATAATAATATCATAGCAATCATGCTTTTCATTCAAGGAGCTATCAAGTGTGGGTGCAATAGCAATAATTTTATGTTTAACATAAGGAACTATAGAAATTTCATCTCTATAAGTATAATTAATATTGGCATCATGTCCATAAGAATAGCAAGCATCATGTTCATCAAGGGGGAATATTTCAATCAAATCAATGGAATCATCTATAGATTCATGCACACCATTATTTTCTCCCAAAGTAGTGGCCATTCTCTCAATAAATTCTTTAACATAGGTATTAGAAGCATAGTTTTCATAGTAATATTTAAGTATGTCAAAATTCTTAGATTTGTAGAGAGTAATATCATACTTTTCAATCAAAGAAGCAACTTCATAAGCACCCTTAAAAGCAACAAATTCTTCAATTTGTTCGATTTCATAGTAACTATAAACACCCTTCGCATAATAATATAGGATTTCATTATCATTAAACTCACATAGGTAGGGAATGTGTTTTTAGGGTTCTCCGAGCAACAACTAAAATCATAAATTTCACATGGATTCCAAGCATAGCATAGCAAACAATTTATATCATTCCATAAGAGTCCCCCTTTTTGAGATAAACGGTGACGCACAAAATGAGCATGCTCATCTAATGATTTTCCCTCAACTAATCTAGTTGGGGTTTCAGCACGAGCACATATGGATCGAAGATGATCCAAGTAGAAAAGTTTAACTGGATCCATAAACCTTTTGCTTTCTGATTTTCAATAAACACACAATTATACCAAGCAAACGAGCAAACAAACCAAGTAAGACATAAAGGCAAACAAAAAAGGGCAAATAAAAAGGCAATATTTTTGTGTTTTTTCAAAAACGTTTTAGAAGTGGGGGAGAGGAAAACGAGAGGCAAATGGCAAATAATGTAAATGCAAGAGATGAGAGTTTATGATAGGTACTTGGTAGGCTTGATGTAGAACCTCCCCGCCAATGGCGCCAGAAATTCTTCCTGCTACTTCTTGAGCTTGTGTTGATTTTTTCCTTGAAGAGGAAAGGGTGATGCAGGAAAGTAGAGATAAGTATTTCCCTCAGTTAAGAACCAAGGTATCAATCCAGTAGGATACACAAGCAAGTCCCCAATATATGTACCTGCACAAGCTAAAAAACACTTGCACTCAACGCGAAAAAGGGGTTGTCAATCCCTTCACGGTCACTTGCAAGAGTGAGATCTAATAGAGATAGATATAAAAGATAAGTAAAAGGCAAAATAAAGTAAATATAAATAAATTGCAGCAAGGTATTTTTGGGTTTTTGATTTTATAGATCTGAAAATATATGACGGGAAATAGACCCGGGGGCTATAGGTTTCACTAGAGGCTTCTCTCTCGAAGAAAGCATACGGTGGGTAAACAAATTACTATTGAGCAATTGATAGAAAATCGCCAAGTTATGACGATATCTAAGGCAATGATCATGAATATAGTCATCATGTCCATGACAAGTAGACCAAAACGATTTTGCATCTACTACTATTACTCCACACATCGACCGACTCCTGCCTGCATCTAGAGTATTAAGTTCATAAGAACAGAGTAACGCCTTAAGCAAGATGACATGATGTAGAGGGATAAACTCAAGAAATATGATATAAACCCCATCTTTTTATCCTTAATGGCAACAATACAATACGTGCCTCACTACCCCTACTGTCACTGGGTGAGGACACCGCAAGATTGAACCCATCACAAGGCACCTCTCCCATTGCAAGAAAAACCAATCTAGTAGGCCAAACCAAATCGATAGATCGGAGAGAAATACTAAGCTATCTCAATCATGCATAAAAGAGTTTAGAAAAGACTCAAATAATATTCATAGATAATCTGATCATAAATCCACAATTCATTGGATCTCAACAAACGCACAGCAAAAGAAGATTACATCAAATAGATCTCCAAGAACATCGAGGAGAACATTGTATTGAAGATCAAAGAGAGAGAAGAAGCCATCTATCTACTAGATATGGACCCTTAGGTCTGTGGTAAACTACTCACGCATCATCGGACGGGTAGCAAGGTTGGTGTAGAGGCCCTTTGTGATCGAATCCCCCTCCGGCGGAGTGCCGAAAAAGGCCCCAAGATGGGATCTCACGAGAACAAAAGCTTGCGCCGGCGGAAAAGTATTTTTGGTGTGCCCTCTGACGTAGGGGAAATATTTGAAAATTTATAGTGGTGCAGTTAGGGTGGGAAGGTCTTCAAGGGGCCCACAAGCCCTAGGTCGGGCGCGCCCCTAGGGCTTGTGGCCTCCTCATAGGTCTTCTGGCCTCCTCTCGAAGCTTCCTAGGTTTCTTCTAGTCCAAGAAAAATCATCTTAAAGTTTAATTCCGTTTGGACTCCGTTTGGTATTGATTTTCTGTAAAAGCCAAAAAGAAGGAAAAAACAGCAACTGGCACTGGGCACTTGGTTAATAAGTAGTCCCAAAAATGATATAAAATAGCATATTAATGCATATAAAACATCTAAAATAGATAATATAATAGCATGGAGCAATAAAAAATTATAGATACGTTGGAGACGTATCAACATGCCATTTCCTCGGTAGATCATTGGTATGGTGGTCATCAAGGATGCAGAATTGTGTATCTCTCTCAACGGCTGAGGCCGAATATATTGATGCTGGAGCTTGGTGCACTCAGTTATTGTGGACGAAGTAGACTGTGAAGGATTATGGCATCAAGGCCAAGAAGATTCCTCTCTATTGTGACAATGAGAGTGCGATCAAAATTGCGCATAATCCTGTGCAGCATTCTCGCACCAAGCATATTGTCATCAGACATCATTTGATACGCGATCATGTTGCTCGAGAAGATATTGTTATCAATCATGTCAGTACCGAAGACAATCTCGCTGATATTTTCAACAAGCCTCTCGACGAGAAAAGATTCTGTGCTTTACAGTGTGAGCAAAATATCCTGGACTTCGCAAACGTGCAGTAAGATGGACTCGGCACCCGTACCAACACTTCCACATCTTAGAAAAAATGGTTGCACAACACTCGAAGAGTTTGAAAATTTTGACAAAGTGAAAATTTCTTTCTGAGAGTGAATACATTAACGAAGAACTATACTAACCGGGTGCCACGATAATTGTGCGATGCTCGGGGTCATACATTTCTTATACGGGGTCACGCCACCACAATTTCTCTTTGTTGAGTTTCTTTTCACTTGATGGATTTGGTCTTAGTCCGAATGTATTTCACTCATAGCTTTTTGTTTGAGTGTTTGTGTTTCGTTGTCTGAGTGATATGCCTGGGACCCAATTTTTTCCTCTATTCTATCTCTTCCAATCTATGATATTCTGTTATGAATGCTCAATTTCATCTGGTAATGAAACTTTATTAGGTGTCCTTGACCACATTAAAGGTTATTCTGAATTTTAATCTATTTTGGCGAAAGCCGTCCAAAATTTGGGCTCTCCCGCCCAAGTCAGGACCATGATCTTTTACGACGGTTGCCACGTGCTATCCATCAACTGCCACCATATCCTGTCTGTTGAATCGCAATAGTCGTCCGATAGTGGCCGTTCGATAGGATTCACTCGATGCGGTTATTTCCCCTCGCATATAAATACCACATGGCCACCGCTCCCTCTTTCACTTCTTCTCTTCCTCGCCACCATCTCCTCGGAAGCCCTACCGCAGTGCTCATCCTAGAGCTCGATGCCGACAATCCCTTCGCCGCTTTGCTACCAGAAAGTGGTCGCCGGAGTCTTTCCTTGCCGCCGCGGGTCATCTTCTTCCCCGAGCCGCCGTAGTTGCTGCACATCACCAAGCTAGGGTATGTGTAGTGCGGACTCGATCTTCCGTTCTTCTCGTTTGAGTTCGTCCATGGTTGAAATTTACAGTTTTTACCGCATTTCTTAGATCTTTACTGCTAGGTAACTTGTGCGGATGTGGTTTGTAGTTGTCCCTCGCATCCGAAAAATTTCTGATCTAGGGTTTGTGTTATGTCTCGTACGAATGGAATGCTTAGCACATTGACTAGTATTTTCTTCGAACCTACTAGTTCGTTCTACACATTTCTTTCATTGGAAACATTCCTCAAAGTCTGCATCTAATTCTTCTTGAAAACGTTTTTGTTCGGAAAACCTTCACTGTGAGCATTCGTAACCCTGTCCCCATTTTCCCTCGCATCTATTCTTATTCATAGGTGTATGCAATCGGTTGAGGATTCTGCTCATCAAATGAGCTTGGCTGATGGAGAAGAGGTTATCTTGGGTACAACATATGAGTCAAAAGCTCCGAATGCAAAGGGCCCAACAGTAGGCCCATCAACCAACAAAAGAAAGAGAAATGTGCAAAATGCCGATGAGCAAGAAGAAGGTGCACCGAAAAAGAAGAAGGGTGCCAGACAACCTTTTACAAACACAGCCGAGTATATATCTCATGACAAGTATAACACTGTTCTAGGAGAATCAAAGCATGACAGAGATAAGCGTCTGCAATGGATTCGACGTCACTGGGTACGCAAGTGGTTCAACTATGAAATGATTCATCATCGGTTTGCGAAGAACTTTGCATTCCATTCTCCTTGGGGTGACTGCTGTGAAATTGGTCTCATCCGAGCAAGTGATCCCCAGGAGAGACCACCGCCACCATCAAATGCTCATGAGTCTTCCCTTCGTACTCCCGCATCTTATCCTGATGAAATGGCTAAGCGTCAGAAGAATGCCATCAAGCGAGCCGAGAAGGCTGAAAAGGAAAGGGCTCATCAAGAAGAAAATTAACGCCTTCTCAAAGATGATGTCAAAAGGAAAAAGGGTGAAGGAAAATCTGAAGGTCGCTCCAAATGCAAACATGATCCCAGTGCCAAGCGAAAGAGCGCACCAAAGAAGAAGCCGGCTGAACCAACCGATCAAAATGCCGAAAGTGGGTCTTCCGATAAATATGATCCTACGCTCACAAAGGATGAGGTTGAAGCTACTCTCAGTGAGCAAGTGAACATCACAACTTCTACCGTGCTGCCTGATCTTTGGGTTCGTAAAGTTCCAATAGCACCACCAAAGAAGATTGCTGCCAGGAAGACACCACCTACCACTGTCACCATGAAGGATCATGTGAACACAACTCCTCATCCTGATGCAATCAACTTGAAGGATTTGGTAGATGATGCCCCTGTCAGCACAGCTAAGCCAAGCGAAGAAATTGCCAAGCCTAAAGTGAAGAAAATGAAGGCTCCTACAACCGAGCAAAATGCTCCTCAAGCTGATGCTCCAAATGAGAAGGCTACTAAGTTTGCTCCGAAGCTAATGCAGCCATTGGCTTCTATGCCTCCATCTGAGCAAGTCCCAGTGCAACCTGCTCCAACTGCTCAATCTGATGCTCCTCACTACTAAAATCATGTATTCATCATGGAGCAGCTCGATCAATTTGTGGAAATTCCATTCGATGGTGAAGTGGCATCTTTGCCAATCCCTCCTGAATTCATTTCACAGGCAACTGATCTTGTTCGAGACATGAGAGAAGATTCCGTTGAAATCAACATCCTCGCTGCCGAACTTAATGACATTGATGGTCGAATGAAAACTGTGTCTTCCAAGTTTGTCATTAGACAACTCGAAGAATCTTACATGGATATCAATCGGGTTTTGACTATCCTCCGTAACAGAAGATTGGGATTTCACTCGAATCTAGATGATATTGTTTGCAAGATTTGCAACGAGCATCAAGCACAAGTCACTGGCTACAATGATTTAGTCAAAGGCCACATTGATCAAACTGCTCAGCAAACGAAGAAGAGGTGAAAGAAAACTGTGAAGAAGAATGTAGCCCATGCTCCAACTAAAAAGTCTCCTGATCACTCAGAAGCTCAGCCTCAGAAAGAAAAATCTCCTGAACCAGTTATTCCTTCACAACCCACTGTTCAAGTTACAGATGCTCCTCCTTCGCCAAGGCTAACTGAACCAGTGCCTGTGGCCTCCCCTGTTAGAGCTGATATTCCATCTCAGCATGTTGTGTCTAAAGAAGGTGAAATCCCTCACTCCGAACCCCAAGCTTCTCCCGCTCATGCAACACCAAATGTTTCGACTCCTCCAACTGTTCAACAACGACAGATTCCCAAAGAACAAGCTCAAATTCCTTCCCTTCCTTCTGTCACAAGAACTCAATTCTTTTTTTCCTTATTTCTCTCACTCGACATCTTATTTCCTTCCTTTCTTTTTATGCATGTCATCCTCTTATTTCCTTCGTTACTAACTTATTTCCTTCCTTCATTTATTTATTCCCGAGATAGCTCCTTGATAAATCAAAACTCAAAGAACATGAAGAAATAGAAGAAAGATGGCACTTGTTCCTAGAAGAAAATGAAAACAAGAGTTTCCCTTGATCAATTCAGAGGTTGAGATCTGTGGAACCAGGCCAGCGAGGACTGGGAAATCGTGTGACGCTTGCTATCAGTAAAGTCAACCATCCAACTGCAATTAGGCTGTCCTGTCCACCATGTGAAAATAGTTGATTTCTTGCGCAAACGTGGCGATGATCGCTCTGGTTTCACTGAGAATTGTGTTCTTACGAAGAAATAATTAATCCTCAGCTACCAGCAAAGAAGCACAAAACTGTTGAACAGCCTGACAATAACATATAGTACTGACTGCAGTGGAGAAAGCATTTCAAATTCTGCCAAGATCATCAGTGCGTAGTTCCTGTAGAGTTGAGAAACAGAAAATGAATGAAAAGAGTTTCCCTTTATCAGTTCAGAAGAACTTCAGATCTGCCGGACCAAGCCATCGGTGGTTTGGTGTTTTAGAATCTGAATAAACTGTCACAATAATATCACTTGCAGTTAAGCATATCCATCTTATAAACATATGTGGTTCTCCAAACAGTGGATTACTCGCGCAAATGGGACAAGGAACACTTTGTTCTCTGAAAAGGCAGAACATTCAGTGAATTGTATTCTTATGATATTCCTCTGGCATCTTCTTCAGCTAACATCGCAGAAGGAGAAATATATTACTGATTACAATGGAGAAAGCATTCCAAAATCAGCCATGTCTGGACAGTAGAGCCTACAACTTTCAACAGCTACTAAGGAAATGCAGCTCCCTGCACTTCCGCGATGATGCCCTTGTCGGTGATCATCCAAAAGCAACCTGATATCCTCCTCCTTCACATGGCATTCCTGGTCCAGGTAAGCACGTGTCGGATCAGGATGGAGGTAATTTAGCATCAGATCATTTTATTATGTTTCAAATGGACTCGCAAGACAAGTAACTAGTACAATGATAGTCACTAACATGTTATGTGCACTCGGAAACTAAAATAATGACTTAGCATCAAAAGGGTTTTTTTCTTTCAAAAAGACAACCATCACCAGTTAAATGCCTTTCATATCACATTGACATGTTTTGACTTTATAGTTTGTCTTACAGTGAATCTGAAATCTGACCATATAAGGAGAAATTCCTGAAATACAAACACAAATTACCCAAAGTTAGCCTGGACTAGCCACATGTTGTAGAAAGGGAAAATTTTCATGGTGAGACATGTCTGACTCACACATCATGCATAAGCTTAAAGCATACCCAACCATGTAAACTTACCAATCCACTTGTGACTTGTCTTGAAGAAAAGAATATATGATCCAATAAGCAACATTCCAAAAAACAAGTTATTAACAATTTCAGATGTAAGTCGTACTAGTTATACCAAACAGATAGCTAAGCACATTCTACAGATATACCAAACAATGCAATAAACAATGCACACTGACCATGTGACTTCAACAAGCGCTTGCACAGATCAACTAAAAGGCAAAAGACAAACCATGCAGGACCATCCTTAAGTGCAGGGAATGTGGGAGGCCAAACCATCAACGAAGGATGGACAGTAGTGAAATGTTCTGTAGGAACGAAGTATGTCTACCAAAGGCGGGTGAATGGGAGTTTTAATTTTTCTTCGGAAATCTCAAAACTCTCGGAACCCAGCAGCGGAGCGAATAAAAGAAATAGAGTACAGCGAGCTAAAATAAACTACCGAACATAAACTAAGACATGCATCGAGACAAATCACATGATTGAAGCATACCCAGATTAAATAGGAGTAGCAGGGGTAACCAGTGATGCTCGATGGCGACAGGGTATTTGTTCGACTAGTTCATCCTTCTGCACAAGGACTACGTCTGGTTGGAGGGGTTGTGACTTAACACGGAAGATAAACTCTCTTCACCCTATTCTCCGCGACAATTGGTTCGTCAACTAATGCCGATCACTCATGGTAGATACTTAATTAAGGCGATCGCTGAACCTTTACAGACTTCTTCTTCGAGAACCACAATCACTCTTGGTCTCTGAAGAAATTGACATCTAACCGTCTAGAGGGTTTGCAGCTCTCAATAGTAATAGACGGAGTGTACTGGACTTAGATTCGAGTGATGCTGAACCACTATCTAATTTTTCGGCTCTAGGGGTTTTCTCTCGGTGGATTTTAAACTCAAATCACTCGGAGAGGGGGTTGCTCAACAATCTTCTCAGAATCAAATGGAGTAGCCACCGAACAACGCCGGCGCAGGGTGGCTATTTATAGTCGCAGCCTTCCCTGGTGGGAAATGACCACTTTGGATACGCGGTCCAGCCAATGGCCCACCTACACATTCACAACGGTCGGATTTTGGAGCAACGGTAACATTACTTGAGGAACAAGTAATGCTAACTCCTCAGTCAGAGACAAATCTCTTGCAGTGAAGAAGATCTTAGTCTCGTGCTGGCAAGTATTTGCTCGGAACATATTGATAACCCACAAGTATAGGGGATCGCAACAGTTTTCAAGGGTAGAGTATCCAACCCAAATTTATTGATTCGACACAAGGGGAGCCAAAGAATATTCACGAGTATTAGCAGCTGAGTTGTCAATTCAACCACACCTGAAAGACTTAATATCTACAGCAAAGTGTTTAGTAGCAAAGTAGTACGGATGTAACGGTAACGGTGGCAAAAGTAACAGTAGCAGTTTTACAGTGATTGTAACAACAGTAGCAACGAGAGTAACTTAGCAAAGATCAATATGTGAAAAGCTCGTAGGCAATGGATCGGCAATGATAATTGTGTTGGATGATATTCATCATGTAGCAGTTATAACCTAGGTGACATAGAACTAGCTCTAATTCATCAATATAATGTAGGCATGTATTCCGTATATAGTCATACGTGCTTATGGAAAAGAACTTGCATGACATCTTTTGTCCTACCCTCCCGTGGTAGCGGGGTCCTAATGAAAACTAAGGATATTAAGGCCTTCTTTTAATAGAGAATCGGAACAAAGCATTACCACTTACTGAATACATGAACTCCTCAAACTACGGTAATCACCAGAAACAATCCCAATTATTGTCACCTTGGGGTATGCGGATCATAACTCGTAATAGGTGTCTACAACTTGCAAGATAGGATCATGAACACAAATATATTCATGAAAACATAATAGGTTCAGATCTGAAATCATGGCACTCGGGACCTAGTGACAAGCATTAAGCAAAGCAAAGTCATAGCTACATCAATCTCAGAACATAGTGGATACTAGGGATCAAACCCTAACAAAACTAACTCGATTACATGATAAATCTCATCCAACCCATCACCGTCCAGCAAGCCTACGATGGAATTACTCACGCACGGCAGTGAGCATCATGAAATTGGCGATGGAGGAAGGTTGGTGATGATGATGGTGACGAATCCACCTCTCCGTAGCCCTCCCGATGAAGAACGGACTTCAGATCTGCCCTCCCGATGAAGAACAGGAGGTGGCGGCGGCTCCGTATCGTAAAACAGGATGAATCCTTCTCTCTGATTTTTTTCTCCCCGAATAGGGTTATATGGAGTTGTAGTTGAGGTCGGAGAAGGTCCAAGGGGCCCACAAGCCCTCTAGGCACGCCCCAGGGGGGGCCCAGGCTTGTGGCCTCTGGGTGGACCCCCTCTGGTTAATTATTGTGCCAGTATTTTTTATATATTCCAAAAATATTCTCCGTAAATGTTCAGGTCAATCCGAGAACTTTTATTTCTGCACAAAAATAACACCATGGCAATTTTGCTGAAAACAGCGTTAGTCCGGGTTAGTTCCATTCAAATCATGCAAATTAGAGTCCAAAACAAGGGCAAAAGAGTTTGGAAAAGTAGATACGATGGAGACGTATCAAATCCCCCAAGCTTAACCCATTGCTTGTCCTCAAGCAATTCAGTTGATAAACTGAAAGTGACAAAAATAACTTTTACAAACTCTATTTGATCTTGTTGTTGCAAATATGTCTAGCCAATATTCAGGTTTTTAGCAAAGATTATGAACTAACCATATTCACAATAACATTTAGGTCTCACATTTACTCATATCAATGGCATAATCAACTAGCGAGCAATAATAATAAATCTCGGATGACAACACTTTTTCAAAATAATCATGATATGGTATGACAAAATGGTATCTCGCTTGCCCTTTCTGAGACCACAAAACATAAATGCAAAGCACCCCTGAAGATCAAGGACTGACTAGACATTGTAATTCATGGCAAAAGAGATCCAGTCACACTCATTCTCAATATCAATTAACAACAAAGCATACAAATGGCAGTGGTGCTCTCTAGCTGGTGCTTTTTATAAGAGGATGATGACTCAGCAATAAATGTAAATAGATAGGCCCTTCGCAGAGGGAAGCAGGGATTTGCAGAGGTGCCAGAACTTGGAGCTTTTAAAATAGAGATAAATATAATTTTGAGCGGTATGCTTTCATTGTCAACATAACAACCAAGAGATCTCACTCTCTTTCATGCTAGATACATTATAGGCGGTTCCCAAACAGAATGGTAAAGTTTTTACTCCCCCTCCACCAACAATCACACTCCACGGCTAGCCGAATCCACGGGTACCTTCCATACCAACAACAGTCCTGGGGGGGTTTGTTTTATGATTATATTTTGATTTGATTTCGAGCATGGAACTGGGCATCCCGATTACCAGCCACTTTCTCGTGAATGACAAGTGAATAAACACTCATCTTGAGAATAACCCACCTAGCATGGAAGATACTGACAGCCCCCAGTCACTACATGAGCGATTCGGGCATACAAAACAGATTATTGTTTGAAGGTTTAAAGTTTGGCACATGCAAATTAACTTGGAACGGCAGGTAGATACCGCATATAGGTAAGTATGGTGGACTCATATGGAACAACTTTTGGGTTTAAGGAAGTGGATGCACAAGCAGTATTCCCGGTTAGTACAAGTGAAGGCTAGCAAAAGATTGGGGTGCGACCAACTAGAGAGCGACAACGGTCATAAACATGCATTGAGATTAATCAACATTGAGTGCAAGCATGAGTTGGATATAAATCACCAAGAACATAAATATCATGGAGGCTATGTTGATTTTGATTCAACTATATGTGTGAACATGTGACGCCCCCGATTCAATCGTACACTAATCATACACGCAAATGTGTACGATCAAGATCAGGGACTCACGGGAAGACATCACAACACAACTCTAGACACAAATAAAAAAAATAATACAAGCTTTATATTACAAGCCAGGGGCCTCGAGGGCTCGAATACATAAGCTCGAAAACACAAGAGTCAGCGGAAGCAATAATATATGAGTACAAACATAAGTTAAACAAGTTGCCATAAGATGGCTAGCACAAACTGGGGATACAGATCGAAAGAGGCGCGAGCCTCCTGCCTGGCATCCTCCTAACTATTGGTCGTCGATGGCCTGCACGTAGTAGTAGGCACCCTTGGTGTAGTAGGAGTCGTCGTTGAAGGTGGCGTCTGGCTCCTGGGCTCCAGCAACTGGTTGCGACATCCGAGAAGAATGGAAAGGTGGAAAAAGAGGGTACTCATCCAAAGTACTCGCAAGCAAGGATCTACACTACATATGCATTGGTATCAATGAAATGGGTAGTATCTGTGGATTGAACTGCAGAATGCCAGAATAAGAGGGGGATAGCTAGGCCTATCGAAGACTACAGTTATGGCAGCCTCCATCTTGAAGCATGTAGAAGAGAGTGGCAAGTGCAGCATCAAGTAACATCGCATAGCATAATCCTACCCGGCGATCCTCCCCTCGTCGCCCTGTGGAAAAGCGATCACCAGGTTGTATCTGGAACTTGTAAGGGGTGTGTTTTATTAAGTATCCGGTTCTAGTTGTCATAAGGTTGAAGTACAACTCCGGGTCGTCCTGTTACTGTGGACACGGCTATTCGAATAGATCCATCTTCCCTGTAGGGGTGCACCACATTACCCAACACGCTCGATCAGTCTGGCCGGACACATTTTCCTGGGTCATGCCCGGCCTCGGAAGATCAACACGTCGCAGCCCTACCTAGGCTCAACAGAGAGGTCAGCACGCCGGTCCAAATCCTAAGTGCGCAGGGGTCTTGGGCCCATCGCCCTTTGCACTCCCACACATTGCGTGGGCGGCCGACAGAAGACCTAGCCCCCCTAATACAAGAGCAGGCGTTCCAGTCCAATCCGGCGCGCGCCGCTCAGTCGCTGACTTCTAGAAGGCTTCGGTTGATACTACGACGTCGAGTGCCCATAACTGTTCCCACGTGGTGGTTAGTGCGTATAGGCCAGTGGCCAACTCAGATCAAATACCAAGATCTCGTTATGCGTGTTATTTGATGTAACCGCGGACGCCGACCAGGGACCAGGCCCACCTGTCTCCTAGGTGGTCACAACCTGCCCTGTCGCTCCGCCACAAAGTAACACTCGAGGGCCATCGGGAACCCAGCCCCACCACTACCTGGGTGGAACCACCTGTCCCTTCAGCCCCATATCCGAAAGTAACATAAGTATGTAACACTAGTAGAAAAAGGAACTAATGTTCAGCTCATTAGTCCCGGTTTGTAAATGAACTGGCACTAATGTGGCCATTAGTGCCGGTTCCAATGGCTAGGCGGGAGACGCTCATTAGTCCCGGTTCGTGTTGAACCTCTAGTACCGGTTCATGCCATGAACCAGGACTAAAGAGGTGGTGGTAGGCTGGGGCCCCACCAACACCTTTAGTCCCGGTTCGTGGCACGAACCGGTACTAGAGGTGCACCTTTAGTCCCGGTTGGTATAACCAACCGGGACTAAAGATCATCCTATATAAACCCTTCGCCGAGCCCAAGCTCTCTGTTCTTCCCCTTTCCTCTCCTGTCTGTTTTCTTCCTCTCCTCCCGAGCTCGTCCTCCATTTTTGCCAAAGTTTGTCAAGATTTGAAGGCACCCCATCCATCCAAGAGATCACAAAGGTTAGCAACTTTGTCCTTTCATCTCTCATTGCTAGATTAGCTCTTGCAATGCTCTATAAGTATAGTGATTTGTGGGTTTTAGTTTGGGAGGAATTATATATGGTAGTTTATTTGATTTATATGCAATTTGAGCTCAAAATAACTCTTAGTTTGCATATGTAGGTGTGGTTTACTTAGGGCCTTCCCGTCTCCGTCCTAACCATCGTTGATCGCCCGCACCGTCCCGTCGCCGGCACCACCTTGTGGTGAGCCTCTTGTTCTTATCTTTTTTATATAAAAAAAGCATGTTTGTGTGATTTAGATATATAGTTACTTGGATAATTTTCTTGCCCGTACGTTGTTTGTTATACATAGTGCCATGGTTTTGATATCCGTCCCGTCGGCCCTCCTCCGGTTTATGATTCAGAAGTGGTATATTCTCTTTTATAACTATTTGTTGCATTTAGTGTTTATGACAAATTATGCCCATCAAGTTGACATAGATATTTTTATCTAGGAGGTATGTGAACCGTAAATTTCAACCGACACTATTGTCGAGAGGTTAAATTTAGTTGAAAAAGAAAATGAGTATTTGAAAGAAAAATTGAAAAGAATTGAGGAGGAGAAGATGGAATTGGAGTTGCATGTTGCCGATGTCGTCGATGATCACAAGATCAAGATGGAGAAAATGCGCTTGAAGATTAGAAAGATTAGAAAATATGCCATTGATAGTGAGGCTTGGTATCATTATGCTATTGGACCAATTGTTACCTTAGTTGCGACCTTGATCGCATTTGTTGTTGCATTTAAATGCTTTATCTAGAAAGTGTGTATGTTGTTTTATGAGAATAAGTGTGTATGAACTTTATGTATGAACTTATATTAATTTGGTCTTTTCGGTGTATGAACTTTATGAGATTAAGTGTGTATAAACTTTATGTATGAACTTTATTAGACTAAGTGTGCAATGGAAGGCAGAGAATGGTGTATCTGACAAGGGATTTGGAAAGTTGCTGATAATGTTAAAGAAGATGCTTCCAAAGGACAACGAATTGCCCGAGAGTACGTACGAAGCAAAGAAGGCTGTCTGCCCTCTAGGATTAGAGGTGCAGAAGATACATGCATGCCCTAATGACTACATCCTCTACCGTGGTGACTACGAGGATTTGAACGCATGCCCGGTATGTGGTGCATTGCGCTATAAGATCAGTCGCGATGACCCTGGTGATGTCGAGGGCGAGCGCCCAAGGAAGAAGATTCCTGCCAAGGTGATGTGGTATGCTCCTATAATACCACGGTTGAAACCTTTGTTCCAAAACAAAGAGCATGCCAAGTTGATGCGATTGCACAAAGAAGACCGTAAGAAAGACGGGAAGTTGGGAGTACCCGCTGACGGGTCGCAGTGGAGAAAAATCAAGAGGAAGAGGAGGGACTTTGCAGATGATGCAAGGAACGTATGGTTTGGTCTATGCGCAGATGGCATTAATCCTTTTGGGGAGCAGAGCAGCAATCATAGCACCTGGCCTGTGACTCTATGTATGTATAACCTTCCTCCTTGGTTGTGCATGAAGCGGAAGTGCATTATGATGCCAGTGCTCATCCAAGGCCCTAAGCAACCCAGCAACGACATTGATGTGTACCTAAGGCCATTAGTTGAAGAACTCTTATAGCTGTGGAATGGAAAAGGTGTACGTGCGAGGGATGAGCTCGATCAGGAAGAATTTGACCTACATGCGTTGCTATTTGTGACCATCAATGATTGGCCTGCTCTCAGTAACCTTTCAGGACAGACAAATAAGGGATACCGCGCATGCACGCACTGTTTGGATGATACCGACAGTATATATTTGGATAATTGTAAGAAGAATGTGTACCTGGGACATCGTCGACTTCTTTTGAGCAGGCATCCCGTAAGAAAGATAGGCAAGCATTTCAAAGGTTAGGTAGATCACCGGACGAAGCCTCGCCACCGTACTGGTGATGAAGGTCCCATATGGCTTCTTGTTGAATATAAAGGGAATAATAAATATGGCAGAGAAAAAAATTCCAGAACCTAAAGTCTCATGACTGCCACGTGATTATGACGCAACTGCTTCTGGTTGCATTGAGGGGGCTTCTCCCGGAAAATGTTTGATTAGCCCAAAATTCAAAAGCACTACAAATGAACTCTAAAAAGGTTGAAAGTTGGCATGGTATCATCATTTCACCCACATAGCATGTGCTAAAAAGTTGAGAGGGTTACGGCAAAAACAGGATGCACTTCGTTTACCAAATGGACAATCTCTTTCGAAGTATCAGGGTTTCGGACGAAAACTCATCTGTTACAAAGGCATTTCATTTTTTAAACTTATTTCAACTCCAGACTTTTTGTGCGTTCAGTATGCACTATTCAAAGCCACGTCATTAATTTTCAACCCTTTCTGACTTCATTTGCTATTTTTCATGCATTTACTGATTTTTTTGAGCTAAACGGCCCTGAAATTGAAAAGCACTACAAATGAACTCTGAAAAGGTTGAAATTGGGCAGGTATCATATTTCATCACCCACATAGCATGTGCTAAAAAGTTGAGAGGGTTACGGCAAAAAGAGGATGCACTTCATGTACAAAATGGACAATCTCTTTCGACGTATCAGCGTTTCGGATTAAACTCATCTGTTACATAGGCATTTCATTTTTTAAACTTATTTCAACTCCAGACTTTTTGTGCGTTCAGTATGCACCATTCAAAGCCACGTCATTAATTATCAACCCTTTCTGACTTCATTTGCTATTTTTCATGCAGTTACTGATTTTTTTGAGCTAAATGACCCTGAAATTGAAAAGAACTACAAATGAACTCTGAAAAGGTTGAAAGTTGGCATGGTATCATCATTTCACCCACATAG
The DNA here is from genome assembly GCA_011799875.1 of Thinopyrum elongatum. Classification (NCBI taxonomy): domain Eukaryota; kingdom Viridiplantae; phylum Streptophyta; class Magnoliopsida; order Poales; family Poaceae; genus Thinopyrum; species Thinopyrum elongatum. The sequence goes on along the minus strand of CM022302.1, from coordinate 84,589,172 downwards.
CATGTGCTAAAAAGTTGAGAGGGTTACGGCAAAAACAGGATGCACTTCGTGTCCAAAATGGACAACCTCTTTTGAAGTATCACGGTTTCGGACGAAAACTCATCTGTTACAAAGGCATTTCATTTTTTTAAACTTATTTCAACTCGAGACTTTTTGTGCATTCAGTATGCACCATTAAAAGCCACGTCATCAATTTTCAACCCTTTCTGACTTCATTTGCTATTTTTCATGCATTTACTGATTTTTTTGTGCTAAACGACCCTGAAATTGAAAAGCACTACCAATGAACTCTGAAAAGGCTGAAACTTGGCATGATATCATCATTTCACCCACATAGCATGTGCTAAAAAGTTGAGAGGGTTACGGCAAAAACAGGATGCACTTCATGTACAAAATGGACAATCTCTTTCGAAGTATCCGGGTTTCGGACGAAAACTCATCTGTTACAATGGCATTTCATTTTTTTAAACTTATTTTAACTCCAAACTTTTTGTGCGTTCAGTATGCACCATTCAAAGCCACGTCATCAATTTTCAACCCTTTCTGACTTCATTTGCTATTTTTCATGCATTTACTATTTTTTTGAGCTAAACGACCCTGAATTGAAAAGCACTACAAATGAACTCTAAAATGGTTGAAATGGCATGGTATCATCATTTCACCCACATAGCATGTGCTAAAAAGTTGAGAGGGTTACGGCAAAAACAGGATGCGCTTCATGTACAAAATGGACAATCTCTTTCGAAGTATCAGGTTTCGGACGATAACTCATCTGTTACAAAGGCATTTCATTTTTTTAAACTTATCTAAGTTTTACCAAATTGAATATAATGATAAAACACACTAATATTAAACAGAAGAAAAAAGAATCACTAAATAATCTATTTTTAAAGTAAAGTTATTCACAAACTAGTGATTCACACAAATTTCAAATAATTCAAATTTAAACTATTCAAATTTGAAAACCACTCGCACTAACAGAAAGTTTATAATTTTTTTACCTAAAGTAAAAAGATTCACAAAGAAACTCTAAAGAAAGCAAAAAACAACTCAGAAATAAAAGAAAATAAATAAAGCAGAAAACAAAAAAATAATTAAAAAAAGCCCGCCTACGGGGCCACAACAGGCTGCATACGACTAGAAACCCAACCTGTAATTGGGCCAGGATACAGGCCCGCAAGGCCCAGTAGGCCCACAGGGCAGCGCAGCAGAGGTAGGCCCAGAAGGCCTGCTTTAGAGAGGAGCTTGAAGAAGGAGCCGCGGCTATGTTTATAAACCAGTGCGGCTGCCCTTCGCTCGGTGAGTTGGGACTAAACTTGTGCACCACGGGTGGCAGCGCACCACCTTTAGTCACGGTTGGTGGCTCCAACCGCAACTAAAGGGGTGTCTTTAGTCCCGGTTGGAGCCACCAACTGCGACTAAAGGTGGTTGCTTCCCGCCATTTCACCTCTCGAGTGATCACGGCCTGATAGTATAGCAGGGCAGACGGATAAGAATGTAGGGCCACTGATGATAAACTAACATCCTATACTAAGCATTTAGGATAGCAGGTAAGGTATCAACAACAGTAGCAACAAGGACAGGCCATGCAGCAGTATAGGATCAAACCGATGAAACAGTAACACTACTCTAATGCAAGCAGTAGAGGGAAAGAGTAGGCAATATCGGGATGAACAAGGGGGATTTGCCTGCCTGGAAGCTCTGTCGAGAAGGAGTGGTCGTCAACACCGTAGTCAATCAGGGCAGAAGTAGCAGCGTCAGTCTCGTAGTCTAACGGAGAGAAGAGGGGGAAGAAACAATAAATATAATTGCAAACAGATGCATGACATGACATTAAGCGGTGCTAGGTGTGCCCTAACGCGGTAGTAGGCGATACTGGCGAAGGGGGAAAACATCCGGGAAAGCTTTCCCGGTGTTTGACGTTTTCGGACATTCGAATCGGAGTGGGACGGTTGCATGTTCGCTATGCTAGGGACGTGTGGCAGACGAACAGACTGCGTATTCGGATTCGTCTTGTCTTTCTGAGCAACTTTCATGTACAAAGTATTTTCATCCGAGCTATGGATTATTTTGTATTAATTTATAAAGATTTAATCATTTCCTGGGATTATTATTATTTAATTAATTCAAAAAAGAATTATGGCATCATCATGACGTCAGCGGTCAAAGTTAACCGTTGAGCAGTCAACTGACTGATGGGTCCCATTTGTCATTGTCTCTACACTAATTAACAGAGTTAATTACTATAATTAGACAGGTTAATTAGGTTAAGTTAACTAACCTAAATTAATTAAGTTAATTATTAATTATATATATTTATATATTTTTTCTTCTACCAGGGGCTGGGGCCCTGTGGTCAGTTTCATAGGGGAGGCAACGGGCGGGTTAGCAGGCGCCGGGTGTGGGCACGCGGGCGTGGGCGCTAGCGCCCGACAGGACGCTACGAGGCGGCGAGCGGCGGCGGCTGTAGCAGGCAGCGCGCGAGCGGCATGGCGAGGCCAGGTGAAGCGGGGCAGCGCATGGGCGAGGCGGGTGACCAGGGGGTGTGCGAGAGGAGGCGCGGTGGCGCGGCCGGGCGAGGACGGCGCCGGAGCGTGCGGCAGGATGCGATGGCACGGATGCGGCCGCGGAGTGCAGAGGCAGCAGAAGCACAGCGAGGCTGCGCGGGCAGCACCGGAGCGGGGCCAGCCATCAAAGGCGGGCGGCGAGCCGCAAGCGACAAAAGGTGGCCAGGGCGCAGTGGTCGACGGCGGGCATGGGAAGCCGTAGGGCGAGAGGCGCGGACGCAGGACCAGGCCGGGGCGCGGCAGTCGGCCTCGAGGGGGGCTTCGACAGCAACAGTAGTAGCAAGCAGCCGCGCAGGGGGTGGTGGCACGCGCGCGCAGGTGGACGTGGGTCGCGGCGAGTGCGACTGAGGCAAGGCAGGACCAAGCGCGGTCGGCGCGCGGCGGATGGCGCCGGCGACAGAGAACGAGGAAAGAGGAGGCCGGTGGCCTCACCAGCGTTGCAGGGGACCGGGGCGGCGAGGCGTGAGGGAGCTCGTCGGGGAGGAGATGGGGAAGCGAGCGTCGACAGCAGGCGGCTTCGGGCGACGACGTCGGCGTAGGCGGCGTTCGGGGCGAGCGACGGGGTGACGGGATCGGGGCCGATCCCGATCCAGATCGAGGGGGGAGAACGAGATCATGGGGGGGCGAGTGGGGTGACCGGGCTAGGTCACAGGGGGAGTGGGGTGGTTATGGGAGGCTGGGTGGCTAGCTGGGTCGGCCTGGCTAGCCCAGTGGCCAGCTGGGCCGAGGCCCAGCGAGGTTTTTTTCTCTTCTTTTACTTTTCTGTTTTATTTACTTTTTCTTATTTTTTTTCCATTTTTTTATAGCTTTTGACTTCTGTATAATATGGAACTTGGTCCAAAACTAGTGTTGTATTATTAGGCATTGCCACCAAAGTGTTGGGGGGTTATTTAAAATAGTTTGGAATTTAGTTAACTTAAAAGGCAACTAAAATATCAATTTGGCCACTGCTTTAATTATTTTAGGGCATTTGAATATATTATAAAATGTTGGTTTATGTTTGTTAATTAGTTAGTGAATATATGTAACATTTTGAACAATCTTAATTCACTGTTTTACGAAACTATATTTGACATGATTTTGAATTTGAATTTGAATCAGTTTCGAATCAACGCGAGTTTATCAAAAGTAATCGAGGTGACGTGGCATCATTAGCAGAGGTTCACTGTAGCTTAATTATCCGGGCATTACAATTCTCCTCCACTACAAGAAAAATCGTCCCGAGATTTAGGAGGTGGAGTAAGGGAGAAAGTTCTCGTTACGAAATTCTAACGAGTCTTCTCGGTCTTGGTTGCTCTTCTCGAAGAAGTTGATCCCTCTGGTTGATGTCTTCATTTCTCTGCTTTAGGCCATCATGATGAAGTCATCATCGTTTCTTCAGGAACTCCATCGTACTTACGAAAGGATAGGAGGGAAAACTACAAGGACAGATGTCTGGAAGGACTGATATTTGGTTATTAGCTCAAGGATTTTGGCCCAAGGTATCTCTCGAGTTGAAACTTAGGAAAACATCAAGAGCAAAGTAAGAAGGTACAATAAGGAGTTTCAAGCGGCCAGGCAATCGTTCGATGCCTAATCAGAAGGTGAAAGGGTTTCAGGGCAACAAGAATAAGTATTGCATCTGATACCAGAATAGATCACTAGGAAGGTGGCTCGCGAATTACCTACGAAACCAATCGCAAGGGACAACTTTGAATCAGGGATGTACAGGAGAGTCAGGTTTCGATCCTGTGGAACTGTGGGTTATGGGCCCACCATGTGGGTCAAAAGTAGGAAGGGCGCTGTCATTTTGCATGATCATGATAGCAAGGCATGTCAAAGAAGAGACTGTTAGTTATGTCAGCAACAACATCAGTACCAAGGGCAAGGGACGAAGAGAACCATTTTTCTGCTCATTGAACGTGGCAGACCAATAGGAAAAGTTCATGTCCATCGATGGTTACCGGAATATCATCAACAATAGTAACAGGGTCTTACTGACAGAGTGGTGAAACAAGGTGCTTACCTAAGCAGGGAATTATCACCGCTTAGATAAGTCAGATTACAAGAAAGGTTAAACAAAACAATGGAAAGGAAAATACGATTATCAGATTAAACAGAACAATGGAAAGGAACATGGGTTTAAACACATATTTTGGGGGTATATCCTTCCCAAGGACGAGCAGAGCATGATAACCATGACAGGATATAAAGTTGAAAACCCTTTAGGTGAGGGGAGAGAAATTTAATGACATTACCCATACAATGGTGTTTGGATAATTGATAAAGAATTTTTTGCATTGTGCTTCAAATGTTCTTATTGAAAATCGGAGTACCACAGGCATGCTTCGAGATAGCATTGACATGGTCATCAGGTAAAGATCAGGCTATGGATACACAAAGGATCCTTCAGGAACAACTTATAGAATAAGTCGTACAATTTCCTCATGGAAGAAAGGCTAACCTTGCCAAAAAGGAAGCTATAACAATAGGTCCTCCGGCCAGGTGTGCAAGGCATGACATCACCTTACCAGGTCATATAAAGACCAATGTTATAACTCTTTGAAATATGTTCCAACCATCATATCTGACCGAGATTCAGTTCGATTGGTGTCAGGATACCTCAGACTCAGTATGCTTGAGAAGAAAAGGTGCAACACATATTGACGAGATAACATTGTAAGATTCTCGGGAAAGGAACTACGGAGGCGAGTTCTGAAACAAGAGTTCATCATTAAACCAAGGAGAGGATGAGGAGGTGGCTGAGGGACTCAGCGACAATTCATCGAGATTTCCAACAAGATGGATTTCCACAATTATGTGAACAAGGAGATAACATTTGTCAGATCAAATGATATAATGATGTATGCTCAAGGAAAACATACACAATTAAAGATTGGTTGAAAGGTGCACCCGAAATATGGGCTTATGTAGCATGATCAATGTTAGAATGGTGATTTGATAACCAATACACAAAGTATGAACCTATCGTTCATTAACTTACACGCAATAGGGTTGCTAGAAGTTTTGAATTTTACACATCATAGTCCATTTGTCGATATTCCAGTTAGAAACAACATGGGGACCAAGAAATGAATGTAGATGGTGAGAAGTATTACTATATCAAGAATTCTAAGGAGGTGCTGAAATTTCCATGACATTCTCGACATAACCGATGGTAATACTCCAAGGTAGAACATAGCATAAGCTAGATGGCAAGGAATTCAAGGTACAACACAAAACAAGAACAAGTTCTGTGTCGGAGGGGGTGCAAGAATGTTGTCGATGTTAACACAAGCCATCGAGGGGGCAAGGATGGTATTTCTCATCATGAATTCAATTGATCTATTGGAAGGAGTCAAAATATTGATTATGATGATCACGACAAATTTGGTCGAGAGGCTTCATGAAGAAGCAATCGAACAGCGACGACATCAAGCAAAAGCAATTGTGAAGTGAAGGGTTATTGGAGCCACGGATATGACGCAAACTCAAAATCAAACTTGCTGTGTGTGGTGAAACATAAGACAAGGAAGATTGATGTAAGCTTAGCTCATCATCGAAAGTTGTGCTCCGGGAATAAGGACCAGGCGAGGGAGTCCTAGATTAGGGGGTCCCCGGGCGTCCGAGCAATGTGACATGGGCCGGACTGATGGCCTATGAAGATACAAGATAGAAGACCTTCTCCCGTGTCCAGATGGGACTCTCCTTTGCGTGGATGGCAAGTTAGGCGTTCGGATATGAAGATTCCTTTCTCTGTAAACTAACTCTGTACAACCCTAGGTTCCCTCGGTGTTTATATAAATCGGAGGGTTTAGTCCGTAGAGGCAATCACAATTCCCACAGGCTAGACATCTAGGGTTTAGCCATTACGATCTCGTGGTAGATCAACTCTTGTAACCCCGATACTCATCAAATACAATCAAGCAGGACGTAGGGTTTTACCTCCATCAAGAGGGCCCAAACCTGGGTAAACATCGTGTCCCCCATTTCCTGTTACCTTCGATCCTCAGACGCACAGTTCAGGACCCCCGACCCGAGATCGGTCGGTTTTGACACCGACATTGGTGCTTTCATTGAGAGTTCCACTTTGTCATCAGCAGAAGGTTCGATGGCTCGTTCGATCATCAACAACGATGCTGTTTCCGGGGAGACCTTCCTCCCCGGTCAACTTTTTGTGTTTGGCGGCTTCGCTCTGCGTGCCAACTCGATCGGCCGCCTCAAGTAGATCGACAGCTACGCCCCTGGTCATCAGATCAGTTTTGGGAATCTGAATTATGTCGCTAATATCTGAGGAGACTTGATCTTCGAAGGATTCGCGGCTCCGAGCACCGCTCTGGCCTTAGATCCGGAGCAAATCACTAGGTCCGGCGATGGGAGTTTGGAACCCGCCGGACTCTCCGCCATCATGGAACTTACTACTGGAGATCCAGAGGAGACCACGTCATCGGCTAGCCCGGAGTCAAACTGGATTCCCTTTATCACCGGAGATCCGGACTCATCCCCGGACTCTAAATCCGAATTCTTAAGCTCCACGACAAGTAAGCATGGCCAGGAGGCTTTCGCCTCACCCAGCACCAAAAACTTTGGTCTCCCCGTCTAATCCTCGCCCTTAAGCGAGGCTCTGGACTTAATGCGATCCCTCGCCATTACATAGGAATCATTTCCGAACTACGCCCAGCCCGGACTAGGGGCTGAGAGCGGGGAATTTTACGTCCCACCCACCACCCACTTGATAGCCACTGTCGAAGACTTAACCGACATGCTTGATTACGCTTCCGAAGACATCGACGGTATGGACGACGATGCCGGAGCCGAACCAGCTCAAAACCCGCCTATCACCGGGCATTGGACTGCCACTTCTACATACGACGTGTACATGGTGGATACACCCAAAGAGGACGACGATGGCAATCAGGATCCAATCGAAGACAAGCCCGTCGATGTTCCACCAAAGCGACGACGTCAACAACGCCGTTCAAGATCACGGCGAGGAAAGGAAAGTAATACCAGCACCGGAGATAATGACACTCTGCAGAATGCCGAAGACTCGGGGCACCCCATCGAGCCTGCCATAGAACAGGATGACGGGGAAGACGGACAAGTCAACCTAGACGAACCGACCGAGAATGATGATTCGGAGGATAGTAACTATTTACCGGCCTCCGAGGAGGAAGTCAGCCTCGGCAACGAAGATTTCATCGTGCCAGAGGAACCCCTCGAGCAAGAACGCTTTAGGCGAGAGCTCATCGCAACAGTGAGGAGCCTAAAAAAGAAACAGCAACGGCTTCAAGCCGAAGAGGATACGCTCAACGATAGATGGACTAAAGTCCTAGCGGCCGAAGAATACGGCCTCGAGCGCCCAACAAAGAGCTACTCGAAGCACAGGCTGCTACCATAATTTGACAACGAGGCCCTTGGGCCAATACCGCCAAGGTATAATCCTGCTGACGAACCCGACCGACCACCACGCGGTCGGGACAGAGCGGCTACACACGCCGAACACCAGCCTGCGCCACCTCGCCGTACAAGCAGGGGGGTAGCTGCTCCGGACTACAGCTATGACCTACGATAGGAGCTGGACAATAGAGCCGGCCAGACCAGATCAATCTACGGATCAAGGGGACGTGCTCGAACAAGAGACGATGGCCGTCAAGCCTAGCGTGATAAGCACAACCTCAACCGGGCTGAAAACCGAATACGGATATCGTTGGAATTCCATCATGACGTTGCCAGATACAGAGGCGCCGCACACCCCTTGTGCTTTACCGATGAGGTAATGCAGCACCAATTTCCAGAAGGGTTTAAACCCGTAAATATCGAATCATATGATGGAACGACAGATCCCGCGGTATGGATTGAGACCTTTCTTCTCCACATACACATGGCCCGCAGTGATAATCTCCACGCCATCAAGTACCTCCCACTAAAATTAAAGGGACCGGCTCGGCACTGGCTGAACAGCCTCCCAGAAAACTCCATTGGCAGCTGGGAAGATTTGGAAGATGCCTTTAGAGACAACTTCCAAGGCATCCGGCCTCCAGATGCCGACGACCTTAGTCATATAGTCCAGCAACCCGGAGAGTCAGCCCGGAAACTCTGGACTAGGTTCCTAATTAAAAATAACCAAATTGTTGACTGTCCGGACGCCGAAGCCCTCGCGGCCATTAAGCACAGCGTCCGGGACGAGTGGCTCGCCCGACACCTCGACCAAGAAAAACCAAAGTCCATGGCGGCCCTTACCGCACTCATGACCGGCTTTTGCGCGGGAGAAAATAGTTGGCTAGCCCGTCGAAGCAATAGCACCAGCGACCCTGGCACCTCTGAAGCCAGAGACGGCAACGGTAGGCCACAATGCAACAAACACAAGCGTCGAAGCAACAATACAGATACTGAAGATACGGCGGTCAACGCCGGATTCAGTGGCTGTAAACCCGGTCAGCGGAAGAAGCCATTCAAAGGAAACAAAGATGGTCCATCCAGTCTGGACAGAATACTTGATCGAGCTTGCCAGATCCATGGCACCCCCGACAAGCCTGCCAATCGTACCAACAGAAATTGTTGGGTTTTTAAACAGGCCGGTAAGCTAAACGCCAAACATAAGGGGAAAGGGTCGCCCAGCGAGGACGAAGATGAAGAACCTCGCCCACCGAACACAGGGGGGCAGAAGAAATTTCCCCCCGATGTAAAAACGGTGAGTATGATATATGTTACACATATTCCCAAGAAGGAGCGCAAACGGGCGCTAAGGGATGTCTACGCCGTAGAGCCGGTCGCCCCAAAATTCAACCCATGGTCGGCTTGTCCGATCACCTTCGATCAAAAGGATCACCCGAACAGTATCCATCATGGAGGTTCGGCAGCTTTGGTCCTCGATCCAATTATCGACGGATTCCACCTTAAGCGAGTCCTCATGGACGGTGGCAGCAGACTTAACCTGCTTTATCAGGACACTGTCCGCAAGATGGGTATTGATCCGTCAAGAATCAAGCCTACTAAAACCACCTTCAAAGGAGTAATACCAGGTGTAGAGGCCCGCTGTATGGGCTCAATCACATTGGAAGTAGTCTTCGGTTCGCCGGACAACTTTCGAAGCGAAGACTTGATCTTCGATATCGTCCCCTTCCGCAGTGGTTATCACGCACTGCTCGGACATACTGCCTTTGCCCGCTTCAATGCAGTCCCGCATTATGCTTACTTAAAGCTCAAGATGCCTGGACCACGAGGCGTTATAACAGTCAATGGAAACATGGAGCGCTCCCTCCGTACAGAGGAGCATACCGCGGCTATCGCAGCCGAGGTGCAGGGTGGCCTCGCTAACCCGAATACTACACTGGCAGTCAAGCCCCCGGACACGGCTAAACGAGTCCGGTCCACCCTGCAGAACGACAGTCCGGCTCATCCAGAGCTATATTAGCAATTCGGCCTCCGTCAATGCCCCGGCCTAATAGCGGCATATGTACCGTGCGTACATAAATATGCGTTAAAAATACCATGGGCAAGGACGGAGGCATCCTAAACATAAGGTCCACGATACAGCTTGACCCTATCCGGACCTCCATATTGCTCCACCTCTTTTCTTCATGTTTTTATTTTTCAGGTTCTTTACAACTTACATCAATTCCTGGTGGTAATAGGGGCCGCCTTCCAGGCCCCTTATGCAAACTCAATTATTGATCCTCTCAAAGGATCATACACCAAGGTGACAAGCGGCGCAGACATACGGCAAAGTGTCCAAAGGATCTTCAAGATCAAATTTTTAATTTTAGGACCCGCATACAGCTTTCCCTTGTCTTCGGCATGTAAAATAGTCATGATGCTTATCGCATCTTCCGTACAAATACGTTTGACGTACCAATCAGACTATGATGGAAACAGTTTCGCCCAACCCAGTTAGGCATTGGCTTACTTTTTTCTGTTTTCCCACTTCACGTCCGAATTGGCATATACACCTTGGTCTGACTTTAATCGCCAAGGGCTCTATATGTATCTTCAACAATAAAAAGTCCGAACACTCTCAGAGTGCACTTCGGCGTCCCGAATACTGCATTATATGCATCGGCTCCGAATCACGTCTTTGGTCAATAGTTGGGTTGCCCGGCTCCTGTGCTTGCTACCTTACGTTCTGTTTTCGGCTAAGGTAGTAAAGGGAGAACTACTGCGATTGTGTTTCCGGCTAGCCCGGTCAAGCACCTCAGTAGAGAAAGCCGAAAACTAACTGTCGGGATGCGGCGAGAGCTGGTCAGCAATTCGTCGACTTATTAAATCTTTAGCGATTTTTTCCGTATTACACGAAGGACTGGCTTGTTTCAGTCACGCGTCTAAGGCATCTAAGTTCGATAGCCGCATACGCACCAGGGGCTACCTTACAGCCCCATTGTCAAACTCCTATGGCTAAGTGAGAGTGGTAAAGCCACATAGTCCGATTGCCTGGTTCACCGCACTGACACCTCCTTTACGGACCAAGACGTTGGGTCAAGTGTGATTATGTGCTATTCCGAACACCCTCGTAGTATCTACGTGGGGGCTGAAGCCGACGACTGGCAAACTCTCAAAGACAAAAACAGCCGCACAGGAGGAAAAATAATGTAAGATTACATGCACAAATATATTACAGAGGCCTTGGTTTATAATACAATGTCTGGGCAGCTCGGATACATTTGCTCGAACATAATATCCTTTGAGCATTGACCCTCTATCAAGCGGGCACCCTCAAGAACATCGTCAAAGTAGCGCTCCGGCTTGCGGTGGGCTTTGCCTCCGGGCGGGCCCTCAACCACCACATCGGGTGCCTTCATCTTCGCCCAGTGCATTTTGACACGGGCAAAGGCCATCCGTGCACCTTCTATACACACTAAACGCTTCATAGATTCAATTTGCGGCAAGGCGTCGCTGAGCCGCTTGACCAGGCCAAAGTAGCTGCTTGGTATGGGTCCGGCCGGCCATAGCCGGACTATGATGTCCTTCATGGCCAAACCAGACATTTTATGCATCTCCGCCAGCTACATCATCTGGTTGTTTAGCAGCGCTGGCCGCTCTGGCGCCAGGTACTGTGACCAGAAGAGATTTTCTGTCGTGTTCCCCTCTTCACTACTGGAATCCACTTCTTTGCCGTCTGCTAATTCTTTGCCGTCCGCTTGCTGACGGCAAATAAGGTCTTTGCCGTCAGCCACAAGAAAATGGACGGCAAAGATGTGGCTGATGGCAAACAAAGTCTTTGCCATCAGCCAGTTCTTTGCCGTCCGCTGGCTGATGGCAAAGAATCTTTTCCGTCCGCTAGCAGACGGCAAAGAGGTGGGTGGGTCCAGTTATTGTTTAACCAACTCATGCCCACCGGCCCTACCTCTTTGCCGTCCGCAAACGGACGGCAAAGAAACTTTGCCGACCGTTGGCTGACGGCCAACAAGAGGAGGGGAGGAAAGGATCGGAGGAAAGATAAGAAAAGAGATGCAAGCTCATACTAGCTAATCGGACATACAAAAAAAACAAACCGAGAATCCGCAGAACGACAAGTATTTGAAGTAGCGGCCGGACACGCCGCAAAGCAACACTCAAATCGCCGCCCCACCCGCACCCTGGCCCCGGATCCACGCACCAACGCCCCCCTTCCACGTCGCCTGCACCCCCCGCACCCCTCCCTCCATCGTCATCCCCCACCCACACCTGCCCGCGCCACCGCCGCCGACCCCGTCCGGCGTAGCCAGCCGCCCCGCACCCCTCCCCGACCTCCACCGCGGCCCCGCCGCCTCTTCCATGTCGGGGGGGGTCGGGGGGGGTTAGCTGGCGAACTGCAGGACGTACGAGCAAACGTTCAGACGAAATCAAGCAAAGTAAAGACCCCGAGTCCAATATGGTTCACCCTCCACCGGGTTGCCGCGTCCTCTAGCGGCCGCCGCAGCCATCCGGCTGCCCCCTCCACCAGGTGAGCTCCTCCCCTTTTTTTTGTTTAATTAGTTTCTTTTTGTTTCTTTTAGTTTAGTTTCTATTTTAGTTATAGTTTTAGTTTAGTTTAGTTTAGATTAGTTTTAGTTTTAGTTTATTTTAGTTTAGTTTATTTTAGATTAGTTTTAGTTTATTTTAGTTTAGTTTATTTTAGATTAGTTTTAGTTTCAGTTTAGAAGAAGAAGTTGAAGGAGGAGGGAGGAACAGGAGGAGAGAAGAAGAAAGAAAGAAAAAAGAAGAAGAAGAGGAAAAGGGAAGAAGAAGAAGAAGAAGAAGGAGGAGGAGGAGAGGAGTAGGAGGAAGGAGAAGAAAAAGAAGAAGAGAAGAAGAAGAAAGAAGAAAGAAGAAGAAGAAGAGAAAAAAGAGAAGAAGAAGAAGAAGAAAGAGAAGTGGAGGACGAAGAAGAAGAAGAAGAAGAAAGAGGAGAGGAGGAGAAGAAGAAGAACAAAAGAAGAAAAGGAAAAAGATACCCGACCCGACACCCCGCCACCTCGGCACGACACCCCGACCCCGACCCCGACCAACCGACACCCTGACACCACACCCCGACACCTGACACCCTGACCCTGACACGACACCCCGGCACGACACCCGACCCGACACACTTGACACCCACACCCCGACCCGACCCACCGAACACCCGACACCGACACCCGACCACCGACACCTGACACCACACCCACCCTTACCCCGACTCCCCGACCCCCGACAATAAGTAGTAGAAGAAGAAGAAGATGAAAAAAAGAAGTAGGAAAAGAGGGCGCCCGGGGACGAGCGGGTTAGGGGGTTCCTCGGTGTCGATGGAACCCTAAATAGCAAGTATCGTCGGTGCGAGGTACATGTGGCCATCGGTGTCAAATACTACATCCACGTCCCACAAGTGACGCCGACGTCCGGCGTCCCAAAGCAACAGTTCTCTGCGTTGATGGCGGTCGAACACCATTGCGAATTTGTCTGCCAGCCTCTGCGATGATGATTAAAAGGCAAGTTTTGAAACTTGAAACACCCAAACTGACTCAAGTCAGTTTGGTTGTTTGAAATTTCAAAACTTGGCTTGAATCCTCATCGCAGAGGCTGCCAGACAAATTCGCCAAGGTGTTCGACCGTCATCGGCCACCAGAACTATTGTTGCGGGACGCCGGGCGCCGGCTTCACTTGTGGGATGTGGATCTAGTGTTCAACGCCGACCGCCTCATGTAACTTGCACCGATGGTAGTTGCTATTTAGTTTACCCGGGGACGAGCGGGTTAGGGGGTTGTTGTCGATGGAACCCTAAATAGCAAGTATCGTCGGTGCGAGATACATGTGGCCGTCGGTGTCGAACACTACATCCATGTCCCACAAGTGACGCCGGCGTCCGGCGTCCCACTGCAACAGTTCTCGGCGTCGATGGCGGTCGAACACCATTGCGAATTTGTCTGGCAGCCTCTGCGATGACGATTAAAAGGCAAGTGTTGAAACTTGAAACACCCAAACTGACTCAAGTCGATTTGGTTGTTTGAAATTTCAAAAATTGGCTTTAATCCTCATCATAGAGGCTGCCAGACAAATTCGCCAAGGTGTTCGACCATCATCGGCCACCAGAACTATTGTTGCGGGACGCTGGGCGCCGGCTTCACTTGTGGGATGTGGATCTAGTGTTCAACGCCGACCGCCTCATGTAACTTGCACCGATGGTAGTTGCTATTTAGTTTACCCGGGGACGAGCGGGTTAGGGGGTCGTTGTCGATGGAACCCTAAATAGCAAGTATCGTCGGTGCGAGATACATGTGGCCGTCGGTGTCGAACACTACATCCACGTCCCACAAGTTACGCCGGCGTCCGGCGTCCCACAGCAAGAGTTCTCGGCGTCGATGGCTGTGCCCTGCTATGAAAAGAGATCTATCAATTATTGATTCGATGTTATAATCTTACAATGAAGTTGCGGTACCTTTGCTTCCACTTTCCCTTTAATCTAGATAGCTTAGCAAGGAGGAGGATTCTGTATTTCCATCTTTTTCAAAGGCTTCTAAAGTTTTGATTAACTATCATTAAAATGGGGAAGAATTTAAGCATGCTATTACCATGTATAGTGTGGTATCTTGCCTTGGAGTATTCATATCTAGTAGCAGATCATTGCAGGCATGGATGTGAAGAACTTGGGCCAAATTTAGTTTAAGTTAAATTGTAGATGCCTATATTTCACCAAATTTCAAATAATTTTTCTACCAAAAATAAATGAAAAAATATTGGTTACACTTGAACCTTGTGTTATCTTTGAATATCACCATCAATATCGTTGGTAGTGGTAATGTTTTCTTATTGGTATCACTATCAATTTGGTTTACATTTTCAGTTTTCTTCATGTCTAAAGAAATCCCTAGTTTTGAAGGGTGCCAATTGCCATTGCGAACTAACCTACCAAATTAATTAAGTGTTGTTGAGCACAAGTGCATTGCTTTTTTTTTTCTCAGTTTTCTTTCATGTCTAAAAACTTGGCTCTGTTCCAACTATGTCCATTTATCAAATATGATAGAGTTGAATTAGAGACAAGTTGGATTAGGGCCAAGTTTCTGTAGATATGCAAATGGTCCATTTATCAAATATGGTTCTAGCTTTGTTTATAGATATGGTCCATTTATAGTAGATATGATTCTAGCTGTTGCCATCATAAATGTCCACAAGTGCATTGCTTTTTGAATGTGAAATGATAACTTGGTGTAGTTGATTAACTTCTGCTCAATTTTTTTGCTGCTGTAATGTTGTATGATAATGTTGTAAGGGTAGTAATTGGTCTCTTCTGCTGCTTATCGGAGATGGGGGGAGGCCGCCACCGCAGGCTGCGCTCTGCCACACCGAAGTGCGACTTGGAAGGTTTTGAGTTCTTCATGATCATACTTGAGAATTCCTCCAGGAGGCAGGTATATAAAAGGAGAGATCTCCCCTTCACCCATCGCTTTATCATAACTCTGCTGTTTGCTACATCACTGCTTGACCCACGCTGCAGAGGCTGCCTGACACTTTTATGAAGATGCTGGACGGCCATCGGCCAAAGAATGAGAAGTTGCGACAGGCTGGCAGCGGGCTTCGCAGGCTGTGGGACGTGGAGGTGGTGTTTAGGTATGACCACATGTACCTGTGTCGTGGCTAGGAGCAGTTCATCCGTGCCTACGACCTGCGGCACGGGTACTTCCTTGTCCTCAGGTACGACGGCAACGCCATGCTCACCGTGAAGGTGTTCAACACGACTATGTGCCGCATGCGCTATCATGACGACAACGATGCCAGTACGCTCTGCCGCTTCTTCCTCTCCATTTGGCTTTGTCTCACACGGATAGTTAAAAAAACTTTGTTGCATTTGGTCAGGCAATGGGAGCAGCAGCAGCGACTCGAGCTACAACAAAAGCAGCAGCGACTCTAGCTACAGCAAAAGCAGCAGCGACTCTGGCTACAGCAAAAGCAGCATAGAGGATGAGGAGGAACGGAGTGGGGAAGAAGAGGAGCAGAGTAGGGATGAGGAGGTGCAGCCTATTCTGTTTGACGATGACCTCGCGATGGTGGTGGCTGACGATGGGCAAGCGATGGTGGTGGCTGACAATGACCTACCGATGGTGGTGGCTGACGACGGGCAAGCGATGGTGGTGGCTGACGATGACCTAGCGATGGTGGTGCCTGAAGATGGCCTCGTGATGGTGGTGGTGCCTGACAATGACCTCGCGATGGTGGTGGCGCCGGCGATCCCACAGCTGGGCGACAGGACCATGCCAATTGTGGTAGAAGAGTACATCCCACTGCCTCGCCGCTCTAAGCGCATTAGGAAGATCAAGGAGAAGGAGAAGAAGGAGTGAAGATCCTTCACCTCCGTGATGACGGTAAGTTTTCTCTAGTGTTTTGCTTACGAAATGCATAAAGACCTAGACTTAGCTTTATTTCCTCCAAAATGCTTACCATAATGACCTAGACTTAGCTTATCTTCCTCCAAAATGACATAATTAGCTTACTTAGCTCCAAAATGATCTATACTTAGCTATGTTTCCTCCAAAATGACCTAAGTTAGCTCTAATATGCTAAGTTATCTCTAATATGCTTAGTTACCTAGGTTTGCTCAATAATGACATACACTTAGCTTACTTATGTAAAAAATGGCATAATGAGCTTACTTAGGTTTGAAATGGCATAACAGTCTTGGTAACCTCATATATGTCATATAGTTAGCTTATTTTCCTCGAAAATGACATAATAAGCCTAATTAGCTCCAAATGATCAATTTTACCTAAGTTAGTCTAAGTTATCTCTAAAATGATTAAATTAGCTCTAATATGCTTAGTTACCTTGGGTTAGCTCAATAAAGAACTTAATTAGCTTACTTATGTCAAAAATGGCATAATTTCTTACTTAACTAAAAAATGGCATAATTTGCTAGGTTAGCTCCAAAATGACCAAGTTTTTCAGTGTTTTGCTTTACCATGGATACTTAGCTTATTTTCCTCCTAAATGGATAATTACCTAAGTTAGATAAAAAATAAGCTATACTTAGCTTATTCAGTTCATTTATGACATACTTAGCATAATTAGGTAAAAAATGGCATGATAATCTTTGGTAGCTCCAAAATGATATAGATTAGCTTATTTTCCTCGAAATGACATAATAACCTTACTAAGCTCCAAAATGACCTATTTACCTACCTTAGCTCTAAAATGACCTACACTTAGCATTTTTACCTAGCTTAGCAATAAAATGACATTTTTACCTACCTTAGTTAGAAGAAGAATAAGATAAAGAAGAGGAGAGGAGAAAAGAAAGAGAAGAAAAAAAATCTTCTTCTTCTTCTTCTAACTAGTCTTCTTTCTTCTTCTTCTTCTTCTTCTAACTTTCATCTTTCCCAATTTGCAGATTTGCTTTACATGAGGAAGCTTGGATCATGGAGTGGTACTATTCTTGTGGTGCTTCTTGTTGTTTATGAAAACTTGTTTGGATTGTATGTCTATAGGATATGTTGTTGGAAACTTGTTCTGGTTATGTATATATGGATATGTTGGACTTTGTTGAACTATGTTGTTGGATTGGATGATATGTTGTTGGACATGTGTTGGATAGTTGGATATGTATGCATGTATATCTGTGTTTGAAACCATGTCTAATAATGGGATTTAAAAAAAACAGGGGATATATAGCCTCTTTGCCATTCGCTAGTGGACGGCAAAGAGCTTAGCCATCTGCTAGCAGACGGCAAAGAGGACACCGTGGCAGTCACCTGTGCAAATGGGAACACTGGTTGCCTATTTGCCGTTGCCAGCAATGATTCAAACCTCTTTGCCGTTGCTGGCGGACGACATATCTGGACATGTGGCAGCTCCCAGTGCTGCCTAGCTGGGCTCTTTGCCGTCCGCCAGCGGATGGCAAAGAGCGCCATTAACCCCCTAACGGCACTCATGCCACCGCACTACCGTCAGCTGTCTTTGCCGTCTGCTGGCCTCGGATGCGGATGGCGTAATCCTTTGCCGTCCGTTTCTAAGAAGGGACGGCAAAGAAGGCCTTTGCTGGCAGGCTTTCATCCGGACAGTTTGCCGTCGCTAGCGGATGGCAAAGCATTTTGCCGTCCGTGATCTATGCCTTTGCCGTCCGCATGGCGGACAGCAAAGAGTGATTCCAGTAGTGTTGGGCCCGGAAGTACTCTGCGGCGTCAGCTGCACTCCTTGGGAGATCTGCAAAGGTGTTGGAGCACTCCACAGTCGATTTAGGAAAGTATATCTTCGACGCCAAATATACTCTGTAAAAGAAAAGGCTTACCAGCCGCTATCTGTCGGCCGGCTTGATCTCCTCGCGAGCCGCTCGGGACTCACCTCGCGCATCTTTGCCTCTTGAAGAGCCTTGTTGAGTTCGGTCGCTTGGGCTTTATTACTTCCTCTAGGGCCTCACACTTGTTGGGCGTCTTGAAGCACCTGCTCCACATTCGGTCACCCGCTCCTCATACTTGCGACGGGTCGCCTGTGGCTTCTAAATCCGCAGCCACTATCAGCGGCCGCCTTGTTGCCTCCGCCTCCTTCTGGCTTCGGCAAGGGCACTCTTGAGGTGTCGACCTCATCCGCGCTGCCTATATTCATAAACATAGCAGCACATGAGCTTCAGCTCTGATTTTGTATGCAAATTCGGCTCGTCAGGAGAAGTTCAAAAGCATACCTTGGGCCTCATTGAACCGCTTGTCGATATGGTCGATTTCATCATCAGCCAGCTTCAGTTTCCACTGGAGTTCGGAAACTTCAGCGTCCTTGGCTGAAGCTGCTAACAGTGAAGCCTGTTCATCAAAATAGATAAGTATGTTATCTCCCGGCGAATTTTTGATCCTTTGTCCGCCCTCTTTCTTCCAAAGAGCCGAACATAGTATCAGGGGCTATATCTATATACAGGCATCCTTTTTATATATGAAAAGCAACTACAGATATTACATCACAACTCAAAGCTGTTAGCAGGCTAGTGAACGCTTTGTTAGTCCGCTTTTGGCGGACTGAACCTTTTAAAACCACCGTACCCATTAAGGCACGGTGTTCATCCGCGACGAAGCACGTCGAAGTGCTTCCTCAAGGTGTCCGGCGCCTCTGGATGATTGGGAGGATGCCGGTGGAGTCAGCACTCCCCCTCTTTCGAAGGGGGCTGCTCGCTCAAGCCCGGAGCCGTGTGGGTCTCTGGAGCAGTATTCGGCTAGGGGCGGACTGGTTAGGGCCCCCGCCGTCAGTCTCCATGGGGATTACGCCCCATGTTCCGGCAGCCGAGGCATTACCTTCTGGCGCCGTTTCAGCGGCCTTCTGCAATCTCCTTGGCCTGGAGGGGTTTGAGACAACACTCGGTGGACTGTGGCATGTGGCGGGGAGCTGCAGAGGCGACTCGCTCTCCATCATGTCTGGCTCCAAAGAATTCCCCGAAGACAAGATGTTTGGGGAGGTCATGGCTCGGACTGAAAATTAGATATGTCAGCCTACAATTCATAAAAAGCCGGAGACATACAGTATCTTTGAATTACTTACGATCGGCCAGGGGCTTCGGCCGGGGTGCCACTCGGGGACGGCCTCGGTGTCTGATTCCGAATCGTCCGAAAGGGTGATCTTCCCCTTTTTGGACGCCTCCGCCTCTAGGTCTGTAGTAGCCGCCCTTTTCTTCTTTCCCCCTTAAGGGGAGAATTGCTCTCTCCTCTTCCCTTTGTCTTCATCTCCTCGTGGGAGGAGAGAGTTCGGTATCTTCGGATGCTATGTGAAGTACCTTTACGGGAAGGCCACTCCTGGCCTCTTGCCCTTTGCTTGGCCTTCTTCTCCGGTGCCTGGTACAACGCTGGAACCAGCATCTTCGTCAGAAGAGGAAAAGCTGGGTCTTCGGGCAGCGGAGCCGAAACACCAAATCCGCTCTGCCTTCTTTGTCCAGCCCTGAAGGATAAGAGGAAGGTTAAGCATACTCCGTGGATCTACAAGTTGAGGATCTTTTTATCTGAGCAACTTACTGGAGAAGCGGATGAGCGGGGTCGAGGCCGAGGTCTTCGGTCGTTTTCGGCCACGACTTCTGTGCCTTGAAAAGCAGCTTCCATATATCTTTGTGCATTGTGCGAAGACCGGGCAAGGTTCGGTTACTGGCCGGATCAAACTCCCACATTTGGAGAGTCCGGTTTGGCAGGGGAGAATCGGCGAAAAAGCATCACCTAAATCACGTTGGCAAGACAGGTGTTCTTTTCTATCATGCTCTTGACGCGCTCTCGCAGCGTCATCCTCATCAGACGATGCCCAATTAGGCCCTTGTTAATCCATGATGCAAGCCGCATTTGAGGACCGGATTTGAACTCAGAGGGGGCGCCACGTGGCGTCACGGGGCTCCGTGATGTAGAACCACTCCTATTGCCATCCCTTCACGGTCTCTACGAAGGTCACCTTTCGCCAGGTAACATGGGGAGCTTGCTCACCATGGTGCCGCCGCACTCTGCGTGTTGACCCTCAACCACTTTCGGCTTCACGTTGAAAACCTTGAGGCACAGGTCGAAGTGAGGGGGGATTCGGAGGAACGCCTCACACACGACGGTAAACGCCGAGATGTTGAGGAAAGAATTCGGGGCTATATCGTGGAATCTAGCCCATAATAGAACAGGAGCCCGCGAACGAAAGGTGTACGGAAACCCTAGCCCGTGAAGGAAGGTGAGGGATAAATACTACCCTCTCATTAGGCTCCGGGTGGGGATGATCTGCTTTTTGGCAGGGAGCCGGTGGGCGATTTCCGCGGCTAAATACCCCGCTTCCCGGAGTTCCTTGATGTTTCCTCCGTGACGGAGGAGGCCATCCACTTTCCCTGCGTAGAGATCTGGACATGGCTGGAGTGTTTGCGGGGGACGGAAAAGATGAACCTTGGGCGCTGGAGCTCGAGGTGGAGGGCTGGGGAGGAAGAAGGCGGGGGGTGAAAGATGGATCCTTATCTTCTTATAAAGGCAGTGAATTGAGCGTCTCCCACGAGCCCTAAAACTCACCTATTCCCATGGGGTCGTGCGAACGGCATGGTTGGAATACCCAACCCGTATTAATGAGAATCCCGCAATAAGGGGACACGATCTCTGCTTCGACAAGACATGTCAATGAGAACCGCGCCTCGAAGCGCAGAGGGGAGGCTGCAAAACGGTTCGAAATGATAATAAAGGCTAGAAACTAATGTCCGCCGAAAAAGCTGTCAGTAGACGTGACTTGTTTTGCTTGAGTATTTTGCCCTTGTGGTTCAGGGTTGTAACTATTATACAGAGCTGGATATAGTTCTTTGATCAACTACTTTGAAGTATTCGGAGGAGGAACCCGCCTTGCAATGCGAAGACAATCTGCGCGCCGGACACATCGTCATTGAAGCCTGGTTCAGGGGCTACTGAGGGAGTCTGGATTAGGGGGTCCGGGCGTCCGAACTATGTGACATGGGCCGGACAGATGGGCTATGAAGATACAAGATAGAAGACCTTCTCCCGTGTCTAGATGGGACTCTCCTTTGTGTGGATGGCAAGTTAGGCGTTCGGATATGAAGATTCTTTCTCTGTAAACCGACTCTGCACAACCCTAGGTTCCCCCGGTGTATATAAACCGGAGGGTGTTTCCGAGAGGCAATCACCAATTCCCACGGGCTAGACATCTAGGGTTTGCATTACGATCTTGTGGTAGATCAACTCTTGTAACCCCTATACTCATCAAATACAATCAAGCAGGACGTAGGGTTTTACCTCCATCAAGAGGGCCCTAACCTGGGTATACATCATGTCCCCCATTTCCTGTTACCTTCGATCCTAGACGCACAGTTCGGGACCCCCTACCCGAGATCGGCTGGTTTTGACACCAAACACCAGGTAGCATAGTTAAGCTTCAACATGATGATGTGATGTAGCCAATGATCTGGGAATGACATCAGTGAGTACAACTCGAACTATAAAGATTACTAAGAGTAGTTGAACCGTAGAGAGACTCGATTTAGTTATGGGTGTCCCCGAGCGACTACCACTCCGAGAACCAGGGAAAATTGGAATCGGCGAGAACTAATAGTTGATGAAGAACTCATAAGCAGTTATGTAGTTCGGTGTTATTCTCGGGATAACAGAGGTAAAACTCAAGGTAGGAAATATAAAGGTTGGACAGGTGTATTGATCTACAGAAGACATGTACTTTAACTTGTCCGAGATAAGGAATCAAAGAATACAATGTGGCCGGAACCATGATTGCAAGATCAGATCCCAGATATAAGATAAACTTATATCAGGATATAATTAATTAAGAGAAGCTTCCATGATAGGATCTACATCTGTCCATGGTCATGAACACAAAGTTGAAGGTCGACTCCCACTTCTTCAATGCCTAACCTTTCATTTACTTCTCGTCTTCGAAGAAGTTTGAGAGCAGAAAATTACCCCCCGTAAAACACCAGAATGGTATGACTTGTGTAAACTTTTCGGGTTCACAAGAATAAGTAAGGCATAGGTCCAACCCAACGGGGTATCTTATAAACATATGCCACAAGCTTCTAGAGTAAATATCACCAGCTCGAAAGCAGAGCATGGTTGGCCAAATCAGAGAATAGGATTTACCAATGGCATTATGTATCAGGGAAAGAAACTGCTCGAGGTTTTTGTATACGAAGGACACTGTCGGATGGTAACTCAACAAAGGATCTGACGGTCCATACTGGAGCTGAGGTGAGCATCGGCACACAACCAGAGGAAGAAACAATGGAAGGCATTGGATTATAGAAACAACTAACTAATTCAAAGCTCAAATGCAAAGGAATTAAGATTTTCCAAATCGAGGGATCAGAGAAAACACTCTAATAAAGGATGGATAAGTAGAATAGACTTAGGGATACAATCGACAGCAATTTGATTGGTCGAGATCCAGCTTATGTTTAATATGGCATCTGAGCTGGAAGGATGAATTCTAGGATATGATTGAGGATTTGAGATTCACAACATATTGAATCAAGGGACTCGAAATGATAAAGACAAGTACTAATGAATATTGCTAGTCATATGGAACACAATCATATTACAAGCAGACAACATTTGCAGAGCAATAACGGGCAGAGGATTACCGGAAGATCATATTGAATTTCAAGCATCTTGTGATCATATGAACAACGGGATAAAAGCGGATACTCGGTAAGCGTGAGTAATTATCTGTAGGGGTTTTCATGGGTAAAGAACTGCAAGGCAGTAGGCACAAAGTATTCTCGGAACAATAGAGAGAAATTTAGGGTATCTTATAATAACAAGATCAACGGGGAATGATTGTATGAACGACAGTCGTATGTCATCCATAGGGGTTGTCGATGGAAGGGAATCACAAAAGAGATGAGCACAAGTTCTCGAGAGACATCGTAAAGATCTTCGAATTCTTCTGGTGGAGCAGGTGATCATCTGTAATAAGGGGCTCTCCGGGAGAAAGTAGTTACGAGAACCTAGAGTCAAAGTTTGTAAAATCATTTAACCCGAATAGAAGAGAGATCAGAGTCCCAAAGTATAGACGAGGAATAAAAGATCCTAATACCACCCAATGGCCACGTGGGCCCGTAAGACACCACAGCCATGTTGTAAAGTCTTGCAATGACTAGATTCAACTTCGGCCAAGGAGTTGGAAGGGGGGATTCCTACAGGGAGTCGGCTCGTATACCAACTTGTGACACCCCCGATTCAATCATACACTAATCATATACGCAAATATGTACGATCAAGATCAGGGACTCACGGGAAGACATCCAACACAACTCTAGACACAAATAAAAAAATAATACAAGCTTTATATACAAGCCAGGGGCCTCGAGGGCTCAAAGACACCAAGAGTTAGCGGAAGCAATAATATCTGAGTAAGACATAAGTTAAACAAGTTGCCGTAAGATGGCTAGACAAAACTAGGGATACAGATCGAAAGAGGCACGGGCCTCCTGCCTGGGATACTCCTAAACTACTCCTCGTCGTCAATGGCACACGTAGTAGGAGGCACCCGCGTGTAGTAGGAGTATCGTTGACGTGGCGTCTGGTCCTTGGGCTCCAGCAACTGGTTGCGACATCGAGAAGAATGGAAAGGTGGAAAAGAGGGAGCAAAGCAACCCTGAGTACTCATCCAAAGTACTCGAGCAAGGATCTACACTACATATGCATTGGTATCAATGAAATGGGTAGTATCTGTGGACTAAACTGCAGAATGCCAGAATAAGAGTGGGATAGCTAGGTGTATCGAAGACTACGCTTCTGGCAGCCTCCATCTTGAAGCATGTAGAAGAGAGTAGCAAGTGCAGCATCAAGTAACATCACATAGCATATCATACCCGCGATCCTCCCTCATCGCCCTTGGGAAGCGATCACCGGGTTGTATCTTGAACCAGTCTTGGTAACCTCATATATGTCATATAGTTAGCTTATTTTCCTCGAAAATGACATAATAAGCCTAATTAGCTCCAAAATGATCAATTTTACCTAAGTTAGCTCCAAAATGACCTAAGTTAGCTCTAAAATGCTAAATTAGCTCTAATATGCTTAGTTACCTGGGTTAGCTCAATAAAGAACTATAATTAGCTTACTTATGTCAAAAATGGCATAATATTCTTACTTAACTAAAAGATGGCATAATTTGCTAGGTTAGCTCCAAAATGACCATGTTTTCTCTTGTGTTTTGCTTTACAAATGGATACTTAGCTTATTTTCCTCCTAAATGGCATAATTACCTAAGTTAGATAAAAAATAAGCTATACTTAGCTT